>CM052810.1:100323153-100364411 GCA_028533885.1 Nasua narica | reverse complement strand
TTTTTTTTTTAAGATTATTTATTTATTTATTTATTAGAGAGAGAGACTGAGAATGAGAGGAGAGAAGGTCAGAGGGAGAAGCAGACTTCCCGCAGAGAGTCCGATATGGGACTCGATCCCGGGACTCTGGGATCATGACCCGAGCCGAAGGCATTCGCTCAACCAACTGAGCCCCCCAGGCGCCCCTGGGAGAGAGAATCTTAAGCAGACTCCATGCTGAGCATGGAGCCTGATGTGGGGCTCAATCCCAGGATCTGAGATCATGACTCAAACCAAAACCAAGAGTCTGACCCCTAACTGACTGCACCGCCCAGGCACCCCTCCACTATTATTCTTGCAGGCATGAAGGTTGTTTCCAGTGTTTGCATCCTAAAGACAGCTGCAGTAAGCATCCTCGTATGTATGTCCTCATGTACTGGTACTTGAATTTTTACAGGGTTGATTCCCAGAAGTAAAATTGCTGAGTCAAAGGATATGCGCTTTTAAAATTTTAATATGTCGTGTCAGATTCCTCTGCAGAAGGCTGGGTCAAGCTCTGATGTCTGGAAGTGGCTGCTTGTCCACTCCCCCATCAGCACCCGGAGTCGTCCCTCCGCTCTCTCGTAGGACAAACCCTGGCATTCGGACTATGAAGGCAGGCCTCTGTCCTTTCAATGAAGATGTCTCAAATAACAGGGACTTTGGGCAGATTTTTAAGAAGGAGTTATCTTTAGGAGATGATTCATAATCTAATAGGCTTGGGTTCTGTTGGGAGGCTGGTTTTGGCCTCCGCCATTGCTTTGTACACACGCATGTCAATAAATAATAACCATTACGGTCAAACATTAGAGTTGACAGTGTAGTAACTTATGAACAAATCTCCTCATTAGCAGCACTATTATTTTGGTGTTTGCAGCAATCTAGTAGTTGCAGCTAAGCTGCAACAAGAGCCATTATGTATGTAAGACAGTTTTTGCTCATTTACTCTGAACTCACTTTGCATACAAGAGCACTTGGCCTACGCCATATGTTGTAATGTCAGAACAAGTTGCAGCCTGAAGTGAGGTGCATGCGAGCCCCATCCTTGGAATAAAGAGGGAGGTTCTGGGGAGGTGGGCCTCCTTGACATGAGGGTGCTTGTAGCTTTAGAACTGAGTTAACGGTAGTTTCTGGATAGATTCTGATTTTAGTTCCATCTCATTGACCCACATATTTTCTTGCCATTGAAACGGAGGGGCTACTGTCCTAATATATTTATTTATGCATGTCTGTGTTTGTTAAGCACTCAAGAGTTGGAATGGTGGCCTTGTGTCACTGGATTCAGTTTCCCTTTTTAAAAATTCTTGTCAGTATCTCATAAGCTGAGGTTGGGGAGTTAATTAATTTGAGTGCTGGATTGGGTGTCTGGCAACCATTTCATTTTTTTCTAGTAATGGCACCTTGATTTTACTCTGGGGAACCTTCCTCCCCAGAACCTCCTTCCTTTATTCCAAAGAGAGGGTCGCATGCGGCACCTCCCTCCATCCCATATCTAGTATATGATGCTCCCCTGGCATATGGTGTGTTCAGGGATAGGCATATAACTTGGTCCAGGATGATGACACTCAGTTCAGACACATTTGTTAGGATTATAGGGAAGAGACCATCCCTCTCTGCAGTGATTGCTAGCTCTAGGCTGAGGTAGGCCTGAGCTATAAATCTCCAAGAGGATAGGGTCTACCTGAGAATGAAGCCAACCCAGAGGTTTGCAGAACCAAGAGGTGGAAAGAACTTGAGTCCTGAGGATACACTGTGGTTCAGGGTTTCTGGACTTTACCATTGTGTGAGCCAATCGTTTCCCCCCTTTGGTTATTTTTAACTTTACCCATTTGGGGTTGAACAACTTCTTTTACTTGTGTCCAGTTGAATCCTAACTGACTTAGGTTATTAAATTGTTCTGATTTTGCTACTGCATTATTTGTGTGATTTTTTTCAGTGGCTTCACTGTTTCACTGCATAACCAAAGATGTTTTCAAGCAACTTCTAATGGAACGTATTAATTAGATTAAATAAGGAAACAGAGATGCCGAGAGATAAGCTTCTCTTTGGCAGTTCCACAAATATAAAAAGTTAGGCTCTCTTGTTTTTCTATTGACTTTGTTTAGTATGTTTTTAGGTCAGATGTTGGCATCTGAGTTTCCTTTCTCCCTGCTCAAAGTTAACAACTCCGTGGGATTTTTTTTTTTTTTTGAATGTTTTCAGTTCTTTGGATAATAGCATACAGAAGTTTATTACCCTAGCACATTAAATATTGCCCTGGGGGCTGAAAACACAGCGAAAGCTACAGACAGCACTGACTGAAGCCAGGTTTCTTCTTTGGGGAGCCATTTATGTGAATCACAAACGATTTCTTAGCTTGTGTTTCACTGTGTCTTGTTCCAGGCACCTAAAGCAGCTCTAGAAATTAATATTATTTCCTCTAAGCTGAGACAGATCATCTGTTAACTATCTTATAAGAGCCAATAACAATGTTTAATTATTTTAGAAATAAAGTATAAGGGTGGTTGGGGAAAGACAGTATATTTTCCCCTAAACAGAGCTAGGGGAGGGCAAGTCATCCTCTGTTTAAACCCCAATCTGAAAAATAATTTTCTCAATGAAAGAATCTGCAAAACATAACAAAAGTTTCTCCAATAGTCTCAGAGTGGCCAGACATGGGGCAAGACTGGACGTCCCCTGAAGCAGGGACATACAGACAAGAACAGAACTGTAGGATCAGGCACATGGAAAGAGGCGTCTTCCCTGAGTTGAAACTCTGCAAAAAATACGGGAGGAAGCAAACATTCTCAGAGATACCATTGCTATAAACTCCACATTTAAATTATGTCCCATGCAAGGTGAAAGGAAACACTAAAACTTATCTGCAATCAATCATAAGGGAACTTACATGAAGAAATGAAACTCCAAATCATCAGACACAGGCATGATGAGGACAGTGTAGAATACCCAGAATATGATGGACAGTGTAAGGAGAGACCTAGATAGGAACTTTAGAGCAGACATGTCTCTCTTCCCTTCCTGGCTGAGTCTTCATCAATTCTTAATGAGTGAGTTATTCAGCTTCATCAACTGATGAAGAAAGAGTATTTGTAAAGGGAGTACTATTGGCCATATACTGTTAGGCAGTCCAAAGTCAGTTGAATTTTATATTTCTTTTGTATAATTTTTGCTTACGTTAAATGTATAGAACACTGCTCGTGGTTCTTATTCAGCAGAAGGAAGTCTATCATTGCAGATAATCATTTCTAGTTCGCATGAGACCTTTAGCCTGGTGTACCTTTCCTAAGTGGCATAGTTAAGACCCTGATGCCTGGTGTGGGTAGACAAGAGTACATTCTTGGTGGAATCATGCTTTCATTGGGTGAATTTCACATGATTTTTACCATCTGGGCCAATTTCCCAAGCAACTTTTTCAAGAAGGGTTTAGCTTCCCAGTCATACTTTGTGTCTTCAAAGCCCCAGACCTGGGCATAAACAATGCAACTCCATGGATACTTTTTTTAAACAGTTTAACTGATTGGTGCAAGAAGGTCTCCCCGGTGGCATCTCTGCATCTCACCTACACTCAGCTCACTCTCTTCTTTTTTTTTTCCTTCAATTTTTTTTTATTGTGGTAAAATACATATTAATGTAAAATTTATCATGACCATTTTTTTAAAAATTTTTAATTTTTTAAAATATTTAATTTATTTATTAGAGAGAGAGAGAGAGAGAGAGAGAGAACGAGAGGGGGATGGAGCAGAAGGAGAGGGAGAAACAGACTCCCTGCTGAGCAGGGAGCCTGAAAGAGGACTAGATCCCAGGACTAGATCCCAGGACTCTGCAATCATGACCTGAGCCAAAGGTAGACACTTAAGCGACTGAGCCACCCAGGCACCCCCCATGTTAACCATTTTTAAGTGTTCAGTTCAGTAATATTAAATATATTCATAGTGGTGACGATTGTAAGGCAATTGTCACCACTATCTGTAAATACCTCTTTTTATCTTGTAAAACTGAAACTGCATACCCATTAAACAATAACTCCCCATTTCTCCCTCCCTCTAGCCCCTGATAACTATCATTCTATTTTCTGTCTTTATGATTTTTTTGTTTGGCTCCCCTCCTGATAGCATTTTAGCTGATCAGGGAAACGGGGGAGGGGGAAGGAAGGGGAGGTGGCCAAAATACGGGGCTGTTGGAGGTGCAAGGAGGAAAGACCAGACCTGTACTTTGTTAAGCATCCAAAACAGTTAATTGTGTGACCTTGCACAAGGTTCCTTAACCATGCTGTCCCCAGTTTCCTCATTGTAAAATGGGAATAATAACAATACTTACCACATGTGATTTTTATGATGCATAAGGAATTATACATGTGAAATAGAACAGTACCTGGCACATACTAACTAAGCGCTAAATAAATTTTAGTGATGGTAACAGTGATGGTCTCTCATTAGGATAATTAACCTTGTTTGAATCAGCCAGTTCGAGCAGAATATGAAGTTATAGCTGACACAGCACCCCCTCCCCCAAGGTTGTATGGGATTAGAAATTCAGTAAGAGTAGTTTGGTTGTTCAGATGACCTGTATACTATTTCATGTTTATGTCAGTTTATTCACATTGTGTAGGTTTACAATGTTATTTTCTGTTAATGTGAAGGATACCAATAAACCAACAGGTCTAGTGGGAAGAAGCCCATACATCTATCACTCACTTAATGATCGTGTTAGTGACCATACAATTACCTGGAAAATTTTGGCAATTACCAGAGAAAGTATCCAAGGAACTATTCTAAAACTGCTGTTAGAGAAATTCACATTTTCTTTACATAGGGCATCACTGCTTACGACTTGGGCTTTTAAGTAGCTCAAGAGATGATATGGCTTGAGATTGAAAGGGCAAACTAAGCGTGTGCTTACAAATGCTCTACCTGTGCTTTGCAGACAGTAACTAGAGCATTTTTTCATTCCACTCCTACCTTGCTGCTGTTATTTGTTTCCATGACACTAGTTCTGGGAATGGCACCAGGCACATTCAGCATCTGCAAGTGACAGATTAGATAGTAATTGATGTGTATTATGAAACTCACATCTGGGCCTTCCACTAACTGAGAGTCAGTTTGATTTGATCTGGCAAAAGGAGTTTCAAAGCATTTGGTTTTTAAATTATAGTGTTTTATAGAAAAGTGCCTCTTAAGATGACCATCAGCCAGTAGCAGGTTGAACTCAAAAGTTCAGAAAAAGTGTGCTTGCATTGTCCTGATTTCTCCAAATGGCAAACCTACTAGGGCATTCCTCTTTAACATGGCCTCCTGGGGCTATCTCTTCCTTTTGTTGAATATGCTGCCTACAGATAGATGGGATTGCGGATGCTAAGATTGTACTTCACTGTGCTGCAAGTTTATTTTGTTTACTGGATAATACTTGAGTTATCAAAACTGTGGGAATAAAGTACTTTGATGATAAAGTTGGAATATAAAAAATCTTCATAAATTTATGTAAAGATTTTTTTTTTCAGTTCAAAATAGTGTTTGCCCAACAAAAACTGTCATGCCTTAAATTCTGTTTTCCTACATTTCCCTCTTTCTGTCATGTTATCTCCCCAGTATTCAACCTACAAGCATTGAATATCTTCCTTCTCTCTCAAATCCTTCTTATTTAGCAAAATCTGTAAGAATCTGCTATTAGACTTTTATTTGTGTTTTTGGATTTCACCTTAGTATGATTAAGTTTCTGTCTATATTTTACCTTTTCTGGGTGTTTGCACTTTAGGTTTTTTATTTTTGGTTGGGAAATGATGAAAGGCTCTTTTCCTCTGTTAAAGGAATTTCAAGCAGCATGAAGCAGCAAGAGAATCTTTCTGGAACTGGGTAAGACAGTTTACTGATATCATTCTAGATCTTATAAGACAGGCACTGGAGGTAAACCTAATTTAATCACACTGGGGGGGATTTCAAAGAAAATCATCAGGAATCACCTTCCTCTCAGCTATGGCTGCTGGAAGCCACCAGGTAAGGAAGGACATGTTTTGGTCCCTAAATATAGGTCTCCTATGTAGATTCCCAAGGTTCTGCTTTAATGTGCATATGAATCACTTGGTACCTTGTTAAAATATTGATTCTGAATTAGTAGATTGGGCATGGGATCTGAGTTTCTACATTTCTGGATTCATCCCATGTGATTATAATGTGGTTGGTTCCTACACCACACCATTAGGGGGATGCAGCAGGGGTATGGAGGGTTCCACTTTTGCAAATCTTCTTCAGTGTCTCTTCTTGACTTTATTCTCCTTTTCTTGAGGTTAAGTTTATATAGGCATACGTTATGGTACATTTAATGTTAATGTTACTAGTGATTGTGACATTCCATAAAGTAGTTCGTTTAAAATAATCAAATCAAAAAATATTTATCAAACACTCACAATGTACTAGGTATTTTTCTACATACTAGTCATATAGGAATGAATGAGACAAAACCCTATCCTGTTAGAGTTTTCACTCTACTGGGAGAAGCAAACAACTACCAAATAGTAAATAAATATACAAAAGCATGTCAGGTGGAGATAGTGCTATGCAGAAAAATAGGTGAGGATGATGGGAGAGAGAGTGGTGGGGTAAGGAGGGGGAAGAAGTAAACCTCTGGTAGGGTTATTTCCCTCCTCTTCAAACTACAACTAATTTAATTTTTAACTAATTTAATTTAATTTCAAAATTAAACTATTATGTTAATTATTAAACAAGTTAGTGTTTAATTCAAACACTAGAAACTCAAGGAAAGATTTACTGAATGAAAACAGAAAGTTTGGGCGCCTGGGTGGCTAGGTCCTTAAGCGTCTGCCTTAGGCTCAGGTGATGATCCCAGAGTCCTGGGATCAAGCCCTGAATTGGGCTCCTTGGTCAGTGGGAAGCCTGCTTCCTCTTCTCCCACTTCCCTTGCTTGGGTTCCATCTCTCACTGTGTCTCACTCAGTCAAAGAAATAAATAAAATCTTTTTTTTTTTTAAAGAAAACAAGAAAGTTATATTTTCTCAATGCCAAAAATTCTGAGTTTGTAAATATAGTGTACACCAAATTACACAGTTCTCCCTAGGAGGAGACCACTTACCACCTGACATGTATGAAATCCTGCAGGCTACTAGAGCACCACTTATATTACCCATCAGTACTTCCAAGTAGCCTAGAACATTAATGACTTCTGAAAAAAAAAATCTTTTTTTTTAAAAGCTTAATATGAAGAACTCATTTAGAACAGAACCATGAATATGGTCATCTGATCTTTGACAAAGGAAAAGTGGAGCAAAGATAATCTTTTACAAATGGTACTGGAACAATCTGGGCAATCACATTATGTCCACATTCAAAAAAGTAAATCAAGACACAGATCTTATACTCTTTCACAAAAATTAACTCAAAATCGTTCATAGATTTAATGTAAGATGCAAAATTGTAAAACTCCTAAAAGGTAACATAGAAGACAACCTAGATGAGCCTGGGTATGGTGGTGACTTTATATATAACACCAAATGTATGATCTATGAGATATATAATTGATAAGCTTGGCTTCATTAAAGTGAAAAACTTATGTTCTGCAAAAGACAATGTTAATAGAACAGGAGGACAATCCAGACTGGAGAAAATATTGCAAAAGATATATCTGATAAAGGACTGTTATCCAAAATATACAAAGAACTCTTAAAACTCAACAACAAGAAAACAAGCAACCTGATTTAAAAAAAATGGGCCAAAGACCTTAACAGACACTTCATTAAATGGGATACACAGATACTAAACAGACATATGAAAAGATGCTTCACATCATATGCAAATTAAAACAATAAGGTAGCAGTATGTCCTTATCAGAATGGCTAAAATCCAGATCACTGACAATACCAAATGCTGGTGAGGATAGAGAGCAAAAGGAATTCTCATTCATTGCTGATGGGATTGCAAAATGGTACAGCTACTTTGGAAGACAGATCGGTGGTTTCTCAAAAAATGAAACATACTCCTGCTTTAGAATCAAGTCCTCTTGCTCCTTGATATTTGTTCAAAGGAACTGAAAACATGTCCACACAAAACCCATACATTGATGTTTATAGTAGCTTTATTTATAATTTCCCAAACTTGGAAGAAACCAAGATGTCCTTGAGTAGGTGAATGGATAAACAACTGTTTCACATCCAGACAATGGGTATTATTCAGTGCTAAAAAGCAATGAGCTATTAGCCATGTAAAGACATGGAGGAAACTTATGTGCATATTACTAAGTGAAAAAAAAAACACACTTAGGGGCGCCTGGGTGGCTCACTTGGTTGAGTATCTGACTCTTGGTTTCAGCTCAGGTCATGATTTCAGGGTCGTGAGACTGAGCCCCATGTCAGTGGAAGTCTCCCTGAGATTATTTCCTCTCCTTCTGCCTCTACCCCTGCTTGTGGATGCTCACACACACTGTCTCTCAAACAAAATAAATAAATAAAATGTTTAGGAAAAGAAAAAAAAGAAAAAAAATCTGAAAAGGCTACACACTATGTGATTCCAATTATGTGACATTCTGGAAAAGGCAAAACCATAGAGACAGTAAGATCAGTGGTTGACTGGTGTGAGGTGAAGGCATGAGGAATGAATAGACAGACCACAGAGGATTTTTAGGGTGGTGAAAAGACTCTGTATGATTGTATAATGATGGGCACTTGTCGTTATACATTTGTCCAAACACATAGAATGTACAACACTAAGAGTGAATCCCAAGATAAACTATGGACTTTGAGTGGCTGCGATGTGTCTATGTAGGTTCATGAGTTGTAACAAATGTGTCACTCTGATGGGGATGTTGGTAATGGAGGAGGCTATGCAAGTGTGGGGACAGGGGATTCATGGGATATCTCTGTACTTTCTCAGTTTTACTGTGAACCCAAAACTGCCCCAAAAAATTAAGTCTTAAAAAAAAAAAAAGAACTTATTCAGTCATTTTCCTCCCTTCACTGATCAGAGGCCCTGCTATTCTGATACTCTGCCTTCAGTAACAAGCCAAACCTCCTCATTTTATAGATGGTGATCCTGAAGTGAAAAGGGTGTGTGAGCTTAATGGCCCAAACTCCACGGGCAGTCAGTAGGGACTGGGACCCTGCATGTTGGTCTCTACATTAGCAGCTTCCTGGTCTCTTCACTCCTCAGTGTTGACTCTGGCAAAGAGTGCTTCAGTAGATAGAATTACACAGAATTTTAAACACAATGGTCTTAAGACTTTTCAAGGAGAGATCAAACAAGTATGCTAACTGAGACCTCCCCCCGAGCCCCTACATGAATATGTGGATCTATGTGATCAAATAGTACGGATGTCTGTACAGGGTCTGTGCTGGGGGGTATCTGTACTTGGTTGGTGTAGAACTCAGGAAATAGCAACAATAATAAATCAGCATCTCTTAAATGAACTGACATCTTTTTTAAAAAATAGAATCGATGTTGGGGTGATCTGGCCAGTGTATCTGGTCAAAACACAAGTGTTCCTTCAGAGAAAAGCAGCTGGTACAATAAAAAGCACTTTTGAGAAAGAAAAAAAGAAGGAAGCAACTTCCAAGCAAGTTTTCCACTGCAAGAATACTAAATTTGTGTCATTACCCTAAAAATGAGCCAACCAAGATTGTTTCTTACATTTAAAAACCAGAATTGCTGATACCTACATTCAGTAAGCACTTGGGGTGGCAGGCAGTTGGATGGGCGGCTTGCTGGGGCACTAGCAATCCCAATTTGAGCTTTCCTAGCCCTTGGGCTGTCCACCAACACTTGCAAACAAGATAGGTAGGAAGAAAGCAAAAACCATCTGGGCAGTACGTCTTCTTAATTTGAGGTTGGTTTTTGTTTGTTTTGTAATTCTAGCCTCTAGTTTTACCTCTATTTGATCCTTTGCTAGGGAAATTGAATTGGTTTGGGTTTGCCCCTGTTTGATGTCTCCAAACCTATAACAAAGAAAATTACTGTAGAAGGAGTATTTCCTGTTGCTGAATGTCTTCCTTCCTTCTTCTTTTTCTTTCTTTCTTTCTTTCTTTCTTTCTTTCTTTCTTTCTTTCTTTCTTTCTTTCTTTCTTTCTTTCTTTCTCTCTCTCTCTCTCTCCCTCCCTTCCCTACCTTTCCTCCCTTCCTCCCTTCTTCTTCTCTTCCTTCCTTCCTTCCTTCCTCTCTCTCTCTTTCTTTCTTTCAACAGCAAATCTCTATTGTTACTATTCACTGATCATTTTGGAACCATTGCATGAATTATACCGATGGTAATTCCTTTAGAAAGATAAAATTTTTAGGTTTTTGCCAATTGAAGTATTCAGTGTAAAAACAGATTTCTCCAAATGTAGCAAATTGTTGGTTCATTTACTAACCATGTTTGTTTCATGTATTTGCATTTGCCAGACAAACACTGAGAATATATATTTTAATTTTATTGCAAAACTACCATTTCAAGGCATACCGTGAAATTATAATTTATGTTCCTGAGATTTTTGTAGTTTTAGAATGATCATTTCAATTTAGCCCTGGGTACCTTATACCATTATGCTAGGAACACTTCCAGTTTAAACATATATAATTTATTTTTAACAGATTTTGCTTGGAGTACACAAATGAAATGTAACAGTCATTACAGAGATTGTCTTAGTTCATTTACTAAACATGAATCCATGTCCTCCATTTCCCTTATTCTGTGCATGACTCCCTGGCTGGGCTTCTGTTCTCTCCTTTGATGTGAATTGTAGGTTGAAGAAGGCTCTGAACCTGAAGTCCCTTTTAGGGGACAATCAGGGCAAATGGGATGTGTGGGTTATTCAGATATTCTGGATTTTTAGATAGTTTGTTCTGAAAAATCAAATTTATAAATTGATCTTTCCTCTATTGCTAGCCACTTGACACATGGAACCCTTCTCTGCTTGGAAACCCCCAAACAAACAGCCTTGATCTTGAGACTTGTTTCTTTTTGGAAGATGACAACTTCTTTTTTTCTTTTTTTTTTGAAGTTATTTTACTTTTATTCAGAAAAAGTTATTCAAACTCACCTTCTAATTAGAGTCCTCTTTCTCTCTCAAGCGGCACAGATCAAACAAAGGTGGAGATTCAGCATGTCACAGCTCCATGAGTTTTTAGCAGGAATTACGCTCAGCATTGAGTATAGAAATTCAAATAATGTAAAAACATTTTGTGCTATGCTCTGTCTTGAACCTATGCCCGGCAAGTTTTGGCCTCCAAATATTTACACTGGGTTTGTATTACCTTTGCTCACCAAATCTTTGTGGCTCGTTATGCATTGTCAAGCTCAGTACCGACGGTGTACAAAGTCTTTCCTTTTTTTCTCTACATAGAAGAATGTTTGAGCAAGGTCTCACAGTATCAAGCTGTTTGTTGCATGGACAGATTTGATGCCATTTGCAACTGGAATTAACTGCAGTTATCAAGAGGTGAATGAGCTTTTGGATTCTGCAAATAGGCAGGACTCACAAATTCAGTTTTCATCAGTAGTGAATAAATGTCTGTAGGGGATTAAGGTAGCAGAACAAGCTTTTGCAGATTTGTATGCACTGTGTACCAGGCTTTCAGAAGATACCATAAGGAGTTGTAGAACTTCCCTGGCAGAAGCTGAAAAATAAAGATGGATTCCGTGAGTGTTGTGGGTTCTTAGGTGAATTTGCTTCAGGCTAGCAAATAAAAGTGGCACCTGTCACTAGCCTTATAGAGAGAGGGTTTTAAATATCTTTTTTAAAATTATGTTTTCTTTTGTGGTCCCTTTTATTTGTCTCATATTTCTGAAAAAGGCCCATGACAGGGGGGCCTCTTATAATCTGACATGCTGAATTTTGTATAATCCACACATTTTTTTTTCTTTGATATCGGACACTTTCCAAGCGCTGAATTAATTCTGCTGTTAAAAAAAAAAATCAAAACAAAAGTCTTCTTAAGAGAGCAAAACCCTCCAACATGGCTGTGTGTCTTTGCAAAGCAAAAGCTGAGTGTCATATTTGAATAACTACGAATATCCAGCACAAGATGAGATGCTCTGGCCTCTTCGTGGATGACATTTCGATGGTGCTTCGAGCTTTCGTTTACGCCCATACCCTCTCTCATCTCAGATACTCCATCTACAGAGGGGAAAGCTGAAGTGAATCTTCAGCAGGGAGGCACACGTGGAATAGGAAGGTGAAAGGGACTTCAGTGCACAAGAGCTGCCAAGCACAGGCCTGCAGGCTCTCATTACATTGAGGTTGGAGGAAAACAATAAAAAGATCAAATTCAGCAGAGATAAATGGCACGCATCATCTTAACTGATCGATAAGCCGCTTCTGAGAGTAAGCAATGTGCGCCGAGCTGGATCAGTCTCTCCTAGACTCACCCCGGAGTGCAGATCTCATCCCTTCCAGGCGGGAGGACTTCAAAGCCAGAAAACCTAGAGGGATACGGGCCCGTTGCGATGATTTCTCTATACCATTTTGAAGGTCTGCTTTATTGATGGAAATAGAATAATTTCACCAAGGCAAACAGTGTGAATTAAAAAAAAAACACCAAGATAAATCATGCCATTATTGCCACGTTTTTCACAGCTACCCTACTAAACACTGACATTTTAAGAGGAGTTTGTATAAAGAGGAACATTATTTTTGATATAATACTGAGCTTGCGGGTTACCAAAGCAAATACTGGAGAACAGTCTGAGCATGTTCTGACTAGAACTAAGTCCTAGAGGTGGTTTCCAGTCAGGCGTAGCTGCATATTTCATTTAGACATTTCTAGAATGAAAACGAGAGAGAAGTTTTAAGAGGCCTTAAACCCTATCTCCCCACCCGCTCCTCCAAGTATAAATTTAGATAAGTGTAATGTACAGAAAATAAGCATCCAAATAGACTCATTTGATTATATGGCTTTTCTGTCTAGGAATTATGGAAACAGGATGCTTTATTTGATCTTGGGTTATAATATTACTGAAAGTTTTTGCTAAGGTTAATAAAAAGGAAATTCAATAGATACATTAAAATGTCTGAAACAGGCTTGTGAGTTAGGACACTGAGCTCACTGCACTTAAAGCTTGGAAGTCAGAATTCTGACGCCACTCAGCAGGGAGTCTGTGTGTGTGTGTGTGTGTGTGTGTGTGTGTGTGTGTGTGTGTGTGTGAGATGGGAGGTTGCTCTAGGAAAAGAAATCAAGAAATCTCTCTGGCTTAATATTTTAGAGCATGTTGCTTCAGAGAAGCACCTTTTAATTGGCATTTAAACTCTTCTATTATTGCAAGTTGGTCTAAGCATGACAATTTTCATTTCTGAAGACTGTTTACTACCGTTCTCATCCATATTTAAACATTGGGAAACAAAGAAGGCCTATTAGATCATCTAAAGAATTGTTTAAAAATCTGTGATAATTTGAATCAAAATTTCATCTGAGGAAACTTGGAAAACCTGTCTGGCTAGAAAGCTTTTCTTCTTTTCTTTCTCCTCCCCCATCCCTTCCTAAAGTTCTTCTGATTTGTGAGCCCAGGGCAAGTTTAATTATAATCAGTTAATGTTAGTTAATTAGGAAATGTTCATATAGTGCTTTGAAGATGAAAAGTGTTTTAGAAATGCTAAGTGCTACCATTATTAGTATCGGCAAAGGGGGAAAAGTAAGCACGATGAACACTTTGGGAAGCTGCAGAATGGGACCCTGAAATGCTTGGTGCCTCGGGACTCTCCAGTTTCACCATCTCATGTGTTCCTGGTGGAATGTGAAGTAGCCTTCACATTCTTCATTGTGCATGTCCAAAGTCTTCATTGTTTGGATGTCCAGAGCTCTTTTCCTTCCTCCTTCACTGTCCTATGCTGTCACTGTTCGAAGAAGTGAAGCGTGAGTCAGTCTTAGGCTACACACCACCCCAAATATGTACACTTGAGAACACACTCACATACGAGCATGTTCACACACATAGCTCAGCCATCAGTGTGAGGTCATGCTCAGGTATATTTCTGAACCCTGAGAGGTTCCAAAGGCTCCAATGCTTCATATTTTCTTTACTCTTTCTTGTTCCATATTTCAGAAGAACACAGTAGAAAATTAACAGGAACAGGGGCGCCTGGGTGGCTCAGTGGGTTAAGCCTCTGCCTTCGGCTCAGGTCATGATCTCAGGGTCCTGGGATCGAGCCCCTGCATCAGGCTCTCTGCTCAGCAGGGAGCCTGCTTCCCCCTCTCTCTGCCTGCCTCTCTGCCTACTTGTCATCTCTCTCTCTCTGTCAAATAAATGAATAAAATCTTCTAAAAATTTTAATTAAAAAAGAAAATTAACAGGAACAAAAAGAACTCCTGTTCTTTGGATTATGTTATTTATTGAAGGAAATGATCTTGCCAAGTAAACAGTAGCATCTCTTACTTGCAAATACAGAGAATTCTCTTAACTATAACTGAGATGCAAACTTTGGAGGTACGGGGCTCCTGAGCTTTAGAAAATGCAAGGCTGTTCCATGCAACTTGCAGAACAAAACACATTTGCAGGCCATGTTATATCTGGATGGCACACCTTTTTATTAGTTATGCTGAGGAAAGTAGGTCAATAAAATTTCTGATGTACAGGTGGGGGAAGGTGGGCGCTGGCCAGAGCTAAGTCCAGATGAGGATGGGGGGTGTTATTTGGAAGGTAGTGCTAATTGGAGAGAGTGCTTTTCTCTAATCTGTCCTCCAAACAGAAATCACATTTCTTGTAGATTTAATTTTGAAGAGGCTTATAATAAATGAGACAGTAAGTCTTGGGATCTTGGAATGAAAGAAACCGGTGTGTGGCGATAAAGACGCTAAAGGGCAGAAGGAGGATTCAGGGCCAACATTGCCATCTCATGTTGGGCTTCAACAGAGGAAGTGTGGATGAAGTTGGAGCGATCCAAGTTTACGGAAAGTCATACAGGAATCTCTCACCTCCAGATTCCTCACTTCCTTGTTTAGCACTTTGATTCCTTGCTTTCTTCCCTTAGTATAGATTGTTTAGGTGGCAGCAATACCAGGAAAATGGCAGAGATGTGTCTTGGACTTGACTTAAATTATTCCCAAGAGTCCAAATTGGTTTCTTACTGTTTGGTGGAGTAATTTGTGCATCTCACTAAAGGGCTCATGAACACTTCACTTTGGCACTTGGCAATCGACACGTTCAGATCATGTTAATCAAACACATTTAACTTTCAAGGAAGGAGGCTGGAAGAGCGGGCCAAAACAAATATGCTGAAACAGAACAGAGATGAATGCAAAGTCCTACAGTTAAAAAAAAAATCGACTGCACATACATAGAACAACTATGAGGTTTATTAAAACAAAGCAAGATAAAACAGCATCCACCCAGCTTTAAAGGCTGTAGTTGACTAAAAGCCCCATATGTGTACCGACAAGTGACCTGAATACAAAAGTGCCAGGGTGTCTCAGCATCACACAGAAAGTATCCAGCACTGAGCTTGAAGGAGGGCCACATCCCCAACACCAACTTTTCCCCGTCTGAGGTTTTAGAATGCTTGAGTGGCTTTAGAGGAATGGTTGAACTGGGAGAGAGTCAGTCTAGAAAAGTAAAGATGCTCGAGATAGGTAGGGTGCAATTTTAAATAAAAAGATTTTTTTAAAAGATTTAATTTATTTATTTGACAGAGAGAGACACAGCGAGAGAGGGAACACATGCAGGGGGAGTGGGAGAGGGAGAAGCAGGCTTCCCGCAAGTAGGGAGCCCTGTGTGGGGCTTGATCCCAGAACCCTGGGATCATGACCTGAGTTGAAGGCAGACTCTTAAATGACTAAGCCACCCAGGTGCCCGTAAAAAAAAATTTTTTTTTTAAATATTAAAAAGGCTAACATTTGGGGCAGAGATTAGGGCCAGAATGACTATGGCTAAGGAAGAAGTGACTAGTCAAACTTTGTTTCTGGACTTTAAATCCCTCCGTGCATCAACCCAGCCCTTCTCCCTTGTGCTATTCCTCACTGCTCCTTTAGCAGAATCTTCTGCCCTCTGCCCTGGCTTGCCTCACCATCCCCCAAATTCACCTTCCCAGTCACCTGCGGGGGCTTTCCCTCACCTTTATGTTGTCCCTACTGCTCTTCCGTCCAACTGATTCCTTCAAAGTCTTGCCCAGCATTTCTCAACCTCGGCTACATATTCTAATTACCTAGAGAGCTTTTAAAAATGCTATGCCTGGGATCTACGTCCAGAGGTTCTAATATAATTGGTTTGGGGTGGGGCTCAGGCAACAGTATTATTTTTAAAACCCTCCAGGTGATTTTAATGGAAACCTGGCATTAAAGACCACCACTTTGGTCCCAGCTGGACTATGGCTATGCATTGCTCTATTTCACTTATAGAACTCCTGCTGCGAAACTCACTTATAATTAATATTATGTCTTATTTCATTCATTCAGGAAGAAAGAACTACCTGCTTTATATTGTTGATCATCTTTCCGGGTGCATACATCTCACTTCTTTAATTTAACCTTCAGCCCATGGATGTGTTTTATATTCTGTATTCCTTTCTATCCGGTACAATACACAGCACAATACCTTACATATGAAAGTGTGCATGGGAGAGTTTTTCTTTGTTACTGTAGAAAGTCCATAGATATCCCTTACTTAATTGGCAAATAAAATATGATGTTTGGTAGTTGATATTAAAGTTACAAAAATCACTACATCCAGAAATGTCTGTAAGAAAAGGGTGGGCCATTTAAGTTTAGCTAAGCTATCAGGTGAGAACAGAACAATTTAGGAAATAGAGAGTATTTGGGCTGCATTTATTGTTGCAGTAGATATCATGGAGGGTAACTATGATGGTTCACCAAATGTATCACCAGAAAGGCACGGAATAACTGGGAGAGGCCGACTCTCGAGTGGCTTAGCATGACTGTACTTACAAGGAGTAATTCGGTCAAGAGGCCGCAATAGCACACTAAGTTCATTATTTCTGACTAATAAGGCTATCTTTGCATTCTTTATTATCCAAGGGAGGGTGGCTTTTTGAATCATTGTACTGAATTTTGTTTCATTCCTACAGGTGGATTTGTGTAAGCCAGAACAGAATCTAATGCCAAGAGACTGATGGAGTAACTAAGCTGTTAATAAATTCCAGTGCCACCTAATAATAATACTTTGTATTTATATAGCATCTTTCTTGGAGGCACTCAAAGCACTTTATGGGCTCTGAAAGTTAATCAAGTTGGGAATTTTTCAATCATTGTAGGAGTGAGATCCAGGGCTACAAACCCCCAAGCTGTGAGGTTTGCTTTCCTTATTTATACATGTGGACCCCGTTAGTGGGGAACTTCAAAAAGTCTCAGGCTCTTTGGCATTGTAACATGAAGTGAACTGAATAGCATAAGGATCCAAACAGTGTTTAAGGTATTTTAACAAATAAAAACATTAAAAAGCATCATATGCAGCTGTCTGGCATTACTTTGTCACCATGACAATTGCTGAAATACAATGATCCCTGTGTTTGTGTTTCTAGTTATTAAAGGAATAATTGTGAGAAGGCAGAGTAAGTTTTACTTTAAGTTTTGTTTATTGGAATTTTCTTATTTGTCTTTATTTGACCATGTATCATCTCTGAGTAATAGAAAGGACTGAGGAAGGAGAGTAAGAGAAATAAGTTCTTCCCTGGGCTAAGCTATGACATAAGATTATTTTATTTCAGAGTTTTGGCTTCTAATGAGATTCACGGAAATGATCCATGTCATCAAAGACTAGTTATATGAACTTAATCTTCAAATTTGACCTGTGCAGCCCTTGCTTTGGAAACCCTTCTTTCTCACTCAGACTTAGAAGTTTTATTATGAAGCTGGATTTTGTTTAGGCAACCACTTTTTTCTTTTCCTGGGGTCCTTGAGACTTGAAACAAGTTACGTGTAGCAAGGTTTTATATACCTTCTAAGGAGCCAGATGGAGTTGACTTTAAGCATCTGCCATATTGTAGTGGAGTAGGTCTTCCAAAATTAGAATATCGGATCTTTATCCAAAGAGACTTTGCAATTCCAAGTACAGTGCAATGAAAATCATGGGGCTCAGTATTTGTTGACTCATTTTCTTAATACAGGATTTTCCAGAGTGAGTTGAGTAGCATGGTGATGGTCAACGTGATTTTAGATGGGGCTGGAGCCCTACAGTTCATAAAATGGAATCACATAGAAAGTTATGCTTTTTCCAATTCTCTTTCCATTTTTCTGATTATGTAAAGGAGATAGGCTCAGTTGGGTACTAGTATGTCTTTAACACCACTACCTTTGAAACAGAAAGAGGAAGTCTCAGCCTTTGACTGCAATGGCATATGGAAAGACGTTAATATAACGATGTTTAATACAACATGGTTTGGTATAAATGATACTGGCTTTCCATTTTTGGTAATGATTTAAGGTGTCTTTTAAATTAATTTAGGTAGAAAAAAAATGAATATATTTAAAGGAAATACTGAAAAAAAAAAAAAATCCAGCACAGGTGGTATGTGTATGTCATAAGATTAGTCTAGGAGAATGACCGGATTCCCTTACTATTTGGGTTTATTGCTCAATCTAACATTTGTTTTCATTTTCTCTTATTTCTTTTTTTTTTTTTCATTTTCTCTTATTTCTTTATCGGAGTTGCTTTCTAGTTTTTAATGTGAATTTGACATCTCACCACTTCTAAATTTTATGTATAGAAGTGGCAAAAGCCATTAATTTCCACTAATTTCTTACTGTCTAGGTAAAAGGGTATCCTTTTCTGAGTAAAGGTTAAATGTCCACTCTGTGAAACAAATAAACTTTTCATTGATGTGTTTAGAATAATACTATCTATGTGCCATTTTGGGGAGACTTGAAAACAAGTCTCTGTGTTCTGTGACTTATTTATTTTAGAGAAAGAGAGAGAGAGAGAGAGAGCATGTGAGCAGGGGCAGGAGCAGAGAGAGAGGGACAAGCAGACTCAGCACTGAGCATGGAGCCCGATGTGGGGCTCGATCTCAGAACTCTGAGATCAAGACTGGAGCTGAAATCAAGAGTCAGACACTTAACCAACTGAGCCACCCAGGCACTCCTGTGTTCTGTAATTCAGATGAGGAATCATGGTTAAGAAAGGCTTTTGAAGTTGTTCCTCAAGTCAAACTTACTAGCTTAATTATCTCTGCTTTGAGAACATTCAGTGATGTAAAAAGAAAGGGAAGAAACATCAGAGAGAGGTAAGAAAGAAGAGGACAGACAGTGGAGAGGAGGGAATGGGTGCATTGAAATGGCAGGGAGGGACGCCTGGGTGGCTCAGTTGGTTGGGCAACTGCCTTTGGCTCAGGTCATGATCCCAGCATCTTGGGATCAAGTCCCGTATCGGGCTCCTTGCTCCGCAGGGAGCCTGCTCCTCTCTCTGCCTCTGCCTGCTTCTCTGCCTGCTTGTGTTCTCTCTCTGTTAAATAAATAAATAAAATCTTTTAAAAAAAACCATGAAATCTGCCTATTAATTAAAAAAAAAAAAAAAAAGAAATGGCAGGGAGGGATAAAAGTGAAAGAGGAATCCCACAGGATCAGAGGAGGGAAATAGAGAACAATGTAAAAACACATGGTGAATTAATATGTTTGTTTATGGAATACTTGGTATTGACAAAACTAATTTTAAGTATGTTGAAAAACAGGTACTTTACATCCTCATAACGTTTGCTCTCCGGGGCTTGGTGATTTCAAAAGGGAAGGCAGATTGGGGCTCAAATATGGTTACCTGCAATGAGCTCCGTGACCTTGGGAGAGTTGTGGAACAGTTCCTGTGTTCCTGCGAAACACAGTTCTAGCATCTTCCCTTACAGGATGGCTGCGTGGATTAAATGATGGCTGGTTAGGAAGGGGAAGTAGGAACTCCACTGCAACACAACGAACAAGTGCATCGTAGAGCTGGGATCACCAATCCTCAAAACAAGGGAGGAAAAGCGGTTTTGTGGTTTTATTTTTTTTTAATTTTTTTGATTATTATTATTTTTTTTTTACAAGACCAACAGATAGTCTGCAAGAATGTGTTTCTTTGCTCTTTTCCTCAGGAGCCCTCAGTTAATGATGCCCTCCCCGGCTGCAGGATCACTGTGAGCTTGTGGCACCAGGCTTTGGAATCTGCTTTGGGCCACACTGCAGAGACTGACTTTGAGGCTTAAGCTCAGGTGGGGTGGGGTCATTAAGACGGTTGTTGTGATGTCTACAGCCTGTCAGTGAATGTAAAAGTGAGCAAGAGAAGTTCTTCCCTGGGCTCAACTAGAGCATAAGGGAATTTTATTTCAGACATCCTTTTTGCCTCATTTTCTTCCTCCACAGGACAACTCCTTTTCAGGTACACAGGATCCTTGTCTTATATCTCCTCCCTGTTATCACTCACCCTGCATCCTCACATCAAAACCACTCTCAAGAAAGCAGCTATTTAGACTTGGTGTGAAATCAAGTTAACAGTTTTACCTTTCCCAGGTATGTTTGCAACTTGAGGTTTTTATTGCAAGTTGTGGAAATCTGCTCCTGTTAAAGGGATTAGAGACAATTCCAGAATTTTCTGGAAAAGAGCCCATGGGAGCAGGGTCTTATAGGCAGAATCCTGGAAATGAGCCGTGTCCTCATGCCTCATGGGCTAGCTCTCTGGGCCTTTCCTTACAGTCCTCAAGGCCAATGTTTACCAGAGCAGTCCTCATTTTAAATACTCTGTGTATCGAATTATTTTCTTGGTTTGCTGGATTTGGTTTGGGGAACATAATTATATCTGGTGTATAGCAGACACTGAATTCTCATTTCAGTGGATTTGTTAAATGGTAGAGTATATAGACGGCATACTCGGGTGCCTCTATCTGTTGGTGTTATAGTGACTCTCTATCCTTCTTGGGGTATCAAAATTAGTTGTCCGTGATTAGGGCCTTGTACCTTGCTAAACATATTCACAGCAGGCTCAACCCCATGCAGCAATTCTATCGCTTGATCTATCTCTCTCTCTCACGTACAGAGAGAGTACGTGCATGTGCACACGTGTGGAAAGGACGGCGGGGGGGAGGGGAGAAGCAGAGAGTGAGGGAGAGAGAATCTTAAGCAGCCTCCACACCCAGTACAGAGCCCTATGCAGGGTTAGATCTCATGACCCTGATATCATGACCTAAGCTGAAATCAAGAGAGAGTTGAACACTTAACTGACTGAGCCATACAGATGCCCATATCTATCTATCTATCTATCTATCTATCTATCTATCTATCTATTCATCCATCCATCCTTCTATCATCTACCCAACTATCCATTTTAAAGAAAATGGAGGGAGAGAGTGGAAGGCTTTCAGGCATTTCCTTTAGACAGGTCAAGATTTTCGATAGCTCTTCTTACCAGGCCCTTCAAGAGGCTGGGCTTAATAACATTTAGGACAAAGTGTGAAATGCTGCCTCTTTCCACGATGCTGCATGGTAGAAGGGTCTCTTGAGATTTGCTGCTGTAGGCTGCTAGCATTTGTTTTGATGTTATTGCTGCTGTTCTGGGTTTTAAATATTTTAATGAAAATTTTTATTGTGTGTGTGGACTGGCTTTTAGCAAAGGCTGCAGTTTAAGAAATTCTAATAAATGAATGAGAGATGTGTATAGAGAGAATTAAAACTGAAACCTAGTTAACCCACAGCTTCAGAGAATTTCATAAAATGTGATAGAATCTGCTGCTGTTTTAGAAGGTGAAGTGTATGACTAGGTACTAGAGACATAGAATACGCCTCTATTTCAAAACTATTACAAACCGCAAAAGTCTGCACAGTCTTCGTTGGTTTGATGAGTATTTGATTGTCTCCTTCTTTCAAGTGGACCATTATTGTTGTTGTACTGGGATCTGCATGTTTCAGAGCACTGCCTGATTATACAAAGAACAAAGACAATGAAGAAAGTGATGTCCTGCCTAGAAAAGCCAGCCTTGTGTCACTATCTCTTGCAACTCTTGCAAATAAGTGAAGTCTTACCCACAAGAGCTCTCTGTTTCTACATTTTATGAATAGGCCTAAATATCTAAGTCTATGTATAAAACATTTCCAATGAGCAATACAGCTCATTTTGTGAACTCCCACCTCTGGTTTTGATGCCTTAGGGCCTTTCCATAAAAAATGATCTTATGCAATCCAGCTTGGTGGTTTTCGCATGCTTTAAAAATGCACTCTCTTTGGTGTGACGGTGCCAGGAGCAGCGTAGGATTGTGTGGGCTTATCCCTCCCTTCCTATGCTTACAATTGTCCAAAGATAAAATGGAAAATAATTATGAGAAGCGATGGGGTTGGTCATTTGCTTGTTTGCTCTCAGGCCCATTCTTTGCCCTTCTCAGGCTCTGCTCTGCAGGGTCAGGGTCAGCCAAAGAGAGGCAGGGGCAGGGAATGGGAGAGTGGGAGGAAGGCAGAGATCTGGGTATTCTGCTTGCTTTCTGTCTCAGGTAGCAATTCCGGCAGTGTTTCCAGTTCCCAACAGCCCCTCTTGTTGACCCCAGCTTCTCCCCGCCCCCACCCCAGGGCAGGCTTGTCTAAATCTAGCTGTCTCCAGCCTACCCCAGCCTCTGGGAGCTGGTAATACTACCTTCTGCCTCCCTCCTCCCATTTGTAGTGAAAAACCCCATTATTTCCTGGTTACATGTATTGTATGACCATTGTAAAGAAAATAAAAACAAAACTATAAAAAGAAAAATGTTGACTTACCTGAAACCCCACTATCTAGCAATAACCATAATCAACGTATTAGTATGTTTCCTTCCTGTGTTTTTCTGCTATAAATACATATATACTGGCAATGTTTTTGGAAACATCGACTAGATGCTATTAGTGACTTCTTGGGGCTATAATTTGTGGATGAGCTTCTGCGATAAAAGCTTTGCTCTCAGCACATCACTCCCATTCTCAGAACGATGGGCACAATTGCCAAGACAGGGCAAGTTGTGCTTATGGCCCCTGGCCCTCTACCCGAATACGCGCATGCACAAACACACGTGCACACGCACACACACCACTGCCGCCACCATCACCACCAAACCCTGAAGCCACCTCCAGGGTAAATGCCTCCGGAAGAAGTCCCACCTGCATATTGTCCACTGCAGGCGGATGCCGACAGCCTCCGAAGATTTCTTTCCAAAGGGAAGCAGGCTTGGGCAGAAACTCTAGGAGGTCTACAAGCACATGTGTTCCTTGGGCAAAGTAGCAGCAGTAACAAACCCTCTTTGTTTGTGATGCTTTTCTTCTGATGAGCTCAAGATGTCTAGCATTATCAAACTCCTTGGTTTTGCTTGCCAAGTGGGAAGTGGAGAGGCTGCTTTCATTCCTTCTTTGCACATGGGGCATGTGGGACCCGCAAGGTAACCGCATGACCAACACCCCCTGACGCTTTCTAACTCTGAGAAGTTTGTGATTTATCCACTGCAGCCCCGGCCCCACTCCTGGAGATTCTGGTTCTGTAGGTTCTGGGGCGGGACCAGATAATCTGCATTTTTCCCAGAGCCCTCAGACTCCAATACATAGCTGGGTATGTGGGAACTGCTGTGGTAGGAGCCTTGTTATGCTGACACTAACTAGTGTCCTTTAAATCCCCTGTGGTGCATGCTAGATGCTTGTGTTTGTGAAATTTTTGTGTTCTTTACAATGTTAGTCCTTTAATCTTAAGGTGGTTTAAATGGGGGATATTCAGGCCTTTTTTGGTCATGATTGATCCTCTTCCTGCTTCTGCTTTTCTGTATAGATGGTTTTCTATGCTTGTCACCTTGCCTCATTGGGTGCAGGGGAGCTTCATGTTTTGGAACCAGAATGTGAGCTCATACCTGTGGTGACCACAAGGCAAATTCTAGGCAACACTGGAAAAAGGTCAAAGCTCCTCTCTGGATCCCTCTTGTGTCTTTTTTCCGACCCTCCTGGCTCCCCTGTCATAAAATTTTCCACTGTGCTCCACCTTGCCTCTGAGAGGATGAATTGGCCTTAAATGATCAAAGGAGACAAACGATCTGACTTTGCCCTCTCTTTAAAATTCTTTAGTCCCAGGCTTGATTTCTTCAGTGGCTGAGTGGTTAGCCAATCTGAATTAATCTATTGGTGGAAGAAAAGTGGATGTATGAAATCTCTATTGCTGCAAAACAAACTAACCCAATACTGAGTGGGTCAGGACCTTGGGAAGGTCTTCGCTCAGGCATTTGGGAAGCGTTTAGTTGGATGGTTCCTGCTTGGGTCTTTAATGATGTTGCTGTCAACTGTCATCTCAAGGCTGGCCCCTGGCTAGAGGACTAGTATCCTGGATGGCTCCCTCACATGGCTTTGGCTGGAGCCTCAGCTCCTCTCCTTTTCCACAGGGCTGCTCGAGTGCCCTTGTGACATGGCAGCTGGCTTCCCTCAGAGTAGGTCGTATAAAAGAGGATGACGTAGTCAGTGATACTGTAAGAGTGATGTCACCAGAAAAGTGGGAGCTACACTGGTAGGAACACAGTGTAATGTACAAACTTGTCAAGTCGCTAAGTTGTACACCTGAAACTGTTCCATTGTGTGTCAACGCTACTCAGATATTAATAGTAATAATAATGATAAAACAAAAAAAAGAGAATAGGGACGAAGCCACACCCCTTTA
Source organism: Nasua narica (assembly GCA_028533885.1). Lineage (NCBI taxonomy): Eukaryota > Metazoa > Chordata > Mammalia > Carnivora > Procyonidae > Nasua > Nasua narica. The sequence goes on along the minus strand of CM052810.1, from coordinate 100,339,869 downwards.
TGTCCTAATCTCAGAAGCCACACAGTATCACTGCCATTTCTACCACATTCTTTTAGCTAGACATGTGACTAAAATCGGTCTGCACTTAAGCAAAGGGGGATTAGGCTCCACCTTTTAAGGGAGGAGTATCAAAGAATTCATGGAGTATTTTAAAAATATCATGGTGGATAACCTTGTCATATGCTAACCCTTCCAGATAGCATATTTGCATATTAATAAGGGCTCAAGCTGTTCAATGCTTAATAAATGCTACAGCTCACTTTTCTGACCTACTGACTTTAGAGAGGGAATAATGGAGACATTTCAGTCTCTGGTTGATTTTTTAATACCCTCCTCTGTTTGTGATATGTACACACACACACACACACACACACACACACACACACACGCATACACGCACACGCACACGCACTCGCGCACGCATTCATCCTTGCTAGTTCTGGATCTGGTCCACATCTGATGAGTCATCTGACCACTGCTGCAAGCAAAACTTTCTCTCCCACAGGGCCTTCCCCACCCCCATTCCCAGTCAGGGGCTGGCCTCTCTGGTTTCTGACTTTTATTTTGAATACTTCATCCCGGTAATCCTATTCTTTGTCCTCAGTTTGGCCTTGAAGAAAAGCAGAGCAAGAACTGGAATGACATTTGTAAGGAGGAGGAAAATCTTTTCCTTCCGCCTATGTATTCAGGAGTTGTGATATCCCTATATCCTAGCAACAGTCTTGGAGGTGAGGCAATGCTTTGTGAGAATCAAAGCAAGTCTGACTGTAGCAGCGTGAGTATTGAAAAGGCCTTTGAAAGATGAAAAAACTGCCAATTATATGTCTTTGAATTGGATTCCATCCAAGCTCTCCCTGAAGGAATCCCATTTACCTGGTGTCTGAGCGGGGCCAGGAAGGGAGGAAAGGAGCCTGGAACTAGGCATGGAGTGCCCAAGTAAGTGAAGCAATTCTTTTGACAAAGAATGATACCTGTTTCCCAAGTTAGGGTAGTGAAATGTGACGGGTGGATAAACCAAAAATTATGGCTTTGTCACGCTTCACTCAGGATGTCACGAGTTAAAGATTTGTAAATCACCTGCAAATATGCCATTAATCAATGGCGAAGAGGAATAAGAATGCTTCTCTGTGTAGGTCAAATATGCAAAGGATATTGCCCTAGGAGGAGACTCATCTTCCAAACCCTGCTCTCTTTATCTATCCTAAGGAAGACCTGCTTTTGTATGTATGCCTTTTGGAAAAGAGACCTCATTATTACAAAACATATAGGAACATTGTTGCTGATTATAAAGTGGCATGTTTTTATGTCTTCCTAGGGACATGGATGGAATCTTGGTTTGTTATTTCGTTTGGGTGTGTTTATGAGGGCTGTTAATTAGGAGGAGCAGGTGGCACTGTGTAGATTTGATATAAAACATCCTTTTCTGAGTGGTTACTGAGTGCCAGGCACCAAAGCAAGGCTTGCTACTTGCATTATTTCATTTAACCATAATAACAACCCAGAGAGATTGCTTATTATTAGCTCCATTTTATTTTATAGATGAAAAATTGGAGTTTCAGGAGGGTTAGGTAACTTGCCCGTGGTCACACAGCCAGCAAGCAGCCAAACCAACCTGAAAGCACAGTGTAAACTCTGCTTTGCCTTAAAGATATAAACATTGCTTGAAGGGGGAGCGGGAGTTTACCAAAATCTCCTGCCTCCCCTGTAGCCTAGTTTTATACTTTTCTGAAAAGCAGTGAAATGACTTTGTGTGTTTTCTCAGCATCCTAATTCGTAAAATGGGCTAATGGTTAGATTAATGTGGGGATCAAATGAGAGAGGTTAAATTTCTTAAACTGGAAAATGCAACTGAATTTGAATTTGAAAATTCAACTGAAAAATATAAGACATGATGCTCTCACTTCATTTAGAACCTGCTTCAAGAGTGGTCAGGTTAGCTAAAGGGCATGTAGTGGCTTCTAGCTGTGTCCAAAGCCTTCTATTAAGACTATTTGCAGAGTTTGGCCGATGATGGATTTCCACCTAGTGCTCTTGGGTTATTTCTTGAGACTTGGAGCATAATGAGTATAAGGGCTCTCTGGAATTGTCAGAGCAAAAGGTAACATTGTTTGCATGAGTTCTATGCATTCACACTTTCGAAGTTGAGCTCTATGAGTAGTAAATCATCACCTTTGAAGATAAGCAGTTGCCCATTTTCAAATATTAAAATCTACAAAAGGCAAAGGCAAACATGTTAAAATTATTATTTAGTGCAAAATGCAGGAATGACCCTGAGTTTCAAGTACAAAGGAAAAACTACCTGAGCTCTTCTCCCATATAAATTCAGGTGGTAAAGAGCAGTATACAATGAAGTAATTGAATAAATAACATGAGATATTTATAAGATGAAATTTCTCTTCCTAGAGAGAAGGTCCCGAATGCAAAATGTAAAATATTTATCTTCTTGCTACTCAGCATTGTCTATTTTAAATAAGGTTGTCTAGTTCATTAATAATGAAGAAGACAGCAGAACGCCATCATTCTTGAGATGATTATACAAATTTATAATAATTTATCATTTCTAGGTGCTTACTTTCATATATTAGTTTTCTGTGCATCAATATCTGCAAAATGGAGGCTATCAAAATTGTTCTTACCTACTGGATTCAAAAATCCTGCAGCACATAAAAGTGAGCTTCCTAGGATGGAATACTTTGAAGAAAAGGTGGATAAAAAAGCTTGAATTTAGGTTTATTTTGGTGTCCAACACGCAAGAGTCCCCAGTCCCATGCCTCATACCACATCATTTTTCAAAGAGACAACCGAAGCCTTAATGAACAAACTCAGGGGTGAAGGAACTATGGGTAGAGCCCTGGTCCTCTGTTTCTTTCTTTTTTTAAAAAAAAAATGTATTTATTTGTCAGAGAGAGAGAGAGAGAGAGAGAAAGAGATCGAGCACAGCAGGGGAGTGACAGGCAGAGGGAAAAGCAGGCTCTCAGCTGAGCAGGGAGGCTGATGCGGAACTCGATCCCAGAGGCCTAACCCACTGAGCCACCCAGGTGTCCCTGGTGTTCTGTTTCTTAAAGTGCACTTTGATTCAATCGCACACTGAGCCACGGCTGCTTTCCCAGCTTCTTTGCATTCTGGTTGGAGCTGGGGTATGTAAGGGATAGTGGGTGTGCGGAAGTCAGGACACAATGGGAGTCAGCCTTGTAAAAGATTTCAAAACTCCTTAAGCATTTTTCCAGCCCACAACATTTGCATTGGCTTCACTCCCTGCCCACCTAATCATCTTGTTCCCTATCAGACAGCACGTACAAATGCCGGCAGCCATAGCCTCAATTTTCCCAAAGCCACCCATTCCTGTAAAGCCAAAAGAAAGCAGAAAGGAGGGCTGAGTACTCTCAGCTTAGTTTCTTCTTGGAATTGACCCAAGTTTCTTCTCTTTTTCTCCAGATTGCTTGTAGTCTCTCTAGTCACCTGAGTTTATTTTCGAGGCTGGTGCGGATGGTGGAACACAGATATGCAGAGCTGTGTGCCCACGTGTAACTGCAGGGGCCAAGATGGTGATGTAAGATTGCTGGATGCTTCCAGAACCAGACAGATGGTTGTAAACAAAGTGCAAAGTGAGGCTGAGAGTGGCTCCCAGCAGGGAAAAGAAAGGTGCAGGAAAAGCACAGGACCTGCCGGTTCTCTAATCTCATCTCCAATGCCCCTATTTTAATCGAATGCCATATTGTTTGCCCCTAGATAGGACTGGCTGCTTTGGGCTCAGAGCAGCAAACATGTTCCAGACGTTGTGCTAGGCGCTTGGAAAAACAGCCAAGGATAAGACCTGTTCCCCTGTTTTCCAAAGGTCATCACCTTCATCAGTATCACCTGGAGACCTGATACAAGTCCAGATACTTACTTGAGCTTCCCTTTGACCCTCTGAACTTGCTGAGTCAGGGTCGCTGAGGGGTTACGCCCAGGAATTTGCAATGAAAACAAGCCTCCCAGGTTAATTTCCATAAAATTTGAGAGAAGGCAAGTGAGAGGGCTTGAACGGCTCCTAGTTAAAAGTGGAAGGGCAGTTGTGTGTCCTAGCAGGGAGCAAACCCTTCTGGGCTCTTGATACCTAGAGGAACAGAATGTTTAACTTTGGAGCTGCCTGGACTTGTGGGCGATTAGCAGGGCTTCTGGAGATGTGAGGAATGAGTAACTGGAACCACTTAGCAAATTTTCATTAACTGAGATACTAAAGGCAAGTTAAAGTCAGGTTGAGAAATATTTACTGATAACTACTATGGTCATGGTGATTTGGGGAATGAAGATGATAAGGCAAGCTCTTGCCTTCCATTTTGCAGCAGATATAGGACTTACTGATATAAACCAAAGGATGAAAAATAAGTAAAACTTTAGGAAGGATAGAGTATGGGGAACATCCTCTTGTTTGGGGGAGGGGCATTTAAATGTGCACCTGAGAATCCTGGGGAGTGCCATCAGCATTATCAAAGGTCACTCCTTTTTGTCCCCCCTTTTAACAACTAATTAGGCATCCATCCGTGAACAGAAGTGTTTCTATGTGAATTGTGCGATCCAGCACCATATATGCGACGACCTTGGAAGGGTGCAGCCCACCTGTGCATCTGACCATAGACAGACAGACCTCGGCTTGGGTTGTGGAACCAGCCCGAGCCTCTCTGTGCTACAGCCTGGGAAAACCTGCCGCCTGCCCTTGGGTGAAGATAGACTTAGTAGAAATCCAGCCTTCCGAAGGGGAGATTCCAGCACTCCCCTGGAGATTCCTGGGAGAGAAGGTAAGGAGGTTGAGGTGGATGAGGATATTCACTGATAGGGACATGGCATTTCTTTCTTTCTTTCTTTGTTTCTTTCTTTCTTTCTTTGGTTCATGCAGTAAAATGAATGCTCCTTTCCACTAGTTAAAAATTAACACCTATTAAGCACTTTCCATAGGCTCATAGGTATTAACCTTTTATCCTCACAGCAACACAATGAGTTAGATATTGCTCTTCCTACTTTCCAGCTGAGAAAATCAAGGCCCGGGGAAGTCAGTTGCCCAAGGTTACACAGCAGAAAAGCAGTAGATCCAGAATCTGGACTCAGTAGTCTGTCTTTGCGGCTTCGGCACTAGGTACGCAGTCTGTCCCTCGGATCAGGGAGCCGGTTGGAAAGACGTGCACTGTCCACAAGGCTCTGCTCTCTCTTCCCCCTGGGCTCCTGCAGACAAAGTTCATGAAGGTATCCCCCGGAGGAGAAGGGACAGCTGAGACCTTTAGGAAAGTCTACCACATGGAGGCGATGATGAGAGAAGCTATGGGAGCTAGAATAAGCTGAGACTTTTACAGAGCCAACAAAGCAGGCACAACCCTACCGGGCATTTCTTCTCTGTCCAGAGGTGAAAGGCAACCTGTGACCTTTCTCAACACTCCGGTGTGCATTTGTACAGGAGCCCGTTAGCTCTCCTTTGGCTGCTAGTTTCCCTGCGGGTGTCAGCAGCTCAGGGCAGGGACAAGGAGGCAGGGTCAGTTTTACTCAGGATCGAGGGTTGGCAACATGGGTTATGTAGGTGGAAAAGTAAGCACTTTGAGGAATCCCAGGGTTCTGGCAAAAACATACTTGTAATGCCTGATCTTGACGTTGGATGTGGAGAAAAGTGAAGCTGATAGACAACAGAGTTTTGGGAGACCTGCGGGGGTCGGTGTCAGATGGAGGACAAACAGCATGAGAATGGTGAGTTTGGAAGCTAGGAGGTGCTGGCCACAGGGAGGCTTGTGCTTGACCGCACAGGCCCGAGTGAGTGGTTGGAGCTTATCAGCGGGGAACTGAGGTAGGAGGGTGTTGAAGGAATCTACATGAACGCTCAGGTCACGGCGTATGTTGGTGCTGCTGGAGGAAGCCAGTGTAGAGAGAGGACTTCTGGAAGTGTCCTCGAGTGGGTGGAAGGCAATATGATCTGAACGAGATGTTCTAAATTATACCAGATCTTGCACAAAGCAAGCTGTGACCTGTGGGCAATTATTAGACGACGGTAATAAGAGGCAGGGGACGGCACTGATTAGGGAAGGGCTTATCAAAGAGGTGGTCGTTGAGCTAAGCCTGAAAGCAAGAGAGATTCTTTGACCTAAGAGGAGGGTTGTAGAGTGATGAGAGCAGGAGAATTAATGAAGCAAAGCATGAGACAAGCCGTAGAGGGTTGCTTAGAATGTACTTCACTATATAATAGTGATTGTAATTATCAATTGTGCAAACGTGCATATAACTTACTAATATAAATTGCATTGGGGGCTTGCTTTAATGGTATAGCTTCTTGGCCCCAGCCACCTTTAAGGAACAGTGAAGTATGTCAAACAAATACTGTAGCCAGAAATACAGGCCAGTTTTTTAGAAAATTTATCTCTGAATTTCTGAGATAGGCAAATGTATTACTACACAGCAATAGGGAAGTGTTTATAGATGTTTGTCTCTCTCTTTATCTTATTGCCAAGATAGTCATCTATTATTTTTCTCCAGAGAGAAAGAGGGAGATTTTTTTTAAATTTGGTGATCCAGAAAATTAACTTTTCTTCCCTGATCAATAACTTTGGACAAACATCTCTATCCCAGAACCTACTGGGAGCATTCTGGCATACCTTGGGTTTGGGCATATGAAGGAGCCTATGGATTAGAGATGTCTTTTTGGAATATATCTTGAAATCTTTATGGGTCTTCAGGCATTTCTAATGAATTCTTAGTAGCTACCATTTGCTAATGTTTTAGGGGTGTGGTGAAAATCGAGCTGCATTTAAGTGCAGACAGGGAGAGTGTTTTCGTGAGAGCATGATGCCAGAACACAGCCTTCCTACCCTTTTTCCTCGAGTTGGTGCTGGCCTCGCCCAAAGCTACTGTTCCTTGAGATCCTGATGGGTGAAATAATTACACCAGATATTATACCAGTTACTGCATCCAGAAAAACTGGGCCCTAGTGTTCTGTGATGTGTGGGTTAGAAAGTTGGCTTAGAGAACTTGCTTTAAAAGAGTCTTTTAAAATGGAATGAAAAGGCTTTAATGTTTTGGAGAGAAAAGAAAAGGTGACTTTTGTATGCTTCTTAATGCATATGTACAGCTTTGAATGGATTTATTATAGAACTCAAGAACAGAAGATTAAGAAATTAAGGATCATGATGCTTAAAATAGACACCACAATTTTTTTTTTTTCTCACTTTAAGCAAAGCCATCTGCTAGGCAGGTGAGATTTCTGAAATGATAACAATAAAATATCCAGAAGCCTGGGTGGCTATTTCTCTACCAGCAATATTTCCAAATGGACTTTTGATGAATATTTTAAATTTTATCCTAGCTACATAGAGATAGACGTAGAGATACATAGAGATACATAGAGATAAACAGAACCAGAGAAAACAAGCTTTTGATGCCCTTCAGGCTGGCCAAAGTAACTAAGTAGAAAGAGCTGCGATGCATTTAAAAATGTTCTTAATCTCCTACAAAATCAAATCAGTGCTCAATTCTCTGCTTTCTTTATCAGATTACAGATTTGCCTTTTGTTTTTGAAATCGGTGACAGCTAGGAAGGAAAAAAATAATCATCTTGGGTCTTTTTATAAGCTGTATAATTGTGTTTCTTCTCTCATCAGATAACTTCCTTCTTCCATTTGCTATTATTGCCATTAAACCATCAATAGAAATGGGGGTTAAGCCTTGCTAGGGTTCCAATAAGACCAGTATGCATAATTGAAAAAGAGTAATCACGACTGTATGTATATTGTGCCTGAAATCGACCCCTTAATATATGCAGATACTCTATTTCTCTGGAGGAGGTAGTGTGTTACCTTTACCTGGGAAGAGGGCCTCAAGAGCATGGGACACAGGTGGATGCATTTTGAAAGGTAGAGGCCAGTGGGAAGGAGAGGAAGTTGGAGCACTGCCGGCCGAGAGTCCTCCGCAGAGGGCACCTGGGGGAAGATGCTGCTAAGAGACAGTACCAAAAGATATTTTTTGCATCTTTTATAAGATTCCCAGCATAAGAGATGGAGATTTTTAAAACACTGGGCAACTAGAAAGTCTTGCCTCTGTGGTTTTGCAGTGCAATCTGGGACCTACATGCAGAACCGTAACCTCCCAACATAGACCCCTAAATGTATGCACCCACGTCTGCGTGCCGCCCCTATGACTACTCTTGGCAGAACTGTAGACACCTGTTGTCAGGCAGGGTGAGCTATCACCTGTGAGGACATTCATCCTTTCCACACTTGATCTTAGCCAAAAGGCCGAGAAGCCATCATTCATCCTTTCCAGATCAGCAAGAGTTGATTTTGTACACAGGAGGAATTTGTAAAAAGCATTCATTTCCTAAAAATTCTCCAAAAGACTTCAGCAGGATGTAAACCCAGAGAGTGATCCTGAGGGACCATAACAATCCTAGATCTTTCCAAGAGGAAGGAAACTCTGGCCACAGTCACAGGCAATGCATCCCAAGACACTTCCCTCCGTGTTCTTCACAACCCCCTTCTGCTGCTCTTCCCTTGCCTTTTTTCAGAGCCCATTATACAGTTAGCAAGGGACTCGGATATAAAGGCATGGCGGTTATTGCTACTGTTTTTGCCCTTTGGAATCTCTAACTGGGAATATCTGGGGACACACAAAGGAGATGTTGGATAGCATGTTCTAGGATAGACATGTCAATCAAAGATACTGTAGCTCTTGGCAAATAAATAATATTTTTATGAGTTTTTCTGATACAAGGTAGGGTTTTCTTTGAGTATAGAAATCAGAAGCCAGTCAAAAAATAGCTCTATTCCCTTTTGTGGTTGTGGAAATGGGAGGAGCCGTCAAGAAGGTGGTAGAAAGAGACAGAGACAGAGAAAGGCCCTGGGTACCAAGTTGTATTTCAGGGCCTGTCAACATTTCCATTACTGAGACCTTAGGTGACTGTAACTTAATGCAACCATAAACATTTACCCTCTGAATTGAAAGTTATCACCTTGAAACTTATTTTGATGATATTTTGCTTTTTTTTTTTTTTTTTTTTTTTTAAGAGGGAGAAGGAGGCATTCCCCTCCTGGGCCATGTTAAAATTAGAAAAGAAACACAGAATGCCTACTTCATTTGGCTATTTTTGAGAGACCTCTGAAATAAGATAATGTAATGTGGGCTTGGAATTAAAACTTTTTCTATTTCCACAGTTCCCTTTTATTTTTAAATACTGTCTTAACTTACATCTTCTTCTTTGCCTTCCAGAATGTGTGTGTGCTTGTGTATATAAAATATATTATTCTTTATATCAATCCTCTCTCCACCTCCTCTCAGACCAAACGTTTGTTCTTATCTGCGAGGCAATGTGTTTTGGGCTCAGAAAAACAAAGGATGATAAAATAGTCTTTGTCCTTAATAGCAAATTTCTTTTCTCTTGGAGAAACATTTGGTTTGTTTCTTTTTCTTTATTTTTTAAATTGAGGCAAAATTGATGCATAACGTTATGTCAGTTTCAGCTGTGCTTGTCTTTGGACATCTGTATGTGCTACCAAGTGACCGACTGCCAAAAGTCTAGTTACCACCACAAAATTGACCCCCTTCCTCTCTGGTCACCATCAATCTGTTCTCCGTTATCTGAGTTTATTTTTGTGTTGTTTTCTTTGTTCATTTCTTATATAAATTTTTAGATATATATATATATAATAGTAAAATCAAATGATACCTGTCTTCTTCCGGCTTACTTAGTTCACTTAGCATAATACCCTCAAGTTCCATCCATGTTGTCACAAATAGCAAGATTTCATTCTTCTTTATGGCAGAGTAGGCTTCTACGGTATACATAAAGCACATCCATCCTCTATATCCATGCATCTCTTGAAAGACACAGGTTTTTTCCCTATCCTGGCTATTGTAAATAATGCTGTAATAAACATATGGGTGCATGTAACTTTTTGAATTCGTGTTTTTGTATTCTTTAGACCCAGGACTGGAATAGTTGGATCATATGGTAGATCTATTCTTAATATTTTGGGGAAGCTCCATGTTGTATTCCATAGTGGTTGTATCAATTTACATTCTCACCAACAATGTATAAATTTACATTCCCTCCAATAGTACGTTCCTTTGCTACACATCCTCTTCAACACTTCTTATTTCTTGCTTTTTGGTACTAGCAATTCTAACAGGGGTGAGGTGATATCTCATTTTAGTTTTGACTTGCATTTCCCTAGTAATTAGTGATGTTTAACATCTTTTCATGTACCTGTTGACCGTATGTATAAGACATTGGAAAAATGTCTATTCAGATCCTCTGCCCATTTATAACTTACAATTTTCTGTCCATATATAACATATATAATTGTTCATTTTCTTATTGTTGAGTTGCATAAGTTTTTAAAATATATTTTGGATATTGACCCCTTATTGGATATGTGGTTGGCAAATATCTTCTTTCATTCAGTAAGTTACATTTTCATTTTGATGATGGTTTCCTTTGCTGTGTGAAGCTTTTTAGTTTGATTTACTCCCATTTGTTTATTTTTGCTTTTCCCTTGTCTTTGGAAATATATCCACAGACAAATTTCTAAGACTGAAGTCAAGGAGCTTACTACCTAAATTTTCTTCTAGAATTTTAGAGTTTCAGGTTTTACATTCGAACCTTTTATCCATTTTGAGTTAATTTTTGTGTATGGCACAAGACAGTGGTCTAGTTTTATTCTTTTGCATGTGGCTCTTTAGTTTTCCCGGCACCGTTCTGAAGAGTCTGTCCTTTCTCTATTGTACGTTCCAGGCTTGTTTGTTGCAAATTGTTTGTACTTATTTCTGGGCTCTCATTTCTGTTCCATTGATCCGTGTAATCTGTTTTTATGCCAATGCCATAATGTTTTGATTACTATAGCTTTGTAGCATAGTTTGAAACCAGGGAGTATAAATACCTCCAGCTTTGTTTTTCTTTCTCCAAATTTCTTTGGCTATTCAACATCTTTTGTGGTTTCATATAAATTTTAGAATTATTTGAGTTCTGTGAAAAATGCCATTGGAAATTTGATAGGGATTGCATTGAATCTGTAGAGTGAGTGCTTTGGGTAGTATGGACTTTTTAAAAATATTAATTCTTCTAGTCCTTGAGCATGGAATATCTTTCCATTTATTTGTGTCATCTTCAATTTTTTTCTTTAGTGTCTCATAGTTTTCAGTTTATAGGTTGTTCATCTTTTTGGTTAAATTTATATTAAATTTAATAAATAAATTTATATTAAATAATAAATAAATTTATATTAAAATACCTAGGAAGATATTTTATTCTTTTTTAATGCAATTATAAATGGGATTGCTTTCTTAATTTCTCTTAGTTTGCTGTTAGTACACAGAGATGCCACAGATTTCTGTATATTGATTTCGTAAACTATAACTTTACTGAATTTGTTATATCTAACAGGTTTTTTTTATTTTGGTAGAGATATTAGGGTCTTATACATATAATATGCCATCTGCAAATAGTGACAGTTTTACTTTTTCCTTTTCAATTTGAAATAATTTTATTTATTTTTCTTATCGCTGTGACTAGGACTTTCACTAATATGTTGAATAACCAAGACAAGAGTTAACATCCTTACTTTGCTCTTGGTCTTAGAGGAAAACTTGCAGCTTTTCATAATTAAGTATGATATTAGCTGATATTAGCTGTGGTTTTGTCCTATATGGCCTTTATTATGTTGCAGAACATTGCATTTATACCCACTTTGTTGAGAGTTTTTTTTTATCATAAATAGATGTTGAATTTTGTCAAATGCTTTTTCTGAATCTATTGAGTTGATCATATGATTTTTATTTTTCATTTTGTTAATGTGTTGTATCCTGTTGATTGATTTGTGGATGGTGAACCATCCTTATATACCTGAAATAAATCCCACTTTCCACTTGTTTATGCTGTATGATCATAATCACAAATTCCACTTATTTATGCTATATGATCCTTTTAATGTAGAGTTGAATTCACTTAGCTAATATTTTATTGAAGATTTTTGCATCTATATTCATTAAGGATATTGCCCTGTAATTTTCTTTTCTTGTGGTAACCTCATCTGGTTTTAGTATCATTGTAATGCCAGCCTTGTAAAATGAGTTTGGCAGCATTCGCTCCTCTTCAATTTCTTGGAAGTTTGAATATAGGTATTAAATCTGAATGTTTGGTAGAATTCAACAGTGAAATGGTCTGGTCCTAGCCTTTCATTTTTGGGAGAGGTTTTTTTTTTTTAAGATTTTATTTATTTATTTGACAGAGAGAAAGATCGTAAGTAGGCAGAGAGGCAGGCAGGAGGTGGGGGGGGGGGGAAGCAGGCTCCCTGCTGAGCAGAGAGCCCGGTTGTTTTTGGGAGATTTTTGATTACTGATTCAATATCCTTACTAGAAATTGGTCTATTCAGATTTTCTGCTTCTTCATGATTCAGTCTTGGAGGGTTGGGTATTTCTAGGTATTTATCCATTTCTTTTAGGTTGTCCAATTTGTTGGTGTATACTTGTTTGTAGTAGTTTCTTATGGTGCTTTGTATTTCTGTGGTGTCAGTTGTAACTTTTCCTCTTTCATTTCAGATGTTATTGATTTGAACCCTCTCTCTTTTTTTCTTGGTTAATCTAGCTAAACATTTGTCAGTTTGGTTTATCTTTTTAAAAAACCAGTGCTGAGTTTCATTGATCTTTTCTATTGTCTTTTCAGTTTCTATCTTATTCATCTCTGTTCTGATCTTTTTTATTTCCTTCCATCTAATAACTTCAAGCATCATTTGTTATTTACATTCTAATTCCTTTAGATGTAAAGTTTGATTGTTTATTTGATATTTTTCTTGTTTCTTGAGGTAGACCTTTATTGCTATGACCTCCCCAATAAGAACTGCTTTTGCTGCATTTCATTGCTTTAGTATACCATTTTTATGTTTTCATTTGCCTCCATGTATTTTTTTAAATATCCTTTTATTTCTTCTATAATTTATTGATTGTTCAGTAGCATGTTATTTAATCTTTACATTTTCGTGTGTTTTTTTTTTCACTTTTCTTCTTCCAATTGATTTCTAGTTTCATACCATTGTGATCAGAAGAGATGCTTGATATGATTTCAGTCTTCTTGAGATTTGTTTTTTGGCATGATGTGGTCTAACTTGAGGAATATCCCATGTGCAATTGAGAAGAATATGTATTTTGATGCTTTTAGGTGGAATATTCTGTGTATATCTACAAAATCCATCTGGTCTATACTGTCATTCAAAGCCAATATTTTCTTATTGTTTTTCTGTCTATCCATTGATGTAAATGTGCTGTTAAAGTTCCCTATTTTATTTGTATTTTATTATTTGTCTTTGTTTTAACATCTGTTTTGTTGGATATGAGTATAGCTATACTAGGTTTCTTTTTGTTTCCATTTGCATGGAATATTTTTCCCAAGTCCTTCACTTTTGGTCTGTCTGTGTTCTTACTTCTGAAGTGAGTCTTGAAGGCAGCATATGGATGTCTTTTTTTGTTTGTTTGTTTGTCTGTTTGTTTTGTTTTTTGTTTTTTAATTCATTCAGCCACTCTCTTTTGATTGGAGAATTTAGTCCATTTACATTTAAAATAATTGATAGATATGTACTGACGCCCATTTTGTTATTTGTTTTCTGGGTGTTTTTGTAGTTCCTCTCTATTCCTTTCTTTCTTTCTTTCTTCCCTTGTAGCTTAATGGCTTTCTTTGGTATTATGTTTAGATTTTTCTCATTTTTATTGTGTGTCTTTACTATAAGTTTTTGCTTTGTGGTAACTGTGAGGTCCATGTATAGCATTTTAAGCATATAATAGTCACTTTTAAGTTGATAGGAACTTATGTTTAAGTATACTCCAAAATTTGAAATATTTATTTCCCGATAGCTCACATTTTACATTTTTGATGGGTCAGATTTTGCATCTTATTTTCTGCATTCCTTACCTAGTTATTGTAGTTTTAGTTCATTTTACCACTATTATTTTTAACCTTTATTCCTCTTTTATAAGTGATTGATCCACTATTTTTTATATATTTACCTTTTCCAGTGAAATTTCTACTTCCATATGTTTTCTTGTTATTACTTACTTACTTAATTTTTATAAGGCTAGTTTAATGGTGCTGAACTGCTTTAGTATTTGCAAGTTTGGGAAACTGGAAACTATCTCTTTTTCAGTTCTGAATGATAACCTTGCCATGTAGAGAATTCTTGGTTAGAATTTTTTTCTTTCAGTATGTTAAACTTAAAAATAAAATGCCATTTATTTTTCCAACAAAAATGGGTTTAATAGGGAACAGCAGAGAATTACAATCTGGGACAAGGAAGCTACTGTAAAAGCATCAGCAAGTCTGGAGAACAAAAGAGGTATTTTTTTTAGAGAGCAAAGAAGGACGTTAGGAGGGTTGTTACAAACTAAAGGTCCATTGGAGTAAACTGGGAGTTTGAAGTATAATGGCTTCTTTTTTTAAGTTTTTATTTTAATTTATTTTAGTTAACATACAGTGTTATAAAGTTTCAGGTGTACAATATAGTGATTCAACAATTCCATACATCACCCAGTATTTATCATCACAAGTGTGCTCCTTAATCCCCATCACCTATTTAACCCACCCCTCACTTCCCTCTCCTCTGGTAACCATCCTTTTGTTCTCTATAATTAAGAGTTTGTTTCTTGGTTTGTCTCTTGGCTGAGTTATAATAGTCTCTCATGGGCTGAGCTGTTTTTCCTCCTACTGGGATAGTAAAGTAGTAATTAAAGTAGTATGTACTTGAAAGGTATGTCTCTAACTGTTGTGCTTGCAACTAATGAGGAGATGTCCCATGGGGCTCAGAAGTACTATCTCTCCCTACCTGGGCCAGATGTTCAAGGGGTGTTTCCTATGTGAGCTGTGTGTGCCTGCCTATTGGGGTGGGATCACAACATTTGTATGAGGGTGGGTGAAGCTTTCATTTGATCTGGCCACAGTGCACAGCTGTGGCACCGGGTGGGCAAGGCCCCCAGCAAGGTAGGTCCTCCCACAACAACAAGCTAGAGGAAGAGTTCCAACATGGTACCCACCAGCACTGGCACCAGCAAATTAGAATGACAAGTTAGAATGAGATTACAAAAATGGCCCCCGTTAGTGTCTTTGTCCTTGGAAGGAGTCTCAACAAGTTTCTGCCTCTCTGGCAGACACTTCAAGTTTAGTGTGCATCCTTCACATATGGTCTAGGTATTTTTCAATCTGCTATTTTTGTGCTGGGTCTTGGGATTGTGTGAGCCCCTTAAGAGGGGGTTCTTGTTCCCTATAGTTTTTTGGTTTTCCTGGACATAATCCTCACTGGGTGTCAAAGGCAGGTGTTTTGGAGTCTTGACTCCCATGTAGAATGTAGGTATTGGGATGCATGATGTGGAGCACAGACCCCTCATTTCTCAGGAAAAAAAATGCCATATTTTTGATATCCCTCCCAGTTGTAGATCACAAATTCTGTGTGTGTGTGTGTGTGTGTGTGTGTGTGTGTTTTGGTGAGACTGTGTGTCTGCCTCTCCTACCTGCTGTGATGCTGAGCTTTTATCCTTTCTTGTGGAGGCTGTGCTCATAGATTTTCAGGTCTTTTTCAGAGGAAATTGTTCCATATGTAGTTGTGAATTTGTTGTGTATGTGGGAGGAGGTGAGTTCAGGATCTTCCTACGCCACCATCTTGAACAACCCCTCTGACTGTTTTATTTTTCTATGTTAAATTTTAACCTCCTTGAAAGTAAAAACTGGCATTATAGTCATAAATGTACTTAACAAAAACAAAACACAACACAGTCTCATTAAAAGCTTATGTCTTAAAAATGATGACTTTCTTTTATATCGTTATTTTTTTTCTTCAACATTCCTTTCTTTAAGCCTGACTAAGTGAGCTCCAGAAGACATCCTACACTAAGATATGATAGGAAATCTAATGGTCCCTCAAAGATGTCTACATTCTAATCCCTGGAACCTGTAAATATGCTACCTTATTTGGCAAAGGGAATTAATGTTGTTAATCGGCTGACCTTATAATAGGGAGGTTATCCTGTTTTATTGGGTAGATCCATTGTAATTACAAGGGTCTTTAAGAGAAAAAGAAGGAGGTAGAAAGAAGATCAGAGAGATGTGACTTGAGGATATAATCCTCCATTGCTGGCTTTGAAGAGGTAGAAGGGACCACAAACCAAGGAATATGAGTGGCATCTACAATCTAGAAAAGGCAAGGAAATGGATTCTCCCTTACAGTCTCCAGAGAAGTATGTGGCCCTGTATGTGTTGATTTTAGTGCAGTGTGGCCCATTTTGGACTTCAGACTTCCAGAATAATAAGATCATAATTGTTTGTTGTTTCCAGTCTGTAACTTTGTGGTAATACACTGCAGAAATAGAAAACTAATACACAAGGTAAACACAAAATAGGTCACCCTAATAGATTACTAATTAACTCTCCTCCTGTTTGATTGGATCCCTCAAATTGTGAATTTCCTGAGGGCATTTTCATTAGTTTTCATTCATATCCTCCCCATTTCAAACATTATGCCATAGATTTTTAATTTCTCTCTACCTTCTATTTTATTCCCTAAAATTACCTGAGTTTCATTGTTTAGGGTTTCTTTCTACAGATAAGTACATCTTTGATAGTAGCTATCAAAGATTATGTTGTAGAAATGGGAAAATTAAGTTATGTTCTGTATGGTCTGTATCAGTCAGGATCCAATATGATTGTATAAACCATGTAAAGTTGCATATAAAGAAT
>CM052810.1:100214662-100322653 GCA_028533885.1 Nasua narica | reverse complement strand
GAGGTCAAAACTATTTTCATAGAAATATTAAAATATTATTTGCCTATTTACTGTGTTGGCATTCATGGTTCAAAAACAATGGTAGTAAAACTTCTGGGACCTTAGCAAAAAATATAGTGGTACCAAATTGTACTAATCGTCACTGTAGTCTTTACTACTATACATGGGACATACAAATAAATAACTTCTTTTGAAAATCTCCTTGATGAAATAGTAGGAATAATTTAATTTTATGAAATTTCAAACCTTGGATATACATCTTTTTAATATTCTGTGTGATGGAATGGGAAGAATGCATAAAATAAGTCTCCTGTATACCCAGTTATGATGATTGCCCTGAGGAAAAGCAAGTCTGAAGTTGCTTTAGTTGCAAGCTGAACTGGTTACTTTTTATCATGGGATGGTATTTTAAATAGAAAGAATGCCTCATAAACTATGGTTATGCAGACTTGTGTATTTGGCACACATGTTCTTAAAAATGAACGAAATGAGCCTATCAACCCAAAGAAATCTGAGCATGTGTTGCTAATGATAAAAATTCAAGCTTTCAAGTAGAAATTAGAATTTTGGAAAACTTCTAACTCCCATCATGAACTTGACAGCTTCCTAATCCTTAAAGACTTCTCTGATGAGATTAGCAGCAATATCACTAATATGACTTTTTGATATTATATAATGAAATGTGTCAACATTTAGAATATCTGATAACCCCATGAATTAATATTTTCAAGAGGACCAATGCATGCTGTCACAAAATCATTCATGGATCAAAGATCCACTTAAAGTGTAAGATAGATCAATGGATTTTAATGTAACAGAAGACAAAGTGGTCTTTGATATGGTTTCGGATTCCATATTGCAGCTAACCTTTAAGACACTATCATGAATTGAGTTTTGGGTAGTATCACAGAATTTCCAGTTATCTGAAAAAGCTATCGGAATTCTTGTCCCTTTTCCAACTACTGTGTAAGGCTGGATTTTCTTTATATACTCCAACCAACATATCACAACAGATTGAGTACAGAAGCAGGTATGAGAATCCAGCTGTCTTCTATTAAGTCAGAGACATTAAGGTTATTTTCCAAGGTGGAAAATAATGTTATTCTGCTCACTCAAAATTTTTTGTTTTAGAAAATATGGTTATTTTTAATAAAATATTTATGTTTTAAATATTTTATATATATAATATATATATTGTCTATCATATATATGATATATATATCTGATATATATGACAATTATATATATATGATATATATGACAATTATATATAATTGTCTATCATTTTAATATTTATTACTAAATATTTAATTTTCCAAAAAGTTTCTAATATAGTAAATATTAACAGTTAAAAATATTAACAGATAGAACTCACGTGCACAAAAGCTCTTTGGAGTACTCAATAATTTTTAAAGATTATAAAGAAGTTCTAAGGACAAAAGGTTGAGAATTACTGACATAGGAAATGGTGTAAGCTGTAGGTTTTAGTTTAAGGTAGGAGGTACTATCTGAAAATTAGAGCTCTCACAATCCCACTAGTAATAATAAAAAAAAAAAGTTAAAATAACAGAAATGACTTCTTATCCCTCCCATTGCCAAAAATTAAAAAATTGGATAGTATCAACTTTGGTGAGAATGTGTGAAAGTAAGAATTCTCATTTATTGCTGGTAGAAGTTTGAGTGGTATAATCACTAGGAACAGCAAATTGACACTCTTATTTAATCAAAAATGCATTTTATAACTGAGAAATTCTACTTTTATTATATATTCTTGAGAATCTGTCACTGTTGTATTCAAGGAGGGAATGGGCACAGATGCCCATTTGTAGCCTTTTTTTGTAATGGCAACCAAACTAATACAAAGCAGCACAATTATATAACAGGATCCCATAAAACTGATAAAGTGAATGCATAACTCTCCAAATGTATATAGAGACCTTTAAAACACACTATTGAGTGAAAACAGCAAATTATGGAGTAATATATATGGTACAGTATCATTTATGTACATTTTAAAAGCCACACTAACAAAACAATGTGAAATTGCATTCTTTGGGTGAAAAACAGTTGAAGATTAGCAAATTCATATTATTCAAACTAATTATATAGAAGTTCAAAAAACTTCTATATGTGAATTTATCACACTAAGTTCTTTGAGGAATGGAGGTATAGGCTGACCAATGAGAAGGGACTTCAACTTTATCTGTAATATTTAATTTCTTTTATAATAAAAAAGATAAAATATCAAAATGTAAATTCTAAATGTAGGAATTTGAGTGTCTATTTTACTATATCTCAATGAATTATTTTCTTTAAAATGTCCCAAAGAGGATGAAATGAGTCAGGAGGCAGCCTGTTTCCTTTTATTGTAGCGTTCGTGATATCGTAGGGGACATTCAAACACCCAGTGTAGGTGCTTTGGGGAAACCCACTGCCTCTACTCCAAAGGAATACATGTAGTTAGAGAAGATTCTAGTTCCATTGGAGCTTTTTGTTGTAGGGAAGAGACATGAGAAGTGTGAATTTCTTCACAGCTCCTGTAAATCCCAATACCTAATTAGGTTCATAAAAGGCTGACTTCTGGTGCTTAGTGAAGGAAGATTTTTTAATCTAGCAGTATGTTCACTTTAGCAGACCTGAAAATACTGACTTCATCCAGCCCTTCTAAGAGGGTCCATTTGGGTATTTTTCACCAGCACTGTGAAAGTTAGAATGGTCAATTAGACACGGACGAAATGGGCTTACGATGTATAAATTGTCGTTAATAAGCAGCATGTAACCTAATGTACACCAAACATCTTCTTTGGACTGTACTTTGTTTTTTCTTCGTTTCTGAATTGCTTTCAAAATAGAATTTTTAATGGGAGTCTCCCAAGATCGAAAACAAATGACACTATAAATTAGTATTTAAGTCTCTTAAGCAGATATTACTTGCAGAGCTCTGGATGGAGAAGAAAAGGGAAGATCTGACCAGGATCTTAAGAAAATCCCAGTTTAACTCAATAGTCAGAGCCCATACAAATGAAGTTCCTGCCAAACAAGCTAGAGGAAGTGATAAAATGGGGTCTTGGCAGCCGTGGCTAGAAAGAGCACTGGAGCTATTGTGGAAAGATTGTGATAGGAGCTGGCCAGCCATGTGTTGGGGAACAGCTTCCCAGGGGAGATGCAACCCCCAGAGGATTGAAGAGGGAGATGATCCAATTTACCTGGGTGAGGGACCACTTACTTTGGGACTTGTGATTTTCTGCTGTGTTTGGAGGTTAATTCTGGAAGAATAGATTAAGCTAGCAACCCAGTTGTGATTCATGGCAGAGGCCTGACTCTTGCAAATGAGTCGGGGAAATATGAGGAGTGTGAAATATAGCAGGCAGTGGCTAAATAGTTCGGTGGTGGTTATTGTTATTAGAATGTGTGAGGCAGTCTTCTATTTATAGTTCGCTGTTGGGAGTGTCTGTTCAGCTCCCACCTCCACCCAAAGAACTCAATGTGACATCGGGCTGGAGAGCCGTTCATCTAGGTGAAATTACTTACGGGATTCCAGTGGAGCTTCAGATTATTCACATTTCAATGACATTTTCTCGCGAAAGATATAGGACTGTTTATAGTCAGCTGTCAGACAGCGACACTGAAATATGCTCTGAGATGGGCCCTGGATGCTACAGAGTTTATTTCTCTAGCTTATGGCCACACTGGGGTGGAGCTTCAGCAACTCTGCCTTTTTTTTTCAGACATCCTAAGTCATAGTGGTCCAAATGAATCACCTTTTGTAAGGTATCTGTAGGACCTCTTCTTATTCCTAATGAATCTCTCTCTGTCTTCTAGGCTTAGCATCCTGATAGTTTATTCAGTTGTTCGTTTATTTAATATGTGTTGAGTAGTATGCTAGGTGCAATTAAAAAATAAATGAGGGGCGCCTGGGTGGCTCAGTGGGTTGAATCCTCTGCCTTCGGCTCAGGTCATGATCTCAGGGTCCTGGGATCGAGCCCCACATCGGGCTCTCCGCTCAGCGGGGGGCCTGCTTCCCCCCTCCCCCCTCTCTCTGCCTGCCTCTTTGCCTACTTGTGATCTCTTTCTCTCTGTCAAATAAAGAAATAAAATCTTCAAAAAAATAAATGAGTTTTTAATCTGATGAAGGAGGTAAGGAACATTCTCATGCGGTCCTACAATGGAATGAAAAGTGCCCCATCAACCAAGGGCAAGGAGAGTTCAGAAAATGGCCATGTTCACATGGTGGTGGGCGGAAGAGGTAAGGAAGTGATGCTAGAGCAGCTGAGAGCCTTCTAGGAGAAGCTGGACGAAGGTGTAAGCACCATGACTGGATTTATGGCTTGGTAGTTTTTCTAACTGGTGGTTTAAAAATACCTGTTCAACATTTGTGTAGTGGAGAAAATAAGACCCACCGAAGCCTCTTCTCTACTGCTGCAAGTCCGTTAGCTATGGTCCCCAGCTTGTATCTTATTTATTTAGCAGGGTAAAAGTCCTGTGGTTACCTGGATCCACTCCCCCTGGAAGGTAGTCTAGCCACCTGCCATCTGTGATTATTCACAGTTACCCCTGCCAATCCTCCCCAAGCCCAAGTGGCTTTATTCAATTATTCCTTCCTAACACCTACTGTGCTGTTTCTGAATGGAGTCCTAGTAAACACAGTGTGCTCCATTTCACTACATTCTTGAGCACTGCTGCAGTAGTTGCCATCTGGCCCTCTCCCTAATCCAGCTCTGAAAAGAAGCAACAGCCTGAGCAAAAGTTCAGAAACTGGAGAGCTTGGGGGTGACCTACCAGGATCTGAAGTATCATCTTTAAGGAAGCAGTGGGGGAAACTGCAGCAAAGGAGGGGCATCAGCATGTAGAAGCCTTTGAAGGCTAGTCTAGTCCAAGAGAATTGGCCTCTGTTCACTAAGGCAAAGTAAGGCACTGAAGGATGACGAGCCAGGACTGTGATTCACAAAATCAGATTTGTAGTTTGAGAATTCTTTTTTGGTCAATAAAAGGAAGTAGTGGACTTAAAGACGTATAAAAGTTGTGCATTCTTCTTATTTGTTTTAAGTTTTTACATTTAAAAAATGTCTATGGTCACTAAGAGTCAGACTCATGGTTAATATTTTGCTATTTCTGTCCAGTTCTATTTCTTTGTGTTTATATGGTTGAAATTACAATGTGTATTCAACTTATTTTCGGATTTTGTATTTCACATAACAACATTAGTGCCTGCATTGTCAAAAACTCCTCATGACCCTAGTTTTTTTTAGTTGTACCGTATTTTGTAGAAATACTTTTTTCTCAACCATTTGCTTGCTGTGAACATTTGCGTTATTATCTATTTTTAAATACTGTTATAATTATTTAATTAAGATTCATTTGTCAGCAACATGATTTTGAGAAGAAGGTTGTTACACAAATAACACACAACTGAGATGGGAGTCAATGACAGGAAGAAGTTTCATTGATTCCATGTCTAATTTGGGTAACAGCAAAGAAAGGAAGAGAAGGAGTCAGATGGGATTATTTGTTAGCTTTTCAAGCTTTGATTTCCTAAAGCTCTGCATTACATTTTCCTTCTCTTTTATACCAGTGAGTCCTCATTATATGTTTGTTGAATGAATGAATGAATGAATGAGTAAGTGAACACTAGCTAGGCTTTGGCGGTGCTGCTGTTGCCAAGAACCAACACATATATGGATTCTAAATAACATTTTTACTCCTGTGGCTTCCCCCAAAAAGAACATTATTCATCCTTGGCAACTATTATCTAAGCAATCCCAATGCACCAATTCCCTCTGACCTATCTGATGTATTTTCTTCCTTTTTTCAGAAATAGAACACCCATGAAAACAGAGTTCTCACCAAAGAAGTTAATATATTTGTTCCTGTCTTTTTCAGTCCTTCCCATTTCCTCTGGTCAATAGGCAAGCATTTATAAAAATTTCTAGAATGTGTCCAGAGCTGGGTTGCTTTGGCAAATGAGTGTGTATTCTGCCTATAAGTGTGTATACATGACTTGTAATTTAGTTGTGTGGCAAGTACATGCAGAAGTAAAAAGAGAGAATGATTTAGAGGTAGTGTTTGGTGAAGAATGCATTTATTATCTACTGAAGCTTAGAGACAAGAATAGCAGAATGGAATAGGAGTATTAGTAAGCACAAAGAAAACAATGTGAATTTCATGAACTAGGTTGAATTTCTGTCAGCTTTGTGGTTTCATCTAACTCCATAACATGGAGGTGGGCAACAGCTGGTCCCCACTTCCTGGGTAGGGGATCTTTCTTTACTTCCCTATGATAAATGGAGACCCCTAAACTCATTTAATCAGTGTTTTACCACCACATTCTCAGCTGAGATGTTGGCCTGCATAACCCCAGAGACAGACTTGCACCTAAGACCTGCTATAATCCATGTGAATAATCAATATTTGCTGGTACAATGATCTCACTCTGGAAATAATGCTTCTGAGCTAATTGAGCTAATGAGAATATATTAGCTATTGGTCTAGTGAAAGTGATGGCAGAGTAATCTAATTCCTACTGGCTCCTGGATAACCTTCAATTTAAAAGTAATGACATTAAGAAATGTTAAACTGAGTATGCTCAAGTGTATATGATATGTACTCATTAGGCAATGCAAATGGCCATCAGTAAGTCATAACGTTTCTTTAAAGCAAGGTTTCTTCACTTGGGGTTCATGGATAGAATTCAGACATTCTGTGGACTTGGATTGAAAAGAGAGAACACCTTGATTTTCCTTAATTTCTAACGAAAGTTAGCATTTTCTTTCATTATGAATATAGGCACCTACTTACAATGGTATTCAAGGTACCTGTGACTTAATCATTAATAGAAACTACAGATATTTTTGTATCACATTCCGTTTGTTTCCTACATCCTAAGATACTGTTTACATTCAACACTACTTTGAAAATATGATAATTAGATCCACAAATAGATCTCGTTATTTCATACATTAATAAAGAGTGTGTTGTTATATAAGTAGTTAGTTTTTTTAACATTTTGATATTAGTATTTAAATATAACTGGTTTCCTTTGTATTCCTTTTAGGTTTTTTTTTTTTTTTTTAATGCTTTAGGAAACATTATTGTGAGAAAGCATCATAGACCTTACCTGACTGCAAAGGGGTTTATGCACAAAATGATTAGGGACCCTTACTTAGAGAGAGGAACCTTTTATTCCTGGTGAAAACTTTGCTATTTGCAATACAAATTCTTTCTGTTTTTCTGACACAGGGGATCCTACCAGTCCCTTTCTATGGGGGAGAACTTGGAGTGGCTCTGCTGTCAGTTTACACAGTGAGATCTTACACCATATGTAACTCTAGAGGCTGGAGAGATGACACTCTGCCAAAATGGTTGGGAAACATGGAGAAACAGAGAGCTGGTGGCTGGACCATCTTATAAGGAGAAGTGACTTCTGTAAAATTGTATCCTGTTGCAGACTGCTGCCTTCCTTTGTGGCTATTCTGCTTCTCAACTCATGTCATGTTAACACCAGTTTTAGACAAATAAGCTAGCAAAATATAGGGCTGCATGAGCCAGCCTTTCTTCTAGCTGGTGGGTTTAGTTGAGGGATGGCAGTAGAGGAAAAAGAAAGGAAAGGAAAGGAAAAAGAGATGGTTAGGATCAAACTGTCATTTCATCTCCCAGTATAAGCCCTCCTTGGCAGTGTGACATTGGTTAAATAACACATCCTTTCTAGACTGTGATTTCATCACATTAAAACAAGAGGCCAGTTCGAATTCTGACTGGGTCGTGGGTGCTGGTCAAGGTGGAGCGGTTCTTTGTGGCTCAAGGTTTTGCTCATGTTGGCTCCAACTCCCTGACAACCCAGACATACGCCAAGAGGAATGGAGAGAATGGCTGGAACTCAGCTTCCCAGGAGCCTCTTGAAAGCTGATCTAGAATGCTGCAGAGTCTGCCGGGTGAGGAGAGAGCACAGGGAGGCTCTTGGCATTAGCTTCCTTGGGTCCTCAGAGGTGAAAAGTTGAACGATGTCACCAGTGAGGCAGTGCAGATTGCACTTCACAAAGACCTTTGGAAGGCAGAGTCCTCCCTGACCTTGCTCTTGGATGGCTGGTCTGTGTCAGAGTGTAGGAGTAGGTTATTTGGGCCCAAGAGTAAGTCTGGTTCAAATGGTCATGATTTTCCCTGTTGCTTGCTTTACTTTCCATAGCCTGTCTCCTTTTTAACTTATTTTAATTGTTTTGCATTACTTCTGCTGATTTTAAAAATTGCTCATTCTCATGCACTCAGCTCTGAGGAGGAAAATAAGCCTTTCAGATCAGTTTTTGTGGCCTAAGCTGGGGAAGTAAATGGGGTACAAAGGAAAAATGTATAACATTTGAAGAGTAATGTACTGGTTTATTTGGGTTTAATTGTGAAAAAGCGTGGTTTCTCAAGCTGTGTATCAACTTATGCCAATATTAAAATGCTTACAGTATAACACTTCGTGGAAACACTTTGACTCAAGAAGCAGAGATCATAATGGTCTGAGCAAATACTTCAGTTGCTTTCTCAACCTGAAGCCCACTCCTCTTTCTAACAACTAACTACATGTCTGCTATTGAATTCCAAGGGAAGAAACTGCTGGGGAGCTCTTGGACTGGTTTTAATGCAGCAAAAGAGAACTGTATTGGAAGTTCCCTAGCTCCACAGGATTTTGCCTAGGAACATCTTGTTTTTCTTAAAGCATAAAGCCTTAATTTAGCAGAATTCTAGTTGATTGCAATTTTTGTATAATCTATCTTTGGGAGAAAAAGTTAAATGCCAATGAATTACCTATTGGTGCTTTGTTTAAGAAACCATCTTTCAGATCATGATTTGAGATTAGTGGAAAACATGTTTAATCTCCTGTACCTGCTATCTTCTGACTATACTTTATGACTATGATTAGCATTCTAAAATGACTGAAGGCAAAGCAAAACCTCAAATCATTAAAGATCCAGAAAGGTTTAAGAATAGCAAAGTTTGAAACTCAATTTTTCTTGCTTAACAACCCTCATTATCAAATCTTATATTGAATATGTTGATTGATTTAAGTTTTATTACCCTTTAGAAAAAGAGCCAAATCCTGTTAAGCTAGGTACTTGAATGAAATGGTATCTGACCTCCCATTTAGCAGGAAGACAGTATATTTAGGATATATTTTGAAGGCTATGATATAAATTTAGATTTAGTCACCAGGGTAGCTAAGGAATTAATATCCACTTCATTCTTAATTTATTTGGTTTGAGTATTCTGCAGAACAGAAGAAAATTATGCTTAGGAAATACCCAACAGGCTAAAGGAAGAAACTTTAACATAGTTTTTTCAGATTCAGAAAGAGAAAGCATCTGAAAACAAAATAAGAAAGTGAAACAAACTTTTTATTTTTAGGTTCTGACCTTTATTCTTTGGGGGGAAGCAATGGTAGGTTGAGGACTCTTTTGATTATTGGTTCATGTAATTCCCATGATCACTGATAGTATTTCTGGAATATAACATTTTAATCCCTAGATATGGACTGACCCAAGAATGGTATGAAATTTATTATTTCATTTTACTGGAGAGTCTACAAGAATATTATTCACACCTCTGGACTTCCCTCCCCCACCCATCTCTTTCAGCCTCATTATTTTATGTCTGTAATAAGATGAGTCATAAAATCAAAAGCAAAATGTTCTTGTTTGCACTCCTGGACGGAGGAACCAGTGTATAGCTCAGTGAAACGAGGCAGTAAACCTAATACTTTTATGCCAAATGTACAAAAGTCTGTACTTTTGTAAATGCACTTAAAGCTTTCAGTCTGGTGGATAATAGAATCTTTAAGATCATGAACAATAGGGAGAGAGACATGAGAGGCAGAAGTTCAAATGAATACTTACGACTCCATCTAATAGAATGTGTAACTTTAATCAGCCCTAATCTTATATTCTGACCCCTTGTCTCTGTGCCAGTCATTCAGAGAGCTGAGCCGGGATTTTATTCCACAGTATGTTGGCCATGTCCCCTGCTCTGTGTGTTGTCCTGTGTCTTAAATGGTGTGTAGTCAATTTTGCCTTCTTTGGACATCAGCAATTTCCTACCCTCAGATGAGGACAGCCAAACACAGCTTTAAAAAAATGCTCATTTCCCTTCCATCGACAAATGTTTATCAGTGCTGAGAACATAGCAGTGGACAAAATGGACATATTTCCTGTCCTTGTAGAATTTATGATCTGCTTGAGAAACAGACTATGTAAAATTATGTAATTCCAAGTTGATGTAAGAACTGCAGTGGAAAATTGGAAAGTACAATCTTTGAAGATTATAATTGATGTTAGTTTGGGAAGTCGGGAAAAACCTTTCTGAGAATGACACGAAGATGATTTGAAGGATGAGTTGCAATGAGCTGAGGAGTGACTTGGAGAGAAGATTGTTCCAGGCCGATCAATAGAAGCACAAGCATGAATGCCCCAGTGAGGAGGAGAACTGGGAACAATTGAGGAAGGAAAAGGGGACCAGTGTGGCTGGAGTGTGGTGTGCGTGTGGGAGTGAGGGTGACGAGATGAGGCTAGAGCTATGGGAAGGGGCCAGATCATGCAAGTTGTGTGGTCTGTTTTAAGGACTTTGGATTTTATCTCAACAAAAATGACAGGCCGTTGCAAGCTTTTAAGCAAGGGAACTACACAACTGGATTTAAGTAGCCAAGACCACTTTGGCTACTGTGTGGAAAATCAACGGGAGGAGGCAAAAATGGGAAAAGGAGTATTACTGCTTTAGCCCAAGGCAAGATCATAGCAGCTCAGACTCCAGGGGTAGCATGAAGATGGACAGGAATTAGTGGATTCAGGTATATTTTGTCAGTAAGGTAGACAGGACTTGGTAATGCCTTGGAGAAGGGGATAAGAAAGAAGGAAGGGATGAGTGTGACTTCCAGATTTTTGGTAGTGCAATTAGGAGGGTGGAAAAGATGCCGTTTGCTGAAATAGGGAAAGTTGGAGTTGTAACAATTGAGGAGGAAATAAAAATTTAATTTAATTTTTTTAAAAAGATTTTATTTATTTATTTGACAGAGAGAGAGATCACAAGTAGGCAGACAGACAGGCAGAGAGAGAGGGGGAAGCAGGCTCCCTGCTGAGCAGAGAGCCCGATATGGGGCTCGATCCCAGAACCCTGAGATCATGACCCGAGCCGAAGGCAGAGGCTTTAACCCACTGAGCCACCCAGGCAGTCCTGAGTTTAATATTCTTATAAGGGTCCTGTAAATGTATCATTAAATTTGTTTAATACAGGCACCCCCAAAATTTAATTTAAATTTAATTAAATAATTGATTATTAATTAATTAATTAAAATTTAATTTTAATATATTATGGTTGAAATGTATTTGATATTACAGTGGTAATGTTAAAGATTTAGTTAGATAAAAAGGGTCTCCCTTTAGAGATACAGGTTGAAAATTGATCAGTATATATAGATGTCACTTAAAGCATCTATATGAATATATAAGTGTATGAGTGTATAATATATTACTAATGAGTGTATAAGATACTACTGATAAATAGTCTATAGTAAATAAAGAAAGGAAGAAGCCCCAGGACTGAGCCCTGAGACTCTAAAATCTAAAGGCCACATAGAAGCAGTCCTGTTGTCTAATGTGCCTCAGAAGGTACAAGTAGAAGAAATAAGAAGACATTCAGGAGAATATTGTGTCATAGAAGGGTTCAAAGAGAGTGTTTAAATAAGAAGAGAGAGGTCAGTTTGGTTGGATGTGGTTGGTAGTTTAGTAAGATGAGAACTTAATGATTTGGAGGTCATTGGTGTCTTTAGTAAGAATGAAACAAGATGAAACCAGAGGGAGACAAACTGTAAGAGACTCTTAATCTCAGGAAACAAACCGAGGGTTACTGAGGTGGGGTGGATAGGGTGGCGGGGTGATAGACATTGGGGAGGGTATGTGCTATGGTGAGTGCTGTGAATTATGTAAGACTGATGAATCACAGATCCGTACCCCTGAAGCAAATAATACATTATATATTAATTAAAAAAAAAGTAGAGGCAGGATTTATATTATAGTAAGTGGGCAGTGAGGAAGTAGATATGCATATGTAGAAAACCTTTTAGGGAAAGATTGGCTGTGAAGGGAAGCAGAGAGAAGATGGGGGATATTAGAGTATGTTTGAGTACTGATGGGGAATGAAAAAGAAAGAGGAGGTGTTTGAGGATGCAGAAGAGAGGGATTAATGATGGGGCAGCCTCTCTGAGAAGGTGGGAAGGGGAAGATAGATCAAGAGTGAGTCCTGCCAAAATGGCATAGCTAGCAGAGCTGGGATTTTGATCAGAAAGGGTTATAGATGGAGCAGGAGGTTTGAAGATATTTGCCAAGGAGTAAATTTAGTGATAGATCAATGATTTTGATCTGGGTAAGAAAGGATGTGAGGATATAAGGGCCTTAATGAATAGAGAGAAATGGAGAGGTCTACGGATTTGAAGACTTGATGAAGACAGTGAGTACGTTGGACAAGACTTCATACACAGGACTTTGGCTTCATCCATACATAGTAGGGTCTTCCTTTTACAACTGCCCTATATCCTTATTTGCATTATGTATTACAAAACATCTTTAGAACTCCTCCACAAGAAGTCTCATGTTTCCAAACTAAAATAAAAGAGTAAAACAAATAAGCTTATCTTAAAGTTCACTTTGTCTTGCCTCCTGTCTTAACATACTTCTTTGTGGCCTGAGGAGGACTGATCATGTGTTTGTTGGAGAAAAAATGTTTATTGCAATGTCTGGATCTGTTCATTTAATTCTGCTTCCAGTTAGGTGCCTGAATTTATGTGGTTCCCCCATCAGCAATTGTGTGTAAAAAAAAAAAAAAATTACATTTGTTTGCTTTTCCTATTAGACCCTCTAGACACAGATGTATTTCCTGACTAGGACCAAACTAAGCCTTAATTATTAAATATTTTTCTTGTTGGTTTCTTTTCAAACTAGATTCTTGTACTTCTTACTTAAACACTTTGTTATTTGTTGACTACCCATCAACTGACTGACAGTGTGCTAGATTCTAGGAATAAGGAAATTTAAAAACTAATGTACTCTGGGGCAGGCATGCAAATCACAATTTCCTGTGGTAAATGCTTACATTAGGCACTTACAGAGGACTAGGGGAATACCAAGGAAGGGAACAACTGATTCTACCTTGGTGAAGGAGTTAGAAAAGGCTGCACCAGGGAAGCTATTTTTGAGAAGGGCCTTAAGGATGAATGGAAGTAGGTGGTAAAGGCATGAATGTGAATGCTAATGTTTGCAACCTGGAGAGGAATCTGTTGTGGTTTGAGACTAAGTTATATGGATCTAGCACTAGGATTTCAGTTTGGAGTTTCTGTTGAGCAAATTCTGAAGAAATTTATGGTCAAGCTAATTGCATATTTTTCTATAGGATAGAAGGCTTTTAAAGGTTTTAAAATATAGGAGTGATTTGATCATTTCTGTTTTCCTTGCTCTAATTCTGTTTTCCTTCTAGTCTTACTATATTTCTGTTAAGCAACTAGTTTTCACCTCAGCCAAAATTATGTCTCAGAACCAACACCACTACACTCCAGATGTCTCAAGGTGCACAACTGATGTTGACAACTCTCATGTCCCACTGGCCCTTTTGTCTCTGCTGCCTAAGAAAGTGGACCTTCTCATCAGAATTGTGCCACCTAGCCCTGGAATGATTCTCTACCAGGCCTGCTTCTTTGAGTCAAAATCCTGAGGGGGTGAGTCCAATTAGCTAGGTTTGACCATGCGACTGCAACCTAGCTGCAAGGGAGCCTGGCATGGTGAATGTACCACTTTTCCAGTTTCCATACTGGAAGGCTGTCTCTGCCTTGCATCAAGATTCCTAAATGTAGAGATTCTCTGGATATAAGTTACAAATAATGATTAGTTTTTAAACAGCTACAAAAGGAAACAAAACAAAATAAAACAAAACAACTGCTCATAGACCACCATCCTTTATGGATGAGGAAAGTAAACTTGTCCAAGGCCACAGTGGTATAAAGTAGTAAAGGCAGGACCTGAACAGGAGTCTGACTCCAAAACCCATACTCTGAGTTACTACGTCCTATAATTAAGCTGTAGAGTGATAAAGACTTTGACAAAGTGAGCACGGGGCTGATAGCGGTGGACTGGAGAGAGTAAGGAGGTTTTTTGTTATGAAACAGTCAAGTACAGGGCCTGTACAGGAGTTGGGCACATTGGTTTTGTTAACATCACCAGGGTGGGGGGCAGGTTGTTACAGCCACAGTCAGGAACAAAACAGGGTTGGCGCTTGATCAGTTCAGAGTCTGTAGTTTGGCCAACTTAACCAAGCAGCATGTCCTATGTCCCTGAAATTGACTTATATTCGTGGTCTCTGTTGGTCTATTTCTCTTAGATCTTTGCCCTTTCCAGCCTCACTAATGGGACCCTAACTCCCTGCTCCTCCTGTGACTGGCTTTTCTGTGATGTTCTTCCTCATCGCTGAGTATTGAAATTCAAGCGGATATTTAGAGGGCCTTTTCTGAGAGGAAAAGCATCAGTGTCCATCCGATATACACACACCAGATGCAAAAACAAGAATAATAGAAGTGTGTAATTTTAGCTGAAGCCAAATCTGGTCAGAAGATGCTTCCAAGAAGTTATTCCCCTTTCAAGTAAGTTTTGAATTTTTTAGAGCCTTTAGTGAAAGTAAGTAAATTGAAAGGTTTCTTGTAAACACCAGTCAAAATGTTGCAATAAGTCATCTTCTAAACTACATAAACATTTAGGCTCAATTATATAATTTCTTTTTTTTTTTTTTTTGGATCTTGAAAAACAAAACAAAAACAAAAAGGAGATCCTTGTGATTAGTCCTTGTACTTACTTCATCCACTTACCAAATGTTTGCTTCTCAGTGACTTGAAGTTTTATAGAATGTGGTGTTGCTTTCTCTGGGACTGAGCATCTCCAAAGCACCTTTTTTTTCCTTGTTATTACCTTGTGGCATTATCCAGCTACCAATATCAAGATTTTGTAGAGTGTTCTTCGTCTACCTAAAAGTCTTTAGATTCTTAGTAGGACTTCCAGTTGAATTTTGTAAATGCAAGGCTGTTGTTGAATGCTCTACAATAACAAATACTTTGTATTTCTTTCATATACAATTGTCCTTGTGGAAATCAGAAGGCTCCCGGCACTTGAGGGAAATACCTACCTAGACATCAATTACTCATGAAATCCCTTGTTTTTTTCCATCATGCCACTTATTACTGTTGTTGATGAATTTGAATACAGCCTCTTCCTTTTCTTTCAGCCACTGTCAACATTTATCTTTCATTTCTTCTGTTTCCCACAGTTATCTACCTCTAAACATGATCGAAACTATCCCCAGGCATCTGAACTTTAAATGAGATTGTAACTTTTCCATTTGGGCCTTGTTTCATTAAACAAATATGTGGGTGCTACATGATTTTGCAGCAGATACTGTTTATGTGGGAGTTGGATTGTACTGTTTACAGTTAAAGAGAAAAAATTCAACACTTTATTGGACATGTACTAGCATGTGGGTGAGGCTGAAGAAAATAATTGAGTGTTGAAATCAAACATTGCCTGGGAAAATATTCCTTTCTGATGGGGCAGGCAGGAAAGGCCAACAGCTGGCACACATGGAGAAATTTAAGGATCAGATTTTCTTTTTTAGAATATTCCTTCAGGACACTCAGCCTCCTAACTGGAGCTGATTGGCCCAGAAGAATTCAGGCCAAACTTCTATTTCAGAAGCAAGACATTTCACCACAGGACAAAAGCCATGTATCTTTATCTCATTGTATATGATCTCTCCCATGCTACTAAAAGCCACTCATCTATCTGTCTGTCTATCATCTATGATCAATTCTCATCATACGTGGTGGTTAATTTCTGTATAGTTGCTGTGAACACTGAATTAGTGGATGTTGAGCCATTGCTCCTAGGGGAAATGCTGGGTTCCGTTCCATGGTCACCAACTCATTATGACATACCTAGTTTCAATGTGTGTTTCTGTTTAAGGACACCTAATTTAATATGTACTGTTGATTCACTGACATTGGAACTCACAGGCAGCAGCACTGTAACTCATGCCTGGATGAAGGTTGTTTAATACACATGTTCTTCGTAAGGCACATCACAGCCTTCTTGCACTTAGGAATGGTAGACAGCACTTAACCAATAGGCTTGGGGGCTATTTAAAACACTAAAAGCACAATGAAAAGCACATACTGTAAAAAATATGCCACAAAGTAGAAAGCAAAAAGATAACAAAAGTAACAAATGAATTTTAGTGAACAGGCAAATTTTGAAATGCAGAATCTGCAATTAATTGTATCCATCCACCCATCGATCTATCATCCTCCATTCATCCCTTTATTTTCAGGTCATAAAGCATACTGAGAATTCCTAGTCACTTTATTTGGGGGTGATCTATATGGCAAATGTGACTGTGTTATGCTGGCCTTAAGACTATTTAAAATATGCCATCCTGAGATCAAGGACTTGCAGGTCTTGTTCACTGCTATGTTCCCAGCCATAAAAGAGAGCATGGGACAGAGTAAAAACATTTATTGAGAGAATCAGAGTGTATTGCAAATGGTACTTGTTGTATAGAATAGCATGTTTTTCTTTCTCTCATATTGATCACCCATTCAGAAATCCAAAAATACCTCCACCATGCAGGTTATTTTTTGTACATAATCTTCAAAGAAGAGGATTAAAGTAGAATAGTCAAATAAATATGATCTCTGGAATCAATGAACCTTACTTCAGCCACTTTCATCAACTTAGGTAGATGAAAATCTGTCTCCAAATTTTCTACCATCTCCTAATTCTCCAAATTAAGAAGAATCCACAACTTTCCCAAGCTTTCTGTCCGTATTTAAAGAGCTCTGTCACTGAAAAATTTTTTTTCTTTTTTGATGCGAGCTTTTTATCTTACTACATGTTAAATTTAGTATTAACTAAATGTTAATGTTAACTATATGTTAAATATTTGTGTCTCTTTGTTTCTCTTCCTTTCCTCCTCCAATCCCTTCTCTTCCTTCTCTACCCCTCCCCCTCTTGTGCAGGTTAAACAATACCTCTATACATCAAAACTTCTTAGGCTCACAGGCCATAGTCTTCACTTTCCCAGGTGAAACAGTGTGTGTCAGAGGTTTTTTGCTGAATATTTATTTACAACAGAATTGTCTTTAGTCTTTATATGCACATTTCCTTTTTTGCAGTGAACCAGTAGGTTGGATACATTACTTCTGGGAGAGTGCAACTGGGACTCTGTGTGTTGTTTAACTCAACATATGCCCAGAATTGTGTCAAAAGCAAATAAATGTCCAAAAAAATAAAGCTGAAGGAGATTACATTTTTAGCATGGAGGTCAAGTTATGGCATATGAATGTAATCTTGCAGAATATGGGAGTATAGGACATTGTATAATTCAACAAGAGAGTTAGACTTATAAATACAGTAGTTCACCCACTCCTTAGTCAAAGTTTCCATTACCTGTGGTCAACTGCAGTCCAGGGACAGATGATCCTCCTGTTCCATTGTTAGAAGGTCAGTAGCAGCCTGGTGCTAGGTCATAACGCCTGTCACTCACCACACTTCATCTCATTACGTAGGCATTTTATCATCTCACATCCTCCCAAGGAGGAGAGTGACTACAGTTCAGTAAGATATTTCAAGAGAGAAAGAAAAACTATAATGATATGACTTTTATTGCAGTATATTTTTATAATTCTATTTTATTGTTGTTAATCTCTTACTGTGCTTAATTTATAACTTAAAGTTTGTCATAGGTGTTTGTGTACCTATGGGTACATAGGTACATAGGGAAAAACATAGTAATACAGGATTTGGTGCTATCCACAGTTTCAGGCGTTCTCTGGGGGTCTTGGAACATATCCCTTGTGATAAGGGGGACTACTGTAGCAGTGATCTTCAAACTCCTCAGATATGGGGGTCACCTGGATGGCTCAGTAGGTTAAGGGTCTGCCTTCCCCTCAGGTTATAATCCCAGAGTCCTGGGATAGAGCCCCATGTTGAGTTCCCTGCTCAGTGAAGAGTCTGTTTCTCCCTCTCCCTCCATTCCTCCCCACTGCTTATGCACAACTCTCTCTCTCTCTCTCTCTCATAAATAAATAAAACCATAAAAAAATAGCCTCCTCAGATATGGAGGAAGGTAATTACAGGGCTAGAATGAATTGCCAGGGTAATTGCTGGGACTTAGTTGTATATACAATGTTGTTCTAAATAGATTTCTTTTCTCACCCTAGAGTCAAGTCCCTTATAACCCTGGAGGAATATACTGCCTGGGATAGGATGCTAATGAACATCATTATATTTTTTAAGATTTTTATTTATTTGAGAGAGAGAGAGCATGAGTAGGGGTGGGGGGAGCAGAGGGAGAGGGAGAAGCAGACTCTAAGCTGAGCAGGGAACCTGAGGACCCTGGGACCATGATTTGAGCCCAAGGCAGCCCAACTAAGATCAATTGGATGAGCCACCCAGGATCTCCTGAACTTCATTTTAAACCTGGATGAATACATTTGAAAAGTATATGTGGTAGACTAATAGAGTTGTGGGAGCAAGGTTACTGAGAATAATATTATAGTAGCTCCCATTTATTGACTCTTTAAACCATTTTCAGGTATCATGATAGGTGTTATATTTTCCTGTTCTTATTTAATCTTTAAAACTCTTTGGGGTGATATTACCTCTGTTTTACTTATGAGGCAAATTCATCTCAGAGAAGATAAATAATCTGCCCAAGATCATAGACCTGGTATAAGGGACGAAATAGGACTTTAGTACAAAGCTACATGGCTCCAAAGTCCAAGGTATGTCTTTTATCTAAAATGAAAAACAGACCAATATAAAGGAACAACTTACTATATGTTTATGACTGTGAAAAGCAATGTATAAAAAGGTTCATTGTAGGAAACTTCAATCCAAGTAAATAAAGTAAAAATCATCCAAAGTACTATGTTTTAAAACAAATCAGCGAAGGAAAAAAAAGGAAAGAGGGAAGGAGAGAGAGAGAGATTGAGAGAGAGAGAGAGAAAGAGAGAGAGAGGCAAGCCAAAAGGCAGACTCAACTACAGGGAACAAAACTGACGGTTACCAGAGGGGAGGTGGGTTGGGGGATGGGTGAAACAGGTGATGGGATTAAGGGGTGCACTTGTTGTGATGAGCACCAGGTGTCACACAGAAGTGTTGAATCACTGTATTGTACACCTGAAACTAATCTTAGACTGTATGTTAACTGGAATTTAAATAAAAACTTTTTTTTTTAAAGTTCTATGCTTTGATGAAGTTCTGTTCAGTTTCCTCTTAGTCTTTTTCTGTGCCTTATATAAATATATTTTTTATCTATATATGTTTTCTATCTATGCATATAAATATATATGTTTATGAAATATATACGAACAAAAGCACAGGGATACATTTCTTTATATACATACACAAACATGATTGGGATCATGTGCCATATGATAATTTTATGGTCTATGTTAACCAGCAGTATGGTATTTAAAATTCTTCAAAATCAACATTCTTAATGATGACAATGCTTTGTGGAATATATGTACCTATATTTGTGAAATATATTCACCTATTTTTGGATATTTAGGCAATTCCAACTTTCTTTGGTATTATAAGTAATAGTGTGGTGAACCTTGTAGTTGTTGGTTTTTTTATTTTATTTTATTTATTTATTTGACAGAGAGAGGGAGAGCACAGCAGCCAGAGTAGCAGGCAGGGGGAGAGGGAGAAGCAGATGCGCTGCTGAGCAAGGAGCCTGACACAGGGCTTGATCCCAGGACCCTGGAATCATGACCTGAGCCGAAGGCAGTTGCCTAACCAACTGAGCCACTCAGGCTCCCTGAACCTTGTAGTTTTAAGAGTGTCTGAACCCCAGATTATTTCTTCATGAAGGATACTTAAAAGTAGAATTACTGGGTATAAACACAACTTTTAAGGCTCTGTATACTTACAGTCAAGTTGTATTCCCAATACATACACTTTCCCAATACATACACTTAATTTTCAAATAAAGTAACAGAATTAATCTCTGCATATAGTATTATTATTAGAGTCTCTTACAATGTTAAAATGGATATTGACATTTCACACTAGCAAGACTGAGTTTAAACTTTTTTTTCATATTTTTCCACTTCAGGCCATCTTCTATAGCACCACGTCCACCATTTTGTTTCTTTTAGCTGTCTTCTATAATGTGACTAAGTTTTTACTGTAATTATAGTATCTCTACCTTTTGCCTGATTATTATGGGGCCTTGAAATTACCAAAGCAACATTTATGCCTATTTTTGTGACATGAGGACATTGAACGCCATGTGTTTTACGGGAGCAGTTCTGGATGAGTTGCATCCGTCTTTGCTGCATCATGTCCCAACCCCACCTAGCTGGCCCTGGCAGGCTCAGCCCTTGCAGAGCTATGGAACTGGTGGGCAACAGATGGATATGGTGTCTTTAGGCACATTTCTGTTAGAGGTAGGGTTTGGAAATAATTGTAGGCTATCCAAGTGTCTGGAGGCTGTTGTAGTCTTGGTCTAGCAATGGCTCATACCAAGGCCTTCCCATCCATGTGTGGTCAGGAAATCCCAACTGATATTCTGAGTAGAGTCCTGGCCTCCATTCTCTCTGCCACATTTCCTCCATGTGGAAGGTGAGTGCAATCAGTGTTCTGGGGTTTACTCTGGACCCCTCACCAGCAGTCTCTTCTTGACTTGGCTTCCACCTGTCTAAGCTCTAGTGTATAACCCTGCTCCCTAACAAAAACTACCACATTGTAGAAGTCTTGAAGTTCTCTCTCTCCTGCCTGGAACCCATTCCCACTTGAGAACTCCTCAGCGGGGAGTCTGCTTCTCCCTCTCCCTCTGCTCCCCAGCCCCCAACTCATGCTGTCTCTCTCAAATGAGGTGGATTTGAGTTTGCCTCTCATCCTTTGGACTTATCATTTTGGACTCTGACTGCTCCCATTCCCCTACTGTACAATCCTATACATTTCCTCTTTATTTCCTTCCCTACAGCTCTTTCCTGTCTTCCCACTGCAAGATAGGGTGTGTGTACACCTGAGCTGTCTGCATGTGGAGCTGTTGGGGGACAGCTGCTGCTGGGGACTCAGAGCTGGGCTTCAAGCTCTAGCTTCTAAAGTAGGATCTGGCCAAGATATGTAGAGTTTCTGCATCACAACTTGTTAGTCTGTAAAGTGGAGATTCATTATTTAAATTAACATTTATTCATTACTTAAGGCAACATTTACTGAGTGCATACATCTGGGGCAGGTGACCTTTGGCCTTTGGATTCGAGAATCACACCTCTTAAAGTCAGCCAATTCTTTCTACAGAGTGACAGTACAGCTCCCATTTGACTTATTTTATCTTACTTAGAATTTGCCCCATATGTTCAAGAACACTCCAACATTCCTTTAGAATTATATCCTATTTTACTAATAGCAGTGAAATTCCAATTCTGTGGAGAATATCTATAATTCATTATCTCAATGTAACATCCTACTCCTCCCCATAATACCAGGCTGAGAGGACCTAAATGTTTCCAGAAATGTGGCTGGCTTATTAAGCTGACTTTTAAAAAATCAGATATAACTGTTAGAATATAAACGTTCTTTTGGCTTGAAATTCTAAATGTCTCCTATAAGAATATAACATTATAAAATAAGTTAAATTCTTGATTCAAGCAATGAAGAAAATAATCTCTGGCCTACATGTTGCTTAAGCTCAAGTGTTCGTGTGTGTGTGTGTGTGTGTGTGTGTGTGTGTGTGTTTTAATAGAGTTCTAGCTGTATTCAGCATTATTCCTACATTACCAACAGAATATTTGTGCTGCATTATTTGTAGGGAAAAACATATTCTATCTAGTGGGCTAAAATGGGGAATAATAGGCAGTAAAACCATGCTGAATAGAGTCTAGAATTCAAGTTGGATCTTTCTGAATATTGGCTTTAAAAAAAAAAGAGTGCTGGTCAAATGTAGGCACACTTTTTCCTAATATATGTGGGTATATGTCTCTATGTAAGCAAGTATAAGTAACAATATGTGTGTATACTGTTCTGGTTTTTTTGTTTTGTTTTTCGGAGCACCCTACCACTGCAAAGATTAGAGGCTCAAATCTTATATATATATATTTTGAAATGATTGAGTAAAAACAAGGCTGGTTTATAAACCTGCTAGTATCATGGCATCCCAGAATGTGCTGTTTTCCTAATCTGGAGATTGATGAGCCTCCGAAGTGATTCAATACACCATGCCTGGTTCAATTTTTGTTTCAGAAAATAAAGTAAGGACCTAGTTTTTGTGTTTTTTTGTTTTTTTTTTTTTAAATTGATACTGCTTTTCAATCTTTTTATGTGATTCTGATATTGATTTGCATTTTAAAATGTTTTTCCCATTTGAATCTCCTGCCATTCTAAATTATTCCCAAGGTCTTATTAACATGGAAAACTCTGTGAAGTGTGAAGAAATATTTTTTATTTACAAATTTCAAACAAAGTGTTGTTTGTCATAATGAATAGGCAAGTCCTAATGTGCATTTGTGTATTAACCTTTAATGCTTTTATAGGCAACTTAGAGCTAAAAAGAGACCCAGCAATCCAAGTCAGAGTATATAGCTCCAAGACTGGATGCCTCCTTCATCTAGATACCCAGCCCTGAGCCACCTAACTCTCTGTTCCTTGCCTGCTCTTTCCTCCTGGGTTTAGCATCCAGTGACATTAGAGGAGAGGCACGGAAGGGGTCCCTGGAGGTGGGAGGGAAGAGATGGTTAGTTGGCCAACAATCATTTATTGAATGCCTGTTGTGGCCAGACACTACTCTGGATCCCAGAGATGCATCAGTGAATAAAAGAGGCAGCCCCTGCTCCCCAGCAGCTGACTTCTACTCTTCTTAACCAGAAAAGTGGGGGCAAGATGTGGGACAACCATAGCACGAGAACTTTGCTGCTCCTATTCTTATTTTAATTTTGAATGGAAGATGATATTTAACATTTATTGCATGTCTCTGCTATGTCTGAGGCAGTGTGCTTGAGGCTTTCCCTATATGTAATGACTGAACACTTTCAACATGAAAATTATAACCGAGGTGAAAAATCAGTCCCTCAATTTGAGGGACTCTATTCTCTCCAATAATAGGGATGGCAATGTGCTCATGTTACCTTAGAACTTTCTCCTGTCTTCTTGTTCATTCTGGAAAAACCAAGCTCATACTTCAGCCTCGTATCTTCCAAGAAATTCATGGAATTTACTCCTTTCCTCATATAACATGTCTTCCAAAAATATGAATGAGCCAATATGTGTTTAATATTTAGTGTTACCATGAAAGTTAGTGAGATTTGGTTTGTTAATGTCAAGAATATAAAATTCAAGGCTTTAATAAAAGTTCCATTTGTATATGTTACTTGTTACATGTATACATATATACATGTAACATGTATATATTTTTTCAGCATGTAATTGAATGCCACTTATATATGGGGTATAGTAGTGGAGATTTCTGATAACAAATTTAGTCTGAGTGGATTATTTCAAACAGATTAAGTATGTAAAAATAATTTTCTAGTAATCATATATATATAGTAGTTACTTTTACAAAGAACAGCCTGATGGCTTTTATTAACAACCTCTATGCATGAAAGAATATCTACATATCTTACCAGTAGACAGATCATCACATTTGCTGTGCATCTTTCAACTTAAGACACTTTGGGGCTAAAGAAATAAATTTTTATTAAATAATTTATTAAAATAGAATTGAAATCAGACCATGATTTCTTTCTGAATTTCTAGAATTTGTATTTGGTAATTGACAACTGTCGTAGTCCATTCAGGCTGCCATAAGAAAATGTTGCAGACTGGGTAGCTTATAAACAACAAGTATTTATTTCTCACAGTTCCAAAGGCTGAGAAGTCTAAGATCAAGCACCAGTGTGGTTATCTTCTGGTGAGGACCCTCTTCCTGGTTCATAACTTGTACCTTCTCTTGGAATCCTCACATGGTGGAAGGGGCAAGGGATCTCTATGGTGTCTCTTTTTCAAGGGCACTAAGCCCTTCATGAGAGCTCTATCCTCAGGTGTTAGTGACCTAGGCATCTCCCAAAGATTATACCATTTAATATCATCATGGTGGGTATTAGGCTTTCAACATAAGAATTGAGGAGGAGGGACACAAACATTCAGAGCATACCAACAACTATATTACTTAACAAACAGACAATCATTTCTTTGGAGTGGATAAGGTAAAGGCCCTGGATGGAATCTGAGAATGGGCTAAGTTACATCCTACCATCTCCTCTGACCAGATGATTGTCTATGCTCCCAGCCATGAGCCTGATGTGGGAGTAATAGGAAAGTAATCTAAGGATAATGATAGCATAAGGGTCTCTCTTGGCTTCTGCTGAAATAACTTCACCATTATACTCTTGCAACAGAATCATCAGATGATAAAACAGATGTTGGGCAATAATGTCGTTTTTGTAACGCTTTCAATTGGATGCTAACGTGAGGTTCACTTCAATGGGGAATTCATGTCATGTTGCAAATCTTTTGAAAAAAGGCATTATAACTCAATCCCTACAGATGCTCATTAAAAGTATTTTGAGATTATAACATTATACGATCGTGAGATCTATGGGCTCCCTGCAGACTTGCATTGAAACTGTGATATCTTTATTACTCTGCGTTTATTGTACATGAATGTTTTCTAGCAGAGTTTGAACCTCCTGCTCACATTGAGATGTTTACATTTAACCAGGAAGATTTGCTG
Organism: Nasua narica; assembly: GCA_028533885.1. Taxonomy (NCBI): domain Eukaryota; kingdom Metazoa; phylum Chordata; class Mammalia; order Carnivora; family Procyonidae; genus Nasua; species Nasua narica. Next base: position 100,297,855 of record CM052810.1, on the reverse strand, counting down.
GCAGTGTAAAACTACACTGAAAGGAGTGGTACCCTTATTTTAAACATGAGCCTTCTCTAAAATAAGGACCAAAATGTGAAAAGCTACGTTTACCCAGGGTAAACCTTTGGAGGCCTATCAACCATCTCGATATGTTTGTATGTAGACAGCAAGCTCTCAGTAAAGCCTCCTGAGTGATTGACAGTGTGTGGAGCACTTTACATGTAATGGTGCTCCCAAAACGATCTTCTCCCAAATAATTCTCCAGCAGAAAAGCATATGATGCAATCCTTTTCCTAAAAGCATTTATAATCCAGATGAGAAATTCAAACAGCAGCAATTTAAGAATATATTATAAATTAACAGACCATCAGAAGGAAGATAACAAAGGACCAAATGGATTTCAACCTATGAGACATGCGTAGAGGGTGTCTATTCATTTAGTCTTAGGTGAGTGGCCATCACTGAACAAAATGATAAGCTAAAATACAAAGCTAATGAAACAACAACCTTATTTTTTGGCTTATTTTGTGTCAAGTCCTGAGGTAGCTACTTCATAAACATTTTAGTAAATCTTTACAAGAATCCCAGTAAGCACAGTTATCAGATTTTATAGATGATGACACTGAGGATTGGAGAAGTAATTGTTACATATCAAACAGCTAGATGGTGGCAGAAGGGCAATTTGATTTGATGTCTGTTTTAGATTAATATGCTTTGCTGTTTTCCTAGGGTCTAGTGAGATGTTTGTTTACTGAAACTTTAAATGTTTACAATGGGGACAAACTGATGGAGAATTAGAGGTTCTTGCCACTCAATGAACACCCAATGAATTAGACTAATAAGACATGTGTGTAGGCTCCCTAACACCCAGAACTATAACTATTTTTTGTGGGGGTATAATATTATTTTTTGTAGTATTAAAGGTAGATCTTTGAGCATTCTGACAATAAAGTAGTTGATTGACTAAGGAGGTGTGAGGGTTGCAAAGAAGGAGTAGAGGCAGTAATAGAGACATTTCCTGCCTTTCTATTATACAATGACTTTGGCAGGGAAAGTTGTTTAAAAACGTGTTTGACGGAATACTGTTCATTAAGGCCAAATCATGCTGGTCCAAGGTACTAAAGGAATCCAATATATCTTTAAAATTTCGTTATATAAAGCATAAGTCTAGGAAGTAAAAAGATAATTTTAAATGCATTTAGTTGATTCTAGAAAGGCAAGTACTACTTTGACCATGCATCTATCTTTTGCTATGACTGGATGAGTCAATAAAATTCTCAAAAAAAAAAATTAGTGGTTGTCCAAGTGTAGTTTTGAAATTTTAAAAGAAGGAGTGTGGAAGAAGGCCTAAAAGTATACTTGTTTTTGGCGCAAAATGCTTCCAGGTAGTTGATGTTGTTGATTGCAATGGAGTTCCCATCTTCAAAGTCCCAATAATGGGTTTCCTGGGGGAAGACAAAGGCCAGGATTCCATTCTCTTAGACCTGTGAGCTCTGGTGGCGGCTGAGGAAAGTGATCATTATTCTTTGCATGGTTATGGTTGCTGAGAATCAAAGTTCATTCCAAGCTAGTAGTCTGTCCCAAGTTGACATAATGAACTTGGAAGGTTTTAGTGAAAAAAGAAAAAAGATGGGAAAACACTAGTGGCATTTCAGCTTTTACTGAATGATATACTAGTCACATGCAAATTTGTATTTTTTTTTAAAACACATACTTGAGGACCCGTCATAATGAGATTGCAATCCTATTCCTTTTGAATGATGTAAGTATATTTCCATTTAAAATAATAATAATCTGTTCTAACAACGTCTTTCATATATTAACCTCTATCAATGTTACCTTTGAATAGTTCTGCAACCTCCCATGGTGCAAATGTCTCTGTTTAACTAACACTCTTTATTTTATTACATTCAAAATGTACTTGTGAAAATGAAAGTGCTTTGTATTGCTGTTATAGCTCCAACAATGTGATTATTTAGCACTTTGCAGAGACTGATTTCCTCGTTAGTATTTATACAGCCCCATGTACTTGCTACGAGCATTAGAAAGGTGCAAACAGCATTGGAAGGTTGGAATTTTTTAGCATGTTTTAGAGCAAGAATGACAAGGACTAATAGAAAGAGAAGAACAAAAAGCAAGATTTCTAAAAAGTGACATTTTTAGGCTCTTGTTGACAAACTCTCTGAACATATGTGGAACATAATCAAAATAATCATCCACTACATTGGAAAACCACATTCTGGCTGAAGAAGAAAGCAAGGCCTATCCATTCTGAAGGCTCAGTGTCTCCTGATATTTTAGCAGATGACAAATGCTTTCTTCACAATATCCAAATGCTCATAGAATACCAAACAGAAGTATGTTTAGATGAGGACATATTTCCTAGGTACCACCCAGTGGATCCACCCTTAAAAATTTCCAGCTCCAAAGCTTGTGAGTTTATTTCACATAATACTCCACATAAATATTTCTTAAAAGAAGAAATAACTTCCCAACTGAGTTACCTCTATAGAAATTTTTGACTTAGATTTTCTTGGAAGGCAGAATCAAAGGTAACCACGAATGACCTGGCTAAAGTAGTATCTACAACCTGGGATCCTTGATCAAAACCTGATGAAACTGTGCAGGTTCACATTTCCAATTTTCTCCGTATTTAAAGATCAAGGTAGGCTGAAAAGTCCTTCCATGGTATGCATTTTGCACCCTATTTGCTATATATATTTTCTAGCCTTGAGAACATTTAGTGAGGCCCTGCTAACATTTGACCCAGGGGTAATGTGAGACAAGCAGAGACTAGCAAAGTATTTTGGTGGTTCAGAGATAGGCCTTCATAACAGAACTACAACCTCTGGCATTATGATTCTGAGATTTTCTTGCTGCTTGATTTCTGACTGAAGTACAATCAGAGAATGGTCAACAAACTCTCATGCATCAACACAATGGGATATTCCACAGTCTCTACTAATCATAACCAGGAAGAAAATGTAGAAACTTAACATTCTTTATAAAATAATTGAAAATCATATTGCAAATTGATATGGACACCATGGTAATAGCTTTGAAGAGTATACATAGGAACTGGAAGGTAGTAGGCAAAATTAACAGTAGAGGTAAAGTTGGTTTATTTGGGGATTAATTTTTTCTTTTTTTGCAAAAAGTTATTTAGGATAGTTCCATCATTTCTTCAATATGTAATTTTTACACAAACAACCTACTGATGCTTGGCACAGTTTGAGGAACCACAAAGAAGATGAGTTTCTAAAATGCGTGTGCTTGGGAACAGCGTTGCAGCCGAAATGTTTGAATTGGGTCAAACTCATAAAGTTAACTGGGTTTAAAATTAGTACATCTTATGTACATGACTGTAAAAAACCACTTTTAAGGAAGAGAACTGAAACTGAATGAAGAAATACCTTGCTTCCTAAACTGTCATGATTATCTTCTTTTCTGAAAGAAGTAGCTAGGTATCTTTACTATGAGAATTTAAGCAACAAGGGAGGGAGCACTGGAAAATACTATTACTTGCTCAGCATCTGGCAAATGAATAAATTGGCTATATTCTATGGCTTTTCTAATAGTATTTTCTCCAAAGAAAAGTTAGATGGACTACAATTAAATTAGAACCTTAGTATAGGATTTCATGATTGGAAGTGACCTTAGAGATCACCTGTTCAAGTAGTTTTACAAATTCTAGAACTCCAGTGGAACCCCAAAATAGTAACAAGAAGAGCTACTTTTGTTGAAGCATGGGAACTATGCTCACTCTTCAACCAGGGTGACTGTTGAGACTGTCTCTCACCTCCTAGATAATCCTGTTCCTTCTGGTTCCTGACATGGGAGGACAATGGCCTGAGCTCCATTTCTAAATGAAAATCTGGGTCTCCTGACACCCACCCAATGGTCTTTCTACTAAACCAATGTTTTTCAGACTTCTTGTAGATCACTAGGATGCCATGGATTGGTCTCTGTGACTGACAGAGGAAAGCAGTACTGGATGGGGAAGATGGAGCAAGGATCAGCCTCCATTATCCCATCTGACCAGAGTAGCCCCACTTTTACCTTTGTATATAATGGGGTTAATTTTAATAGTCTTCTGGGGAGAAGCATTCTGTTGCCAAAAAAGAAAAGAGGAGGGAAGGAAAGAAGGAAGGAAGGAAGGAAGGAAGGAAGGAAGGAAGGAAGGAAGGAAGGAAGGAAGACACACTACCATAGGATTATCTTTTTTCACTTTATTTTCTTTTTTCTAAATAGATTAATCTTAAAGTGCCTGTATCTTCTTATCATCTATTTCAGAGGTGAAGATGAAGAGATACACATATACACACATAAAAGCATTTTAGAAAAAAAATCACAGAGTAATGAAAGCTGAAATTCCTGACTAGAAAGTGGATGCTTAGCAACCAGGACCACAGTGTTTCTGGACTGGCCACATGGATTGATTTTCTTTTTTAAAACTCTGATAATAGCTGGAGACTCTCCTGTGGTCTGGATCAGTGATTCCCTGTGTGTCTTTGTGAGGTTATTTTGTTTGACAGGCAGCAATGACTTGCCTTTGCTTCGCCTCTATGTAGGGAGGACACTTTGGATCACTTGCCAAGTCCTTTGGACCAGCACAGAATGGTGGACCACAAATTGTGGATAGATTCTCTGGAAAGTAGAAGTCCATAACCAACAGCTTTCTTAAATGGAGAAGGATGGGCTGCTGATGGACGGAAAAGACTCTGATTACATAGCTCAAAGATACAGTGAAAAGAATCAGATGTTGAAGTGGTTTATTGGGAGGGGGGAAGAGTGAGGTGTTCAGCTATGAAATGCAGAGGAAGGTATGCCCTCACCACTCTGATGGGACAGCAATATTTTATGTGTTTAGACTCCACTCCAAATAAAATCATTGGTGATTTTCCTATGTAAAGAATGGAGAGCCTGACATCTTTACTGTACTTGGAAATCCAATACCATGAAAACAACAGAGGTACCAGACCACAGATATGTATGTATGTTATTCCCATTGACCTCTAATGACTATGATGAAAATTTGTTTCGAGTCTACAAATTTGGAAAATCTAGTTCAGTAGAAGAATTTTAAGAGTGCTTATAGTATACACTACCAAACTAAAAAAGTTTGGCTAGGTTTGCAGATAGTATATCATGCCAATGAAATTTCCTCGTGTGTTTGTGACTATGTTGCATGTCTGTTTATATGTTTGACAACTTAACTGTTCATCTGACTTAGCAGAGGCCATCTTGCACCCTTTTAGGCCTCATAACAGTTCAGACATACTAAGGAATCCCAAGAAATGGCCATTCTATCATTCAAAGCCATCTAGAAAGTAGCCTTTATTTTGGCCAGCTTTTGAGTGCTTGGAGACAGCATGGAAGATGGTTACAAAAAAGAAATTTATTCATTTCCTAGCTTCCTGTTTCCCTTTTTGCCAGGCAGTCTTCTCTAGCCCCACGTTCATCAGGACCTATGCTCTTTCCCTCTCCTGGGGTGTTCTGGGGGTCATCCCCCAGGAGTGAGAGCATTTCTGCTTCCCAAGGTGCCTGGGGAGCTCCACTTCCTCCTGTATTGTACAAAGTTGTTGCCCTTCAATCATTTGGCTTCTTGGCTGGCTTTGTGTGTGGGGGTGTGTTTTTCCTGTTTTCTAACTTGCATTTTGTTTGGTGGGGTGGGAATATCTTTGTCCAGATGGTCCCCATCCCAGGACATTTTGCAGAGTATCTGTGAGCCAGAAACCACCGGGGATTTTTTTTTTTTCTTTTGACTCAAGAAGGTCCCTCAGTTCGCTTCAAGTTGCCAATTCTTCTTGTAAATCTCAAGGCATGTTCCTTTTGCAAAACAACTTTCTGAAAACACACACACACACACACACACACACACACACACACAGTTTTCTTGGTTAAAAAATTAGCCTGTGGCAAATTCTTGCTAAAAAGGGAAAAAATTTCTTTCTTCAAAGAGGCTAGCAAACTTTCCCCTTTCATGCAAAACCATTAACCCCCCCCACCCCGATGCTCTTAGAGCACATGTCTTGTGTGGACACCTTACAGAAGCTGATCCTCAAGACACAATGTCAGCCTAACCACCTCCCACCACCCCTCCCAGAACAAACCTGAATCCTTTTGAAACAAATCACGTGGAATAAGCCAGATTGCAAATGAAAGCCGCACGGTCCATTGGAGGCAGCATAATTTGTGTTTATTATGCTCTTTCAAGCGATGCTGTATTCCCCTTTGTCTCATTTTCTGGTTGCACAGTAGACATCTGCTCATGACTGAAATGCCTTAGAAGAACTTGATCCCTTTGCGCTTGGAGAGGTAAGGGTGGAACAGGGGCAACTTCATCTAAATAGTGCCTAAAAACCTCACTCTTGTAAGAGTGCAGAACAATCTTTCTTCTCCTCTCCTTTAGCATAGCACACCCTCCTCCCCATTGTCTTCCAGGGTGCAGGATCATCTATGTAAAGGATGTTGTGTTGGATGACTACTCCTGATGAGGGTTTTTAAACGCTTTAACATGTGGCATCATTGTTATAGCTGTCATTGCTGTCTTGGAATTTATTCTCGGCTCTGAGAAAGGCTTTTAGCCATGTGTCAGGCAGCACGTCAGCAGAAATTGCCAACAAGCACAATTTATATTCAGCCTTTTGGGGCTGAGCGAGTGCTGCCTCAGGCTGCTTGAGATCTGAAAGAGGCTAGAACCACATGTTGGCAGTCGATGACCTACGTCTGCCTTTGGTCAGGCAAATGATTTTATTTGTAGGATTACAGTCATTTTCAGGGGTGTATTCCTAAACAGCTTTCCCTGATGGAGGATAAGAGAGTGGCCTGGCTCTCTGACCCCATTACCCTATTCCTCCCCATATTTGCATTTACCTTCATCCCCAGAATACAATGGCATTAAGTAAAAAGTCAATCCCATTCTAGCTGCCCAACTCTAATCTAAAGTGAGACAGAATTGTTAAGGTTTGTCTATTGAGATGTTTATTGCAAGATAGTTTGTAAGCAGGGAGTTGGACTAAGAAACATGGTGCATCTCATTCAATGCATTGGTCCTTCTTCAGTGGAATACTCCACAGGCATGAAACAGACTCTTAATTCCATGTCGACAAAAATTTAATAAGCAAAAAAGCAAGTTTCCAACCTAAATGTTCATCAGATGATGTTTATCCATCAGATCAGATGATGGATAAACAAAATGTAGTATGTCCACACAATGGAATATTATTTGGGCTAAAAATGGAATAAAGTACTGGTACCAATATATGCTACAACATGGATGAAACTTGGAAATGTGTTAAGTGAAGGAAGACAGCCACAAAAGGCCAGATACTGTACTACTCCATTGATACGAAATGTCCTTAACAGACAAATACACAGAGATAGAAAGTAGTGATTTACAGGGCCTAGCCAAAGGAGAGAATTGGGAATGACTGCTAATGGATACTAAGTTTTGTTTTGGAGTGGTGAAAATTTTCTGCAATTAGATGGCTGCAAACTCTAAATGTACTAAAAAAACCCCCTATATTGTACACTTTAGAACTATATTGTACACTATGTAAATTAAATTTCAATAAAGCTGTTATTTAAAAAAAAAGACAAAAAGAACAAAAAAGAAAAAAGCAAGTTACCTAACTCCACACATTTATGATTTTATTTTGTAAAAACAGATATAGTATATATTAATATATTTATTTAAATGTGTATATTAATAAAAATGAATTAAATATATTAGCTGTATCTATACATACATATATATTTAATATGTATTTACATATTACATTCTATATAATATTTATATATATACATAAATATATTTAAAAACCAGAATGATACAGTTCCACTATGGATGAAATTATAAGAACTTTGTATTTTCCAATTCTTTATACTTACTGTATTTTTTCTAATTACAAAAATTATGCTGGTTAGTTTCATAAAACTTTGAAGATTAATGTCATTTATAAATGTGAGAAAGAGGGGATAAATGATGGCTGCCTTAGACATATTTTAAAATGTTTTTCTTTTTCTTAAAGAGACACCATGGGCCTAGAAGTGGAGCACCAAATGGGAATCTTAAAATATGGTACTATGTACCAGAAAGGTTAATTTATCATTCTACTTCCATTTCCTTCCACTCAGAAAATAGTATCACATTAAGCATATTTTTTAAACTTTTTTTTTTTTTGAGAGAAAGAGAGAGAGAGAGATCTCAAGTGGGGGGATGGGCAGAGGGAGAAGGGGAGAGAATCTTAAGCAGGCTCCACACCTGACTCAGGGCTTGAATCTCACGACCCTGAGATCATGACCTGAGTTGAAATTAAGAGTCAGATGCTTAACTGACTGAGCCACCCAGGCACCCCTAGTATCACATTAAGTATATTGTTCTGAGTTTATGACAGAGATAACATGGGGTAGAAAGTAATTTAACATTTACTGAGTACACCTGGTTGTCAGGAACTCTGAAAGAGCACTACACTCTCAATTACATGAACAAATGTTCTCTGTGGCTAGAGTTGGTTACATTCAAGACTTTCATTCCATTCTATCAGGGAGAACTTAGTCAAATAGTCATACTTAGCTGCAAGAGAGGCTGCAAAGCAGTTTCTGATTTGTCCTGGGCCTTTCAAGAGCTATCATAGTTTAGAAGAAAGGAAGAATGGATTTGGGGAGAAACTAGCAGACTTCCATACCAGTTGTTCAGAGAATATTTTTCAAATGTAGCAAAACTATATACATGAAAAAAAGTATCTTGAGCCAAAGAACAATTCTGAATTACTATGGGAGGTAGTATAATTATTGGAGCTCTTTGAAATTATGTACAAAAACCCTGGGATTTGATGGTTGATGGATATTCATCTGCCCACAGGCAGGTTACTAAAGTAAATGACCTATAGAAATAATTTTGAGTCATATGATCATTAGTATGCTTATCTTTGTTCTTTTTTATTTTAAACAGAGAAGATTCTTTGTAAGCAACTCAAGTTCTTGTTTACCTTTGAATTTAGTTTTTGCCAAATGGTGTCATACCAGGGTGGCTTTTCTCTACAAAGAACTCCTCATGTTAACTGAAGTCCTGTTATAATTCCTGTATTAGTTAATATAATTTTTGTATTAATGCTAGTTCTTGTAATGAATAAATTCTCAAATATCAGTATCTTAATAGAATAAAATTTATTTCTTGTTCAAGCAATAGTGTAATATGAATGTTCAAATAGGCAGCTTTCAGTGTGGTGAGTCAGGGACCCAGGCTCCTTCCTTCTTTTGATGCTACCAACTTTTAGATTTCTGTAGTCCTTAACTTCTAGCTGGTGGATGGAGAGAAAAAGAACCTGGAGGATAGAATGCGAGGTTTTTATGTCCCAGGCCTGGAAGTGGACTATAAAACTTTCGCCCATAGCCCATTGGCCAGACAATAGCCACATGACCACAACTAACCAAAAGGAGGCTGGGAAATGTAGTCCAGTTGCAGTCTCTTACTTAGGAGGAAAGAAAAGAGAGTTGGGGAACAATTAACCAGTTTCTGTCACAACTCTTTATCTCAAAGGAGATAAAGTCTAAACTCTTTATTAAGGACTACGAGGTCATTTATAGTTTGTTCCTATTTACCTCTAGAACTATGTCTTGTCTATTGAACTCTGTTCCATTTGAAGTCGCTAAATCATAGAGATCCTGAGGTGTTGATAGTTCAGGTAATAATATTGTTTGCCAGTAGAAGAGTAACTAGCAATTATTCAAATCTTTTGATCTTCTTATCTTTAGTCTCATGAGACCAAGTAGCTTTTATCAACACTTTTCCCACCAAAAAGAAAGAAAGAAAGAAAGAAAGAAAGAAAGAAAGGAAAGAAAGAAAGGAGAAAGAAGAAAGAAAAGTATTGAAGGCACTATTGCTTACCCCCATTTGGCGTTTGTGGAATAAGTTGGGGTTTTTTTTTGTTTGTTTGTTTTTACTTTTGTTTTGTTTTGTTTTTGCATCTAGTAACTCTTAAAGACTAGGAGAAAAGGAGTTTCTATTTACACACCTGGGAGAATTTTTTTAGTTTCCTGAAGGGCTTTCTGGTCTGCAGTTTTTTTCTGCAGCTGGTGGAGAATGGTTTAACTGGCGTTACCCTAAAATACTGGTTCCCAAACATTGACGTATTTAAGAATCACTTAGGCAGTGTGTGAAAAAGATGATTTCAGGGTCCCATCAGAGAATCTGGTTCAGTAAAACTGGTATAGCATCAAAGAATGCATATTTTTTATGGTTCTGATATAATGGTCCATGGACTGTGATCTGAGAAATATTAAACTAGCAGGTTAGAGACTATAGAATAGTGGACAAGAACACTACTCAGACAAATTTATTTAGCTCTATTACTGAATAGTTTTTCAATCTGGGGCAAGTTTGTTAAACTCTATGATTGGCTGGGTGGGGAGCAGTGAAATGCTACTAGGAGCTCCTGTTAATGCTCCACTTGCTTTGCTTCTCGAGGCCCATTGCTGCCCCTTTAGTAGTCTTAGCATGCACTGTAGTTGAATTCCCATTCTAGCCAGCTACAGTATGTTTCTCAAGAAGGGCTAATGCCTTCACACCTGAAGCCTCAGAAATTGGCTTTTAGAACCAGGAAAGAGTTAAGGCTCTGAGAAGGAAGGAGTGAGGGGCATAGTTATTTTCTTAAATTTTCCCTTTTAAGCCCAAGTCCTTAGTTACCTGAAGATAGGGAGCCACCAGTGTCATATAGCTTCTAAAAATTCAACACAATCATGGACTGTACTAAAGAGATGTTAGAATTCATCTAAACAAATGAGAAGGTTCTATTCCACTCTTTGGTGGCCATAGCATATATGGAATTGTGTTTCCTTGTGAAAGCTCACTCTCTACCTAAACAAGAGCTTTGACAATGTGGAGCACATCCAAAGGTGAGTGAAAAAAAAATGGTATGAGGTCTGGAACCATGTCCCATGAGAAGGCATTCAATCAAATTGGGAAGATTAGTTTTTCTGAAGAGAAGACTTGGTGGTATTTCAGGGTGATTGTTCAAGAAGGGCGCAATGATTAATTTAAAATGCTCCAAGAGAAAAAAAAGTGTAAGAAGATCTAGATTTATTATCCGATGCCTTCTAGGGTAGAATGAGGACATGGGTAAGAGAGACAGATCAGGGTGAAAATTTTTCCAAGCCCAGACATATCCAGTTGTGGGAAAAGTAGAGGCTGGTGACCAATTCCAGAGGTGGTTGTGTCTTTCTCTTTCAGGATGTATAGGATTCCACCCACTGAATCATGACTCCACCACTGCCTGCTAGGACCTTGACCAGAGGAATGAGAATGTTGCAGTTCAGTGGACAGAAGAGGAGGAAAAGCATCCAGAACACCAGTTCCCAGGTAGATCTTGGCCCGTTTGGTAAAACCCACCTCATGGGGGAGAGTGGCAAAGCATAACATGGGTCTAAGGTAGATTCTGACTTACTTACCTGGCCATTTAGCCACATGGAAACAGGATGACAGACAGCCAGATGGCCAAGTTCCTGGGGCGATCTGGCTCAGCTCACTAGGCTAGCCATATAACATGATAATGGCAGAGACCAGAGCAAGCTGACCAAATCAGCTCAGGTCTCAACTACCCAAAGGCATAGAAGCCAGAAGTGGAAAAAAGCGATTCCTTCAATGGCATCTTGTAATGCACAATAGCCCTATCCAGTGTGGTTTTGTCAACAACCTGAAATCTGCCCAATGATATTAGCAATCTTTTCTCTTGGTTTGTGAGTGGGAGTGGGTAGAGAGGGCTTAGGATCTTTCTATTCCCCACTAAAATATTCATTCTGGATGGAACGGGGTAATTTCTAAAAGGACATCCATGATGAGCTGGTCTGGTCTTTGGGCCCCAGAGAGAACTTGTAGTTTTTTTTTTTAACAGCAGTGTCTTAATTGGGGGAGGGGGGATGCTGAACTGTGGGTCATCTTGGTGTCACACTGGGCTACAGAGCCAGAAAGAAAGAAGGGGGGGAGACAAGCTGCAACCGGCTCTAGGTACATGCACTCGTCTTGAGGGGTTGGTCCTGGACTATCTCTAGGGCCTGTAATAAACTTTCTGTCTCTTATTTCTTGCGACGGCACTTGAGGTTATCCATTCTGAATTCCAGAAACAAACAGGCTCAATTCTAGGAATTCTGGCATTTAGAATCACAGGATGTTACAGTTTTCAGAGATTATAGATCATCTTCTTTAGTCTCTGCAGTTTACAGATCACAAAACTAAATCCCAGGAAGGTCAAGTAACTTGTCAAAGGTCAGACAGCTAGTTACTGGAATAACTCAGATTGTAGTGCATATTGTATAACACAGAGGTTAAGATTGGTTAAGAACACAGTTTATGGAGACAGACAGCCTGTACTCAAGTTACCAGGAACAACTCTTCCCCAAATAAGAAACTTCAGAGAGTTAATTAGCTCCTCCATTCCTCGGTTTCCTCATATGTGATTGAGGGTAATAGTGGTACCCACTTCATAGGTTGACATGAGACTTAAATCAGGTAAATCATATTAAAGGCTTTTAGAACAATACCTGACATTTAGTAAAATACTTAATAATGTAACCCATTACCATTAATTTTAGATCATAGAACTTTCACTTTGGGCACAAGCTTTTAGGCCAACGAAAATAGTAATTCCTTCTGTGTAAAAATACATCCTGACCCTGAATAGTTTTTCGTCTCTCAATGACAACAACCTTGATGCAACCCCTTACCTCTCACCTGGATTATTGCAGAAGCTCCCTCATGAGTCCTTCTGCCTCATTTCTCATTCTTTGTTCTAGTCATTAGTTGTTACCTAACAAACTATACTAAAATGTTTGCTCACAATTTTGTGAGTCAGGAATTCAGAATTGCTCAGCCTGATGGCTTGTCTCTACTCCTTGCATTGTCACCTAGGGCAGCTTGACTGAAGCTAGAGGATCTGCTTTCAAGATGGTTCACTCATATAGCTGGTATTGGTGCTGGCTCTTGGCTATGAGCTTATGAGCTATGAGCTCTCATCCGGAGGCCTCACTTCTTCTCCAAAAGGAAAAAGCCTTTCCTTGAGGCTTCCCACAGCATGATGGCCGTATTACATGAATGAGTGTTCTAAGACACCAGAAGTAGAAGCTGCCAGCTTCTGAATGCTTTGGTCCTGACAACTGGCAAAGCATCACTTTCTTTACATTCTATTAGTCCAAACAATTATAGAGCCAGCCCAGTTTCAAGGGGAGGAAAACTAGATCCTTCAATGAGATTTCCTTTGTCACCTTTTCAAGTTGTATTCTCTGACACACTATCGAAAACAGTACCGTGTCACTTTCTATACCCTTAACCCCCATGATTTTTCTTTATGCACTTAAAATTACCTGACATATTTTATTTTTATTGATTTGTCTGGCTGAGCCCCTAGAGTATGAGTCTATGAGGGCAGGGACTTCAGTCAATCGGTAATCTTCATTGCCTGGAACAGTATCTGTCAGTAGCAGTGCTCCATAAATATTTGCTGGATTAATGAATGGTACATTTTGCACTGTTTTATTTGACAGGAAAAAAAAAAAAGAAAGAAACAACTTCTGTTTTTGTGTACTTGACTTTCTGCCATACTTTCCCTCTTTCCTTGGAGAGGGAGTAGCCTTGGTGTCAGTCAACTTTATTTACCTTTGCAACATAAGGAAGGAAAGCAAGATGAAAGATACAATGCTTTTGGCAGGGGAAATGATTGAAAATCAGTTGGCTAATATTAATGACAAGTCTCACTATTGACTTAGGTATTTAGGTCATGTGTATGTAATAAGAAAGAATTGATAGCAATCTGTGCTCTCAAGTAGTTTAGAATTAGGGCAATGCCAATGTGATGATGACTCAAGGGTGGCAGAAAATATAAATGAAATTATCAATGGTGCTGAAATTAGACAAATTTGGACATCTTTCTCCAGGCATGTGACCTAATGATACATTGGCTTACTTCTTTGAACCTTGTTTTTTTTTATCTGTTAAGTATAAATACTAATATTCTATAAACATTTCTGTGAGAATTAAATGTGTCAGTCTATCTGTGGTGGGATTAAAATACATCTGCAAATTCTTCATTACTCCTATTGAGATGTGGGGGGGTTAAGGTACCCTCCCCGTGAATTTGGATGGACTGAGTTTGCTTGGGCCAAAAGAGTATAACAGAAATGATACTATATGACCTCCAAAGTGAGGTCATAAATGGCCAGACTTCCCATATAAAAAGTCTGATGACTACCCTGAGGCTATCATACTAGAGTGGTCACATGTAGGCACTCTGGCTGAGTCCTGGTTGTTTTTCACCATCTCAACTTGGGCAATGTTGGGAGTGAAGAAGCCATCTTGGATGTGGATCCTTAAACTATTCCAGTTATTGAGTTATCCCCAACCTGAAAGTCACTTTGATCAAGGCCCCAAACAAGATGAGCAGAGAAGAACTGTCCCCACTGTGTGCTTTCCCAGTCCCTGACACACCGCATTCATGAGCCTAATAAATTATGGCAGTTGTTTCAGGTCACTATGCTTAGGGGATGGTTTGTTACACAGTGAGAGATAACTGGAACAGAACGGAGACCATCCAACACAGTCCTTTGTATAAAGTAGGTGATCTAAGTACGTCCATCTCCTTCTTTCCTTCTAAACTCAATAGAATGTTAGAAAAGAGGGACATGCCTGCGGACTTTGTGGAGTCATAGGTTTTGAATTGGACTTTACAAGTCAGGCAAGATTTCAATAGGGTGATGAAAGAGCATCATAGAAAGACTTTTCAGGCTGGGAATGTAGGTGGGAGGAAGCGTGACTATGGCCAGAGACTTAGAGTAAGTCTTCAGATGATTCACTGTTAGAAATATGCATTGGTCAGCTCCAGCTCCTCAGACAGGAGATAAAACTGCTCGGAGGGAGGCTTCCTCAGTGGCCACCTCCTTCATGTCAAGAAGTGAAATTCAGTGATGACACCTTCCCACCAGGGCCCTGCTGCCCTCCAGGCCTAGTCCTCACCAGAAGTCACAGAGATTGGAGAGATGCTGGGGTCCTTGTTCCTCACACTATCCCTTTGCTTTTGGCTTCATGAATTCTATGTGCCTGCTTCTCTCTGCTATCTTCTCTGGTCTAAATCTCAGGCTTTCTTCTTAGGCCTTTTGCTTCATCCTTATTCTCTTTGCTTACTGCTTGAGACTCGTCCATCTCTCCAATGGCCCCCCATGTCTTCTATTTCCTCTGTAGGAGGAGAAATAAAAATGCAATTTTGCCACTTCTCATACTTCAATAAAACATGGATATCTTTTAATAAGGGGATGTATCTGAATGTGTGTTCGCTCATCTTTTTTTTTTTCAGGAGGGGAATTTATATTAAAAACAGTTTATTATTGGGGTGCCTGGGTGACTCAGATGGTTAAGCATCTGCCTTCAGCTCAGGTCATGATCCTAGGATCCTGGGATCAAGCTCCACATGCAGCTCCCAATGGGCAGGGAGTCTGCTTCTCCTTCTCCCTCTACTGCTCCCCCTGCCTGTACTCTCTCTCTGTCAAATAAATAAATAAAATTAAAAAAAAAAAATAAAAAGTTTATTAGACAATAGTCTTTTCAGGAGTGAGGACCATGACTTTTAGGTAAATTATGGATCTTATTTGGACAGCTCTCAAATATACTTGCACTGAATAAATAATGAGATACTATGGAAGAATTTTCAATTCTTAGTGTAAAAGAAATCCTTTTCATTTCAGTGGGGCAATAGAATGGCTAGGGGAACTGTCACCACCGTGTCATGCTTGAATCTGAGAGTGGTATTGAGTACCTTAACCTTCTTCCCTTTCCCCACTAAAGTGGAATAAAGAGTCTGAGATCGCCATTGGAACAGAATTCAGCACAACCTGATGGCGGAATTTTTGATCATGGCCTGATTAGTATTATTTGTCATTATACTAGATCAATTTTAAGGCTCTACTCAGCTCACATGAACAAAATTTTCTTCATTTTCTCAACCTGATGATTTCTACCTAGAAACAAGACGGAAAGATTTTTATTGGTGTGTTGAATCATTAAAATCTCAGTAAATCTCTCATATTTTTTTTTAAAGATTTTATTGTTAAGTAAACTCTACACCCAACGTGGGGCTCAAAGTTACAACCCTGAGATCAAGAGCTGCATGCTTTATCAACTGAGCCAATCAGGTGCCCCCAAATTTCAGTAACTCTTATGTTCCAAGAACAGACTAGCATGGTGCCACTCTACAGCCAAATCTGTTTTTTTTGTTGTTGTTGTTATTGTTTTGTTTTAAATAATGCTTCTTAAACTCAATTGGTCCTTTCTTTACCCTTGGATAAAATCCTGGCTAGGCTCAGAATTTATCTTCTTATTTTCAGATAATAAAATGTTCTGTAGTTATTTTAGTTAGGAAAAAAGGTACAAACAAGCCAAAAAGCTAGATTTACTTCTTTTTCTTAGTCCTAGTTTAGGGTAATGATCAAATGTAAGAACCTCATTCAAAGGTAAAACTTTAGGCTTATGCAAGTAGAAAGCTAGTGGGCAAGCGGGCTTAGTAGGAGGTAACAGAATGGCTTCTTCTATATTTCTCTGGATTGCATTCTTTCCCTTTTCCCCCAGCTTGCTAACCATGGTTTCTGACCCCCGTCCCCGTGATATCAGCCTGAGGTTGGGGAATGACTATGACAGAAAAGGGTCATAGAGGGAGAGGAGAAGTCTCTCATGACTAGAATGTTATCAGCTGGTGCTGAAGCCCTGTGGGGTACTTTTGGGGTTTTGGAGTACCCTACCTCAACAATGAATGCATCACTGAGGGTATTTTGCCTGCTGTGTTCCCTCACAGCAGCATTCTGACTGGCTGCCCGTGCTACCTTCCTCAGTTCTAGGCATCTATCCGGCACATTTTTCTTGAGGTTTCTTTGCTTCTAGAAGTTCCTCAGATTAGTTTTCTATGACCATGAGGTAAATTACTAAAAACTTAGTAATTTACTTAAACAATGTAAATTTCCTGTCTCACAGTTTCCGTAGATCAGAAGTCTAGGCACAGCCTTCTAGACTTGCTTCTAGACTTCTAGACTTGCTTCTAGAAGTTCCTCAGATTAGTTTTCTATGACCATGAGGTAAATTACTAAAAACTTAGTAATTTACTTAAACAATGTAAATTTACTGTCTCACAGTTTCTGCAGATCAGAAGTCTAGGCACAGCCTAACAGTCCACCGCTCAGGGTCTCACTAGGCTGAAGTCAAGGAGTTGGCTTGAGCGGTGATATCAAATGCTGCTAGCCGTCCTCTTCTAATTTCACACGGTTATTGGTAACATTTATTTCCTTGCATCTCTAGAACTCATGGAGGCTGCATCTTCCTGGCCAGCAGGAGACTGTCTCTCCGTCATTTTGTCATTGTTTTAAAGCTCGTCTAAATTAGGTCAGGATGCATCAGGAACTCTCTCCTTTGATCAACTCAGAAGGTTAGTAGCCTGATCATGGTAGTGATATCCTATCATATTCCTGGTCTTGCTAAATGGAGATGATTATACAAGGAGAGGGGATCATACAGGAGTGGACACAAGGGAGTGGAATCTTGAAGTCTTAGAATTCGGCCCATGATCTCTCTCTTAGGAAGGGTCTACAGTTCTTCCACCCTCTCTGTCATCGCTTCTGTGGCCTACATCTATGATACTCTTTCTGTTGGAATACAGTTACTTTCAAGCTATAGTTCTCTACTCTTCTTCAACAGGCCACTGTAGCCAGCTATGGCCCTTTATATTTCTCACGTATGGCCCAGTTTCCATGCATTATGTCATTCACTGTCCAGGGGACCTCTAACAAGCTCATCAGGTTATCTCCTTGACATCTATCTCATTAGTACTGAAGTGAGGGTAGAAATTTTGTAAACCTTCCATTCTCCTAGTCTTATCAAATGATTTCTTTATGTGCCATGAGTGGCTGAGGGGACAAGTCACAGAAACAACTTAAGAACTCCTTTGTAAATCCTGCTCAGGTTGTTTGGTATCTCACTTTGAAAATTGGGAACAATTGGTACCCCTCTAGTAGGCTCAGTTAAAACTAAGACCAAAAGAGTTCCATAACATTCTGTTATTTGGAGCTCATTATCACTCACTTTTATTGGGTTCTTACTATGTGTTATCTTCCCCCAAGTACATAAAAAAAGGGAAAACTGACGCTTAGAGGATAAATTACTTGTTTAGGCCACACAATTGATAAATAGTAGAGTTGAAATGTGAAGCCAGGTCTGATCTTGTAGCTCATATCCTAACCACTGTCTTTACAGACTTTCTAATATTTTTCTTTCCAACTTCTATTCCCTGAAGAGAAGCACGTGCATACATTGGATCAAATTGCCTAATGATAATTAGACTGCTGAACTTACTATTATGTTGGTTCTATCACTACTTATTTGTATTATATGTTCATGGACATATCTCTTGATAACTGCTGATACAGTTAGGGCTGCTTCTTTCCTTCTGCTCTGGGAAAAACATCCCCAGTGTTCTGATCAATTCATTTCAAACAACTGTAGATCTGGCTTTTTGTCAGCTACCAGGGTAAAGAAGGCTTACCAAATTCAGAGTCTGTGAATACATTGGGCCAATGGGCATAGGCAACCGAAGGAGTACTTTGTTTGTATCTCAGACAATATCTCTCAAGTGTCTGGATTTATGTGGCAGTCTTAGAGTGGGTCACAAGTGGAAATTTGAAAAAATTCCATTCCATGCATGAAGAACTAATTGTGTGCTGTTGATTTGTTTGTATTCCCTCTGTGACGACTAAAGAGACCACAACTGAATGGTGATATTTATTGGATAGATTTCATAACTGCCTTTTTCTAAGTGTCTAATTGCCTTATGTTGATACAGAACATGCACCACCTTGCTACTCAGCTGTTTTTTTGGTCACAAGCAGAGGCAACCACCAAATAGAGCCAAACCTCAGGACTTCAGGAGACTCAGCCATTCCCTGGGCTGAAAAATGTGTTTTCATAACAATAAGCCACCTTCAGGCATTTTAAGTGGGCCAGCTCTCCTTGGGTTGGGCCAGGGTGGCAGAGAGCAGAATGACTACATTTCGTGTGGAAGGATTTCTGGAGTAACTTTAGCCCAGTGGGGATGCGAAGTTTGGGAATGATACCAGAATAAGAATAGAGACCGAATGTGCAGGCAGGAAGGCAGACATTTGTGGATTGTGTGTCATTCAGTAGGGCACGGAGTGCTGTTTCTGAGTGAGAGTCTTGAAATCTTTAGGTCTATATCAAAGATGTGTTGTTCTCGATTAGCCACACAAACTATTTCTTCAGTATCTTCTTCATTGTGAGAATTTAATCTCAGGCTGCCTGCCATTGTTATCAAATGGAATATGCTTAAGGAATGGAAATTAATTTCAATAGTTGACTAAAACTATTGACTAAAACTAAAACTATAAAACCCAATTAAGACGATAAATTTGCTCCAAGGAAAATATGTGCCATACATTCCAGAACAATGCAGAAATGACTTACTTTGGATGGTTTGGCTTTATTCCCATGTTGCCTTCTCCATATTTCTGTTCCCTAATTAGGGAAACAGCCAGAGGAGACTAAAGGGAGAATGGCTTTCCTTTTGTTAAGCTTTAAAAGGTCATCGCAGGCCTATGATTTTAAGTCCATGGAGAGAGGAAAGTGGTGGAGAAACTCTGGGCTTGGATGGGGTTTTGTGGTTAGGTGTGATGCAACCAGGAATGAGTGTTGGAAGTTATGTTCTCCAGATGGCTTCGTGTCTCAGACCAGGCCAGAGATATCATGCAATTCCCTTGAGCTGCTTGTGTTAAATATGTCTGGGATAGAAAACACAACTAAGTAAGAGACTGTGGAGGAAGAGCCAAGTTCTGGGAAA
Organism: Nasua narica; assembly: GCA_028533885.1. Lineage (NCBI taxonomy): Eukaryota > Metazoa > Chordata > Mammalia > Carnivora > Procyonidae > Nasua > Nasua narica. The sequence goes on along the minus strand of CM052810.1, from coordinate 100,277,996 downwards.
TTCCTTCTCATGCAGCTGGTCTCAGCCCTTTGTGGAGGATTTCACTGTGCTCCCTGTAACAGGATTCCTGGGGGAGGGAATGATCATCCTTATTAAATAGAAGTCCTTATTAGGATACTATTGACAAAAGGAAAAGAAGAAATTTCACCTCTGTTGGAAATCTACAATGTATCCAGAATTTAATTCACAGTTGATTGAGAGAGATAAATTATAGAGTTCTTTTTATCCCTATTTTATAGAGTTGAGTCAAGGAGTGGTAAAAGCGAATCATCCAGGAACTAAGTGGAAAAATTTGAGTTGAAGCAAATCTTTCAAATTTCTTGGTCTGTCTAATACTGTATCATTGCAATAGCATCATTATAAAAATAACAGTTAATATATGTTTATTACTTATAAACTTAGCCTTCAAAATGGTTCATCTTTACTTCCACTATAAATAAGGTAGGTATACATAACATAAGGAGAAATTGAGTGATTTCCCTAAAGTCATACAAAAATTTGAGATCAGAACTCGAACCAGAGCTGAGGGACCCAGTGATTATTTCAGCAAATTGTACTTCAGTTTCTACTTTACTTGGAAAATTTGAAGATTAGTTACTTAAGTTGTTAGAGTCCTATGTAGCAATTTCTTAGCTCTTACTTAAGCTAGTGCAATACTGTCTTTGAAGGTGTGATATAGTGAGCATTAATGGATCTATCTTGTCCCTTTTTTTATAGAAGAGCTGTGTTTTTCTGGAGTGTCTCTGCCCATTATAGATCTTCATTCTGGTCATTGTGTTTACAATGTACATTGTGTTAACAATGTTAACAAGTACAGATCTCTGGGCAGAACTGTTGTATCCTTCTGTGTAGAGTATAGGCTATACACATAGACTCTGACACATATAGTGCCTTTGGAATTGTACAGAATGGTGCCTGTGCCCAGTAGATGACTCCTCGTATTCTGACAGTGAACTGCCAAGAAAGGCCAGTAATTGGGGTGTTGGGAATACATTTTCCTTCTTAGGTCTCAGTATCACAGATTGATCTGCTATCTAATACATCTGTCAATCCCTTCAATCCCCTAACTCTGAGATTCAGAGTTGTTCTGGGCCCACGGCAATGGACAGAGGTGCCTTACCTTATTGAAAACACTAAGACAGTCTCGTCCCTTGAATAGGAAATGCACCTTCCAGCAGAAGGTCTCACATTGGCCTAGTAACAGTAATGATCATCCATCTGCCTGTCTGTCTGTCTATTCATCTACCTACAAAGATAGGGGGTTAATTTGTCCTGATTTTAAGAGTATTTAGCAGAATACTCTTATTCCCCTTCCCTAACCTTGTTTCACTCTGCAACAACGTTGGTTTATGTTCAACTCTCTCGGATAGATTGGCAAAACTTTTATGGGCTTGCGCACACTGATTTGTTGATGTATAATGGTGTAAAATCGTGAGGGGCCTTTGAAATTGTTAAAGGCCAACATTTGCATTTCCAGGAAATTTGAAAATAGGTAGAGCAAAAGAAAAGGATTTTGTGCCCAAATTTCTCCTCTATACTTAGCTTTGCTCTCATTTAATTTCTATGCAACAACATCAAGGATGTCTGGTGACTTTGTGTGTTTAGATTAAAAACACTCGCTATGCTAATAATCGCTGTTGGTTGACGCAGCAGATTAAGCTGTATTATCATTAAGAATTAATCTTTGCAGGATTTAAAGTTTATGAAATAGAGAATCTTCTCTTCTAGAAAATATTGAGAATTAAATACCCCAGTTCTCTAAGTTTAAAAAACGTTAGCCTGGTCAGAAGTGACAATTTATCTGTACTCAAAAGGCAAAAATTGTGCCATGAGTCAATGGCCACATTTGTGCTTTCATGAATAAGGATCAGAGAGATTTAATTTATTAAGGACCGACTGTAAGTAAGTGTGCTTTCATGATAGCTTTCCAGGGCTTTCTGCTGCCCAGAGTTCCAAAAGATGAAACATTACTATTTATTTGTGGGAGATGTAAGAACTGATCTTCTAATCTTCAACCTAAGCTGCTGGAGAAGAGACAGACCAGACCACTAATGCATGTGCTTTTTAGGGTTATCTTCCCTTGTGAGGTGGGTTCACTTTTACATTGACAAATGGGCTATCCACAAACCACGTTTGGGGTTTTGTTGATCAAAGTGTGACCCAGAGCTTCCCCATCCCTCTTCTGGAATTCCATCTCTTCTAATGTCCTTGCTGTGTATCTTGAAAGAGGTCTCTCTCTCTCTGTGGGTCCCTTCACGTTTTGCTGTCACCCAGAAGGACAATTTCTACAGTGTCTGGTTAGGGCAGTGGGGCCAGACCTAAACAGTCCCCTCCAGGCTATGATCCCTGATCTCTTTTGGAACTATAAACACCAGATCTTTCAACCTCATGACACCCACCCCTCTTCTTAAAAGTGCTATGTGGCACTTTTAAAATTAAAGCGGATCAACATGGTTTGTTATCAGAATTTGGGACAATATAAAACTGGGGCTGGAATTCATCGCTCCAAACTCCATGGGAGGGTAAGAGCAGCTTATATCGACTGAGTTCTTGAGCATGTGCCTGGCAAAGCGATTTATAGCCTCTTATCCCCTCCAATGCTGTGAGGTCTATGAGCAGTATCGTAGAGAAGATCAACTCCAGGCAGAAAGAAGTGAGGTCCATTGACGAGGTCACCCAGCAGGCAGTGGTGGTGGATGTCGAATCTGGCGTGGGAAGGATGAATTGATCCTATTTCAGGCAGGGAAAGGATTTGCTGTGTTTGCGACCTACAGGAGAGGTCATTTCATGACCTCTCTTGTGGTGGCTCTTTGGGAGGTCATCAGATAATATGCCTCTGGTGGTAGTTCTGTTTTCCTAATGACCTCAAGGCTGTTTGGACCAAGTATGACTACTAAAACTACACTTTTGGAAGGTATGGAAAGTACGGGGCTCATCAAGAAAGTGTTCATCATTTTGTAGTTATGCTCGACACAAGGGTACAACCAAACGATAGGCTGATTCTCGAAAGGCTTCTGGGTGTTTTATAATTATAACATGTCAATGGGGTAGTCTGACAATATATTATAAGCCTAAACTTCCTCCAAGCAGCAGCTTCTGTTGGGAATTCACATTATTTGCTGTAATCACTTAGGCTTCTAGCCTGATCACGTCCCTGAAATGTGGCTAAATTTCCCAGCAGGGCGCTGTGTAGGTTCTTCTCCCGATGTGGAGCATGCATGGAGAGAGTTCTGAGATCAAATACCCAAGAATTGTTCAGCCCACTGTAGTAAGAATTTCCTGAGTGCCTACCGTGAACAAAGATACAGAACAGGTTACAAAAACAAGGAAGACTTCATCTTTGCCCTGAAAGGGGGTAATAATCTAGCTTGGGTTTGGGACACACATACCAATAACTCTTTTTTGCAAAAACAGAAACCTCACATTTCAATTATCAGGCTTGTCTCGCATCTAAGTCATCCTTCTCCGAATGTTGAATTTACAGTTGATGATTCATCAGCTGGAGAAAGAGATGGTGCTTATGTGGATACTTTCATTTTTAATCCAGTCATTTGTTTATTTAATCAATGATGGCTCTTTTCCTCAGAAGTTTGTAGCAGATAAAAATATTAGTGTTGTCAGATAATCACCTGTCTTATGTTCACTACTGTCGCAATTTGAGGCATTTGGTTTTCCAACCTTTTGGGTCCTGTCACTCCCCTGTTTAATGCCTTCAAGGTCTGCCACGGTTTCCAGGATAAAGTCCAAGAATGACAATGTAACTACTACCACCTTCTCTGTTTGCTCATTATACTCACCTTCTCTTATTCATCAAATGCCTATAAGCTGCTGACTGGGTTCCAGGACTGGTCGAAGAGTTTTTATCCAAGGAAGCTCTTTTCAGCCTCATAACAATCCTATGGGGTTTTTACTGTGTTCCTCGTTCCCCTTCTACCAGTGGGGAAGTGGTCGCACAGATGGGGTACCTTGCTTCAGGTCAGGCAGTGAGAAGGGGCCAGAGCCTCTGAGGCTGTGTAGTATGACCCAGCAGCCTGACTCCAGAGACGGTCTCCCCACCACTGCACGTCCCTGCTATTTTCAGGGCTTTGCCATCCTCTTACTCATTTCAGGGACTTCACAGATAAGTTCCTTCTGCCAGGAATCCAAGGGCCTGCTTACTCCCATCCCACCAGCCCCACCTCCTCCTCCTCCCAGTCTGCCTGCCTCTTGCAATCACCCTTTTAGCTGTCCGTTTAAATAGCACTTTTCCCTAACCATTACCCCAAACGGAGTTACTGACCGTATTACTCACTCCGAAAGCACCCTGTATTTTTCTCTTATTGCACAAAGCACATTGATGATTAAATGATTATTTGAATAATGAAGACATTTTTCTTTTTCACTGGATTGCTATGTAACTTGAGGGTAGGGACCATCTCTGCCTGTGCCGTCAGCACCTGGCAGAGTAGCTAGGCCATTGTAGGCACTAAATTAATATACGCCACATTTAAGAACTTAAATTAATCATCTGAACTGGGGACAGACAAGCAGGGAGACATTGCGAGGTTGTGGAATGAATGCCAATACCTGGAAGGCAGGGCTGGCTGCCGGTCCTGGGGGGCCTGCCTCTCTCACCGACCGATTGGCGGAGCAGCCTTGGCAAAGCCCCCTACTCTCCTCACCTCCCTTTCCTCATTTGTAAGTAGGATACACAGCTGCATAGCTATCCTAAAAGGTACTGGGAGGACGAATAAAAGGGGAGGGAAGGTTCAAGAGGCCACTCTGCCTTACCTTTTTATTGGTCGTCATAATTTTTTCATGTTTATTGAAATGGTATCTTATTCTCCATTTGTTTTCTAAAGCCTGGTGCAATGAAAGTTGCATAAGTTAAAAAAAAAAAACAAACAAAACCAAAGAAGTCTGATTAAGGCTCTAATTTGTAGCAAATACCTGGGACAGAGAAACATGCTGAACTGTACCAGGAGTATGCAGTGAGAAAGATGCGAACTGGGAAATTCTCTGGCTCGGATGACCTGGAGCTGTCAGCAGGCAAACTAACTGAAAGGAAACAAAGACATGGTGGTGGCGGTGGTTGTGACTGTAGATTAAAATAACTCAAAAAGGGACGCCTGGGTGGCTCAGTCGGTTAAGCACTTATACGGCTGCCTTTGGCTCAGGTCATGATCCCGGAGTACCTGGATCGAGTCCGCATCAGACTCCCTGCTCAGCAGGGGGTCTGTGGCTTCCGCTCCCTCTGCCCCTCCCCCTGCACATGCTCTCTCTCTCATTCGCTCACTTGCTGTCTCTCAAACAAATAAATAAAATCTTGTATAAATAAACTAACTCAAGATCTATATCAATTTTTTAAATGAGCCGGATATAAAATTAGTGTCCAGGGATGCACATTTGGGTGAATAAATCTAAAAGAAAAAAATGCAAAGAAAAAATTACCATAAAAGTTAGGGTATTGGTTATGCATCTAGGGAGAGGACGCATGGAAGGCTGGCAATATTCTATTTCTGGACTTGAGGGGTGGTACGAGAGTTTTTGTCTTATAATAAGTCATCACACTATGTATTTGCTTATGTACTTTTCTGTATCTCTTCCTTAGTTTTTGATAAAATGCTTTAAACGTAACAAACTAAAACAATACAAATAAATAACCCAGCAAACTGACAGATAACTACATAGTGCTATAAATACCAAATTAAAGAGATGGTTGGAAATGCACAAACATCAATTAAGTATATACACTGGTGGTGATCTCAATAGGGAGTGGGCAAACTTTGGGAAAGGGCCAGGTAATACATATTTTAGGCTCTGTGGGCCAGAAGGTCTCTGTCCCAACTATTCAACTCTGCCGTTGTAGGCAAAAGCAGCCAGAGATAATATGTAAACACATGGGCAGGGCTGTGTTCCAATGAAAGTTAATTTATAAAAACAGGCTGAGGACTGGATTTGGCCTAAGGGTGCTAGTTTCCTGACCCCTAATTAAAAAATGTAAACCTGAATGTTGCCTGGCATGTCTTCCCAACGTCTACTAGATGAAAATCAGCCCAGCCTATAATCCAAAACCTCCCTCAAAGTAGCTACTAGAGGGGGCTGCCTACTAATTCTAATACTGCTTTATCTTTCAAAATACTTTGAACATTTTATCATTTGGAATTGCTTTCAGAGATGAGGTGGCAGTGGGGACGTGTCTGTGCCTTTTAAGTTGAATGTGAATTTTGGAAATACCTGTACGAGTCACTCAGAGATGCATAAGATGGGTGATCAAACCAGGTCATGGTGTTTTCCCTCAGAAACATTTTCAGGAAAAGCTCGTTGCAAACTAGAGCCCATATTAAGCTGCAGTTCACTCTCTTGTGTGGAGTACACTTTCAAATCTTTCAGATGGTTTCACGTTCAATTCAATACTCCATCTGGCTTTAAGGATGGGTTCTCCTTCAAATAATGCCATTGATAACCAGAGAAACAAATTCAACGTTACATGTATTTGCAATTTGGGTATATATATATATATTTTTTTTCCCCCGAATACTTTTATTTTTTCAGTGTTCCGAGATTCATTTTTCATGCACCACACCCAGTGCTCCATGCAATACGTGCCCTTCTCAATACCCACCACCAGCCTCACCCAAGCCCCCACTCCCCTCCCCTCCAAAACCCTCAGTTTGTTTCTCAGAATCCACAGTCTCTCCTGGTTCATCTCCCCCTCTGACTTCCCCCCATTCACCCTTCCTTTCCTTATGTTGTAGTCATTTTATTTTGAAGGGCTCGTAGGGCTTTCTACTGGAATCTTTTGTGGTTTATTTTCTGGTCATGCTGGAAACTCCATGTTTCATCACTATTATAGCTCTTGAAAACAGGGTGTTGTTATTAATTTTCCCAGATTGATAAAAACACATGCTGTCATCTCTGAGTGGTCAGTCTTTACAACAAATTGACTCATTTTTCCCTACAGTGAACCTATTGCTTTATTTACTATAACCTGGTAAGCCCAAATTCTCATGTTCAGCTCCTTGTTTGAAGGACTCCAAATCTCTTACCTTTTAGCCATTTTTCATAAATCCTATGTACAGGTCACAAATCAATACCATGTACATCTCTGTGAAAATCGCTTTCTCTTGATATTACTTTACCCTCATGGCATTTTTTGTGATGATTTCTACTGGCTCATTTTAAGATTTATTTAATTTCACCTGGTATTTGACACTATTAGTTTTCATTTAAAAATCTGCAATATGCAAGCATATGTACCAGAGCTATCCTGCCAGGAAGCTATGTATTACTTTGAGAGTGTATCTCTAAGCTGAAACAAGTTGCAACATATCCTTGCCATAATTTCTCCCTCTCTGCTTTCAGAAGCCTTATGAAATAAACATTCTCACTACTTCAGTCTCATCTTACTACTGCATCATGACAGTTGGAAGGAACTTGACATAATTAGCCTTTCATGTGGAAAGTGATTAGATTTGTTCTATAAACTAGAATTTATGATTGGAAGTTATAGTAACTAAGTTCTTGAGTTCTAATAGGACAGGGGCAATAATTGACTCATCATTTGCAGTAGATTGATTACAAAAATGATCCCAGTTTCATGCCTTTTTGCTCCCACACCCTTTGCAAGGCAACTTCTTAGCTCCTTCCATCAAGATGTGGATTCTGTCATCTCATCTTTTGTTTTTGAGCTGGATGTGTCCTTGCTTTGGCTAATCAAAGACAGTGGGAGGGAAGGTGTATAACTTCAAACTAGACCTTTGCAAGCATTGCATGCTTCTGTTTGCTCTCTTGATTCCCTGTGACTACTGGCTGGGGGGAAAAAGGTATGTGTCTAGTCACGGTTGCCCTAGTCAATAGTCATTCAACTGCTAGAGATGTGAATGAGGCTGTCTTACTTTAATTAAACTGCCTGCTGTCCAGACCAGTGAGTGAGGCAGGCTCTAATCAGTAGATCCACCCAGCTGACCTATGGATTTGTGAATAATAACAAATGCTTATTGTATTAAGTCACTGAGTTTTGGGGTAGTTTGTTATACAGCAATAGCTAACTGATATACCATTGTGATTCTAGGACCTAGCACAAATGCTTGGCTATCACAGAGTAAGCACATAATCCATATTTTTTTAGTAAAGGCATGCAGTAAAGAATGACTATAGGTCGCTAACTGAAAATCAGAGCTCTCAAAGGAAAGATGAACCTCTTTAAGAGAGTATGTTTTCAACATGCTTTATGTCCTGCCCTCCTACGATTTTTTTTTAAGATTTTATTTATTTATTTGACAGAGAGAGATCACAAGTAGGCAGAGAGGGAGACAGAGAGAGAGGGGGAAGCAGGCTCCCTGCTGAGTAGAGAGCCCGATGTGGGGCTCGATCCCAGGACCCTGAGATCATGACCTGAGCAGAAGGCAGAGGCTTTAACCCACTTGAGCCACCCAGGTGCCCCTCTCAAGATCTTTTTTTGATCATAATTCTATCATCCATCTTGCAGTGATTGTGTCCTTGCTTCATTTCAAATGACTTATTTTAATGTGCAAGAGTCATATTTAGAAATATTGAACACTATTCAGGCTCATCTCACTAACATTTTCCCAAGGCCCTGTGATGGGTGAACACGAGGGGCACAAGCAGCTGGACTGGTCTAGTGGAAAGATCAGCAAATGAGAATTAGGAAACCAGGAGTCCCGTCCCAGCTCTTATAATAACTGTCTGTGTAATATTGTGCAGGTATTTTTATTTTAACACTATTACGCATTTAAAATATTTCTTCTAGTCTCTTATTTGTAAAATTGAAAAAGGTAGCATTTGCCTAACATATAACATGAGAAATTTTATAAAAATATAAAGAAATAACAGATGAGATATATTTTTATCAAAGGCAGTGTGCATCCATAACATTTATTTTATTTAAATACCAGCTTGATAAAAACACATCCCAGATTGATAAAAACTATTTTATTATTAGCTTGAGACCAATGTTGTCATGTTGTCAAGCATATTGTCAATTTTAATTATAATTTCTCCTTGTGTGGAATAGATTCCCTCAGGACCTTGTGTAACTTCTTTTGGGGGTGGGGGATCATAAGCTCTTACTAAATAAAACCACTTTATATCTTTATATATATTTCTTTTGCTTTCCGTTTAACATGAATGAAGTATTAGTGACAAAAGTAAAATCTGTTCTAGAGTTAACAAAAATATTTATTTTAATCCTACTCTAAATATATATTTTCTTAAAGTGCTTTTTAAAATCATTAGGCCTAACTGCTTTAATAAAGAGGTTTATTTTGATAAGAGGTACTGATTAGAGAATTGATTAGCTGAATCTTAGCCTTTGTCATCAAACCACAACTTCTTAACAAAGGTACCACTCCTCATAGGAGGGGCATTATTTTGGGGCTGGCAATGTGACCTCCCCCCAAATAACTGCCCGAGCATCAGACTCAAGAAACTTGTTCTATAAAGTGGAAATTGTGGGTCTCATAGATTTGACTACCTCTGATATAGTTTCCCTGACTGTACAGTTTGGGCTGTGTAAACCGCCATGTAGATTTCTTTTGCCATGGTGTATAGAGACTCTCAGAAGAAGGGGAAGTTCCTTTATCACATTTGTGAGTTAATTATTATTATTATTATTATTATTATTTTTTACTGCTATGAATTCTTGAAGCTCTGAGTTTTGGATTGGGTGGTGGGAGTGGGGAGGGCTGGCTTCAGGGCATCTGAGGGAGGTTAACTAAGCTAACCATGGGCAAAAATAAACTGGCTCACACACTCAACTCTGCCTGCTTTTCTAAATAATTCTATGCCAGCACCAGGCCTCGAATTAACATCTCTCTCCATATCTCACAATTCTTTCATGTGCGTTCTGAGCTTTCAGTCATAATGAATCACCTTGGTCCTCAGTGAGATTCAAATAGACACCTCTTGGAAGGTTTTTTACAGAAGTTTAGACCCTAGTCCTAGAGGAAAGAGGTGATGTAAAGTTTCTTTGAAATCTCCATGATAATCCTTGCATGGTAACTGACTGCTATGAACAGGAGATCCAGAAGCAGCCCTTTCCTTACGCGACATCATCCCTCTGGAGGTTCCCAAGATACAAAGCCTCCCTCCCCTTCCAGAAGGGTCATGCTTTTATTTCTTTCCAGGTCTTGAGTCAGGGAGGAAAGAAATGGATGGCAAAGGGCAGAGCCCACATTTCCTTTTCTGAGTTCCTGAGAAAGCTGTGATAATATCAGTGATATTATAAGAAAGGATTAAAATATGGATCAGTCATTTTTTGCTAAGTGGGCCAAAAAAGCGTATATAGGATTATTTATTCATGGGTACAAAGAAGTCATCTAAATATTTTAAACACAAATTAAAATTTTAAAAATGCATGAAAAGAGATTACAGTGTTTAAACTAACCTTAACTCATATGTAGTCATAGGTATAAACCTGTTTTTGAGGATAAATGGTGCCATTATCTTTCTATAAGTTTGCCCTTCCTGATGAAATTATAAATACAAAGGTAATTTTGTGGATATATGAGGTGTTCTATTTTACCTCACTATGAATTTCCATATAATTTTGCTTCCAATTGCACATGCTGAACAATTTTAGGAAAGTCAGTATAGTGATCGTTAGAGTTTGTGGTGCCTGCCAGATGTAACTGGAGGAGGTACTGCAAGACACTTATGTCCCAAATTCTTCCATTTGCCAACCCTACTATGGTACCTGGCGTGGCTTTGCTGGGTTCTTTTTGGGGGTAAGGAACCAAAGGTCCCAGTGTAAATTTCACCGGGAGAAAGAGAAACATTAAGGCTACTTTAGCATGAATAGCTCATTATAATGAAAGGAGCTCAGCCCCTGGAATCAAATCCTGGCTTTACTGCCTATACGGACGTGTAAGATTATTCATCTTACAGAGTCTAAGGCTCATCTTTGTAAAATGGCCATATTCTTCTGTACCAGGAGGTATTTGGAGATTAAATCAGATGTACGTAGATGTAAGCACATAGAAAGCACATAGAAAGTGCTTAACAAATATTCCATTTCCCTTCAGAGAACAGGGCTCATGGGAAGTGAGCTGGACATATAAGTAATTTTGTGAGCAGAGAGGTCAGGAGCTCAGGAAGCTGGTGGCAAGAGAATACACCATCTCTGTCCGTGAAACACCACTGAAGGCAGCTTTGACTATGGGGTGATCATCTCTCCTCCCCCACCCCAACCAGCTCACTGGGTGAGGGGAATGAGTGCAGCCAGAGGGTGCTGGTGGCTCTGAATATGGACATTGCTCATCTCTCAGTGATGTTGCAGGTTGGCTCTGGTGATGGCCTATATTTCTTACAGCTCCTCATTCCCTACAAGGTGGGAATAGTGCCAAAGGGTGTATCACTAGATATTCTCTCAAAGTCCAGTAACAAAATAATAATGCAATTTGCATATTGTTACTTTGTATTTCTCCATCCCTGTGGTTCTCCAAGGTTTATCTTTTTAAAAAATGCCTGACTTCTTTCCCCTTCTTTGCCTGCAACATCTTTAAGTGCCAGAATATTCTATTCCTTTGGCTTCTTTCCAGTCTTTAGAATGAGAACTCAGTCAACATTGGCAATTTCCTGCCTGCCTACCAGCCACCTCTGGGAGGCAAAGATTCGAGACCCAGGTGCTTTTTCCTTTTACATTTCTTCTCTATTATCTTTACATATATGTGTGTGTCGATACACATGCACACGTACCCCGAGTGTGTGCCAGCCAGTGAAGAAAAAGACATAGTTCAGGCCCTTTAATAGCTAGTGTAATTGATGAGATATATTTTAAAAATGCTGACAGTTTCAGAACACTGTGTGTACAGGAAGTTTTGGGAGACTGTGAAGAGTCAGTCAAGTTAGTCTGGGTTTTTCTAGAAAAGCTTCCTGGGTGGGATGATGCTTAAGTTGAATCCTCAGGGACCAGTGGGTTTTACCCGGGAGAGAAAGGAAACAGGCTGTGTAAAGACACAGAGAGAATAAGTGAGAACATTATTTTGTCTCTCAGAACTATTAATTCTCAGGAAGTGTTGGCTGATTGTAACAGAGTCGGGAAATGAGGCTTAAGGGGCATATAGCAGCTCCTTGTGACAGACCTCCCCAAGCCTTATTTAGCCCTGTTGAGGACTCTACCCTGACCGATATGGAGTTGGTATGAGATGGGCGTGTGGGATGCAGAACTGTTTAATGACAATGTTGAGCAGGAAAAGACACAATCAGATGTGGATCATTGCGCAGATCAGGGTCTGAACTACGTCAGTGGTGCTACAGGTTGAAACAGGAAAACCATTACTGGGCTTTCAAAAGGTGTTTCCCTAATGGAGAAGAAGACCCGCAGACATAATATGTATCTAGAAACACTTCAGTGTGAGTCACTTTAGCCCTCCTAGAGTAACATCGTCACGGTTCTTATCAAGTAGGCACGAGGATCCTCAGGAGGCTGAAGAGAGTTATTCCTCCACTTTTACAGCTCATTTATTCATTCGTTTATTTATTCAAAAAGTATTCATTGAGGAGCTGCAGTGTTTAGGCTCTACGTTAGGTCCTTCTAAGTTTTTTAAAATGTTGCATATTTATGGTGTTATTCTTCAGCTCAATTCTTTAAGCTCTAGGTTCATTTGTTGATGCCTTTACTTGCTTGCAATATTCATTCTTGTATCTAGCACCTAGGTACAGTCTAGCATGAAGTAGGTTTGTAACTAATGTTTGCTGAATGAATTGGCTATTAAATATAACCCCGCTCTGCAATAGGAAAAGCAAAGGAGGATGACTGAGGTAGTATAGAAGCAGGGAGCGCCCATGGCACCTGGCTACCATTTCCCCTCTCAGAAGCACACAGCGACCTACTCCTCCCACCCTCTAGGAACCCCTGAGGAAAGGCATAGCAGGTGGAAATCAGCAAGGCCTCCAGAGCACCTTTGACTATAGATGTGTCTAACTGAGTAAGCCTATAGGAAGGAATCATTAACAAATCATGACCAGAAGTGGTCTGGGAAAGTGGCAGTGAGCTATACGTGTATCTGGAGAACTGCCTCTGTTGAGTAGAGAGCTAAGTTGAGACATTTCTTTTGGAGAGAGAGAAGAAATATGATTTTTATTTTTTTATTAACATATAATGCCCCAGGGTACATGTCTGTGAATCATCAGGCTTATACATTTCACAGCATTTGCCATAGCACATACCCTCCCCAATGGCCATAACCCTACCCCCCCGAAATATGATTTTTAAATCTGGAGTGTTTCTCTCCCTCCCTCACTCTTTTCTTTCTTTCCTTCCTTCCTTCTTGCTATGTGTTAATGTCTATATAGCTTATTCCAGAGGATTAACTAGAAAAGTGATATTCTCATTCTCGGGCATGAGAAATTACATTAGCTCTTTACATTTCTGTGGGTTCAAGGGATGGGCATTCTTGTGCTATTGATGCATGTCCATCCCCTGCTCTCATGTAAGATCAAACACCGGAAAGAAAGCTGCTCTGAAACCAGGCTGCTTGGAAGGGCTTAAGCAACCTTTCTGGACAGGCAGGAAGTTGTATCCAGGGAGGATCCCAGAAAGAAAAAAATATCTAAAGGATGTAGGAGGGAAAAAAACATATCGAAAAATATTCAATATGTTGGCAAGTGGAAGAACATGATATGAAGAAAAATGATGAATAATATTCAACTCTACATCCCTAGGATTCTGGGAAAAGGCTGAGCTTATCCTCCTCTGGGGTCTGAAGCTAAAACCCTCTACAAGAACTGGCACTCTCTGCTTATGGAGCAATGGAGAAGATTAACAGCAAGTAGCAGGTGTTAGGACTCCCAATACTGATCCAAAGAGATATGAGATGGTACGTGAAGGGCCTGAAATGGTTTAACAGAAAACTACACTGTCTCCCGTGACTTGCACTAAACAGGTTAAGGAATGAAGGTGTTTAAAGCAGTATTTGGCATGTGGTGGGTCTTCAGTATGTGTGAATTCTTTTCCTCATTATCACTTTTCCTTCATAGGCTCTGGGATGTGAGGTAGAGCTTTAGAGGCTCCATTAACCAATTCTCTCTCTGCTCGTGGGCCCAAACAGCAACACTCCCTTGTACTTTTCCGTCCCCCAAATTTCTCCATTATCTGTAAAAATTGGGGCCAGGAATCTCAAGAACCCCTGAACATGGATGCCATTTTCATCTCTTCTTCTAAGGTAATGACCATAATTTTGAGAGAGAAAAGAAAATCTGAAAAGGTATTATCTAGCCCCAGAAACACTGTCAAAGACTGAGTTTTCTCAACTGCAGCTCATGAAAGCAAAATGACAAGAGGCCGAACAGATGCCAAAACACCAGGGAGAGAAAGAATAAAGTAGAAGGGCAAGAAGACTCACCAGTCTAATTAAGAAGACTTGCACGTGAAATTTGAGGGCAAGGAGAGAAAAGGCCTGTAAACTAGATATTAGGAAGATAGTCGCCATGGTGCGGGATGCACAGTGACGAGGGAGGTGCTTAGTAATTTACTGAAGAAAATAACAGGGGAGATGTTGGGGAACTATATTTATGAGCTCAGATTATATACAGATTGTAAGGAATAAATTAAGTCAACCTGGAGTTTTCACATTGGAACCACATCCAATGCCACGGAGAACACTGGAATGTTACCGGCTAGAATCTAGAATGACTTGCAAAGGTTTATCTTGTTCAGAGGACCCCGTGAAATAGAAATGATGGACATGCCCCAGAGCCTCCTTTATTTCTGGACTTCTACACAACTGAAGCATGAATATACAGTGCAGAACATTACTAAACATAAAAGGAGAGCGAATACAAGAGATTTGGGGTGAGATGGTGAGGGCACATGGTAAGTTCACCAACCAGGTAAAAACAGGCAACTGCTAATGTGGACAGATGAAAGAATCCAAGCATGGCGGCGCCATGAGCATATTCTCCTGTCCAGGTGTCTGTTGACCTTTCCTTCTGCTAAAAGCTGAGAAGTCTATAAACTGCTTTGGGGACAGTACCATTTATTGGATGTCATAAACCATAAGACTATGAATCTGATGCTGATCCTCTGGGAAAAAAACCGAGAAAGTTTAGTTCAATAAAAAAAATTAAGTACCTAATAAAGTGAGCCAGGCGTTAGATGTGTATACAAAGATGAGTAAAACAGGTGCGAAGCTTGGCTTCAGTGGAGGTTACAGATATTAGTGACTGGTTCCATGTCTGATTGTTTCAATTGCAATCGTGAGACCCATTACGAAACAGAAGAAAGGGTGAAGTGAGACAAAATGGGAGAACCCTCTGAGGTTGAGGGGCAGAGAAACTTAGGGAAGACCTCCTACGGGAAATAACATTTATGTTGCTATTGGAGGAATTTACTTGGCAAGAAGGCTTTGAGAAGGGACATGGCGGGGCCCCCCAGGGCAGGTCTGTGTGAAAGGCAGGGACTGAGGAGGAGACTGGGAGACAAGGCTCCATCATGGGCTTCTAAACGTATGTTATTCCCATCACTGTCTTTAAAGGAGTGAGGTTACACAGTCATGTGAGCTTCAGAAGATAACTCTGGGGGCATTCCACTGGGCCTCTGTCCTTATGGTGGGCACTGCCATGTGGAAATAAGATAGGGCGAGAATTATTTTGAGTGGCTGCAGAGAGCAGAGCTAGGACTCAAGTGTGCACATTTCAGGGATGCGGAGGCTATGAGAGGTCCTTCTAACATCTAGTGCTGCCCAGTGAGGGAAAGGCCTGCCTGCCTGCCTGGGAGGGAAGAGCTGCTTTACCTCAATTTGTGCAATAGAGTCGAGTGCAGGCCAGTGAGCACTTCTCAGGACTATCTTGTAAGAACAGAGTTCTTACATTTGGGGAGTTGGACGGTGTGTGGAAATACCCACTTATGCAGCACCGACGCTGTGGTAGGCATTCTTTGTTTAGGCTCTCGGAACACAGAGCTGGTAAAGATGACCCCGTTGTGTCAAGAGGCAGGGAAAATAGGATGCTCTGGGGAAAATGCTCTTGCACCTGCTGTGCTTTCAGCTTTAGTCTCTTGCCCAACCCACCCTGACGTCCTGTCTGACTTCACCAAGAATATCTTTACTTAACGCCCGCAGCTGACACCGCCAGCACTGGGCCTCACCTGCACAGCCTGGTTACAGGAGCTCATAATCCCTCAGCTCTGCTTCCCTCTCTGACCCGACTAGATGCTCTTTTCTGCTTTTCATGGCTCTCCATTGACCTGACTCTCAATCTCTGATTGCAGTTCTGTTTCTAATCCTGTGCCAGCCCCTCGGACTAAGGTAGGTTTGCTTTTAGTGGACAGTCTGGGAGAGAGCAAGCTTCTCTTCCCCGCTGCCCTAGCCTGGGAAATCACAAAGGGTGATAGTCCCTGAGGATCTCTGCCCTCAGCCTCCGGATCAGACATTGCCAACTGGGCCTAACTGAAGAGAATCATATTCTCCAAGGTGAACCTGTGTAATTTTTCTCTTTGGAGTCTTTTACCTTACATGTATCTTTGGCAAATGTTTTCATATCTGAATTGTCAAACTGAAAGGAATGAAGAAAGGAAGTGCTGTGGCGGTGTCATTTATAAAGATTCTAGAGTGAAGGTAGGCTTCTGGGACTGAGAGCAAAACGCTGGCACTTGGAACGTTTGAGCTACCCAAACTGATGTTGCTCAGTTTCACCAGTCAAACGAGATATTTCAGAAAGCACACGGCATAGGAGACTGCTTGTCCTGGGACATGTTTGTGCCTCTGGGTGGATATACCACCACCCCCCCCCCCAACCTCCGGGTTCCAAAACAGTGCAAAGTACCAGGAACACCTCTGGGCACATCTGGAACAGATAGAAGACCAGCAGCCACATGAGATATGAAAAGAGATTCGGGCTGCTGGCCAGTCAACCTGCATTCTCTTCCTCCTCCTGCTGCCCATTAGCCACGTGATTTCAGAAAGGTCGTAGCTCTATGCCTCATGTTAATCGCCTACAAAATCTTGTGGGTGGACTCATCAGAACCTTTGGGATATTCTAGAATTCTATATAGGATTTACTTCCAGATATCTTCTAGTAGCTTTGGGCTAAATCTGCTTTAGAAAGTTAATTAGATGCAAAAGGAAGCTCAGGACTCTATACATAACTTATTTTCAAATAATTACTACCAGAATCGGGCTTGGATACTACTGCCCTGGGTCAGAGAGGTTTTATATATACATATATTTCATATATATTTTTTGAAAATTGTTTAGTTGCTGGTGTAGATGATGGGATGTGATATCATGTTTGTTAAATAAAAAAGAATGTACAAAGAGTACAAGATATCTCCTTGAAAGGGTTTGATGGGAGATATATTCCAAAATTGAGATTATGGGAAGCACATGATGTAGTGGTCATGATATAGGCTGAATTATGTCCCACTAAAAAAGATGTTTTGAAGTTCTAACCCTCAGTACCTATAAATGTGATCTTATTTGGAAATAGGGTCTTTCAGATTTAAGCAGCTTAAGATGAAATCATTAGGGTGGGACTTACTCCAATATGACTAGTGAGTGTCCTTGTAAGAAGAGGGGAATTTGAACACAGATGCACAGAGAGAACATGATGTGAAGACAGAGCCAGAGATTGGAGTAATATATCTATAAGCCAACAAACACCAAAGGTGGTCTCCTGTCACCAGAAGTTACAAGAGAGGCATAGAACAGATTCTCCCGCAGAGCCCTTAGAAGGGCTGCCACCTTGATTTTGAACTAGTCTTTAGAACTTGAGAAAATAAATTTCTACTGTTCTAGAACACCTGGTTTGTGATACTTTACGGCAGTTCTAGGAAGCTAACCCAGGTTAGGAGTACAGGCTCCAAAGCCAGATGTTTAAGTTAATTAGCTCTTGACTTACTAGTTATGTGGAGGCAAGTTCCTTAATCTCCCTGAGACTCGTGTTCTTATCTGCTGGTGATGCTGTGAAGACGAAGTGAGGTAAACCTTGAAAAGAGGCCAGCAGTAGATTATGAAATGTAATCATCTCCTTGTATTTGCCTCTGAACCAGAGACTGTTTCTTAGGGCCTTTCAAGAAGATAGGGACCATATGTCCTAGCATCTCACCTAGCATTGAGTGTTGCATGTGGTAGCTGCTCAATAAATATTGGCATCGATAACACAGATATGAATTAATTTTGTCAAAGCTCAACTGAGTATGAGTGAAGGTGGACATGTCCTTCTCTTAGGCTCTCCCCTCAGCTCTTCCTGTTTTTTCCTGGGTGATACTCCAACGTCTCGCTGAGGAAAGTAAAAGGAGCGCAGGTGGGGGTCAGATCCTGCTTGTTGCGTGCTGGTTAGGTGTCCTTGGGGAAGTCATCCCCCTCTACTGTGCTTCAGTCTCCTCTGTAAAATGGAGAAGGTGATGGGTTTGCCTCTTGGTGCCCTCCCGCAGGGGTGCGTCTCACTGCCGGTGCCTGTTTCTTCCCTCTCAGGTGCCTGTTTCTTCCCTCTCAAGTTCCGCTCTGCACCTTCTCAAACACCACCCCCCTCCTTTCTCAAGAGCCCCATTGTTTTCAACACTAGCTGCATGAGGAATACACTTTAAGGAGAGTTAAAACTAACAGCCTTAACAATTTACACACACGCGCCATGTGCACACCATAATCAGCTCAATAAAAGCAACATCAAGGGCCTGGCTCACCCTTGATAATTTCAACTAATGTAGAAACTGTGGCCTTGGCATCCCAAGACTTTATTGATGTGGGAATCACTGGATTCGGGGGCACATCTTATAAAACACGGGCTTTGGCTGAGGAGATCCCTTGGTAGTAAATATCAGGGGTGGGGGCGGGGGAGGCCAGTGTCAGAGTCCACACTGTCAGCGGGCGGATGTTTAAAGTGTGTTAGCTGCACGTGGAGAACTGCAGAGGGAAAGCCCAGCTGAGAGCCCCGGGGAGAGCGGGGCTGGGGAGAGTGATAGATGAGGTGTGTTTAGTGAGGATCCTACAAATTGTTTCCTTTTAACAAGACACAAACCTTACTGAAAACATCATCTGTTTTTGGCTTGCTAATTACGCTTTTTCCTTTCCTCACTTAGCTGCAGCTTGGACAGCCCTAAATTTCCTAAAGGCCTTGTTAAGAAAAATAAAATTAGGGTTTAATTAAAGGAAAATATGGCATATGTATTATTTTTTAGGAATCTCTAAGGGGTGCGCTGTTTTTACACGCATTCCTTTATTCATTCAGTTGCCCGCTTTTGTTGGGCCCCTACTCTGTCCAGACGCGTGGCTGGGTACCATGTGTTAGTGATGTGGTGGCCGCAACGAACTATGATTTTCAGTAGTCATTTTCTAACGTCCTTGTGTCTCCATTCTAGCGCCAGAGCTGGCATAGAGCCTAGATGGAGACCAGTTTTGCCCTCATGGGCTTGCCATCTAGTTGGAGGAAGTAGAAAGCCTGCTTTGCCACCTTCCCAAGGGCTGAATTAGTAACAGCGCAACCAGAGCAGTAAAAGTCATAGAAATAACACTAAGGATAATGGCTAACATTGATCGTTTACTGTGTGCCTGCTCCTAAGTGATTTAAGTAGATTATGTTATTTAATCCTCACATACACCTCATGAAAAAGTTGCTGATATTCTATAAATGAATAGTTGCACCCATTCGATAGATGAGAAGGCTCGGAAGTTAAAGGCTTACCGGGGCACAGAGATGGAGGCGGTGGAGACACTGGGATTCCACAACCTGCCCTCATAATCGATTCTCTGTGCTGGACACAGGAACTCCATTTTAACAGTGGTACCAACTGCAGCTTTATAGACATAAAGGTAGATTATTCACTTTTATAGGAGGATTTCATGAAATGTTTCTGTAAATAGCAAATGCTCTTGGCACATTGAAAATAAGGTTCAGTTGGCAAAAGGTTGGTTTATGCATTTGTCTTTGGGAACATGTCTACTCTGTAACAGGAAGTTTTCCTGATGTAAAATTGTATTCAGCTTACACAGCTGAGGGGATACAGGTGATACGGTGGGTAGCCCTGTCCCTCTACTCTACCCATGAAAATGATTTTATTGATAGTTTGTTAATACAGAAAAATATAATGAAGAAAACAGAAACGTAAATTATCTGTAAATGCACAGATAACCCCTACTGACTTTGAGCTTTACTTTTATGCATCTATTACTTCTATTTTTTTAAAAAAAATACAGAAAGGCATACAAGGAAAAAGAAAAGATCTCTTTTCCATCTTAAGCCCCCACCATTGAGAATTGTTTCTTGCTTATCCTTGAGGAATGCGTGTGGAGTTGAATGTCTCTTGAGGAGGCTGGAAGGAGTGATAGGTCACTTTCTCCTGTGCGCTGAGTTCCCTCCAGAGGGGATAAAGTCACAGAAACAAATATCACTTTACTCTGGGCATTTGGTGTAGGCAGAGGTGGAAAGAAAGATTGTCAACACTCAACCATTAGGTATCCTGTTTTTTCCCAACTGTCTCTACCTGAATCTCATGGTGATTTGAACCTTTTGGCCCCTCAGTAGCCTTCCATGTTTCAGTCATACTCTCTCACCGCCATCTAGTCAAAACATTGTTCATATGCTTCTCTTAGTTGCCCTACACTATTTCCTCATTTTATCCTTACAACTCTGAGAGGAAGATTTACACTAAAATCCAAGGCACATTCTCCTTCCTATGCATACTCCTTCCCGTTTTCTCTACTTTCCTCTCTCTCCTTGTTCTTCCTTCTCTCTCTCTCTCTCTCTCTCTCTCAAACATCTCTGTGCATTTCCACTAAATTTTAGGTCCTTGCCATTTTATCTGCACACAAATGGATTTATTTGACAGGATATAACGGTGGAGTTTGCGTGCATGTGTCTTTCTAACAATAGTCTCTTGCTCGCATGATTCTGTTTAAGTCCTTAACAGCATGTACAAATCCTTTGTGGGAGATATCTAGAGTCAAAAGAGTCCTCACTCCCATCCTACGGGCCATCACTGAGTGCTTCTTTCATCAATACACCATCGCTAGGCGTGAAATGGGCTATTTAGGATTTTAAGAGCCAAATGTAAATGTGCTTAATGAGCCTCAAGGGAGCTGTGGCATGGCCAGGGAAAAAAGGCTTTTAGCAGCAGATGCAGACAAAAGTATTGGATTTCATTCTCTGGGTCTCCTGAAAAGTCAAAGACAAAGAAAATGGAGATCCTGGCCCCCGATGGGGTAGGAGTCAGTCAAAACCTAAAACCCAAGCAACTGGAGTCTCTTGACATTTTTCTCTTTGGTAAAGAATTCAACAAATGGTGGGGGGCAGGTGGAGTGTACAGATCTGTTGTAGCACTACGAAGCCCCTGGTCCTGTCAGGGACACTCTAAAGGAGTTCAGGGAAACCAGCGATGGAGAAGACCTCTTTGCAATAGTTTTAGGAGTCTGGAAAGTGATTTTAAAAATTTTTAGATTTTTAGTTGTTTAGAAAAACTCATCTGAGTGAGTATTCCAAATCTGCCTGAAATCTCTTTTTGGCTCTGTCAAAACAACATTCTTTGTCTCTTTACTAGTAAATATGAAGGCTAGTTCAGGCATCTCAGTGCATTAGAAATCTGTGGAACGTCTCAAATTTACTGTGCTGTAGCTCGGGGCTGGAGTCTGGGAGACTTCCTGCCTCTGACAACTGTTTTATGCCTACCCGGGTTGGGCCAGCTCTTCTTCGGTTTGTTAAAAGTGGTGTGTTTCTGAATATAACAATGCTGATACTTGATCCTGGCAGAAAAAGCAGTGAAAAATAACTCATAAAAAAAATTTTTTTTATGGCTTTAGGCAAGTCAGTAACTCTGGGCAATCGTATGGTTTACATTCTGCAACAGCTGAGCTTCCAGCATTCTCATCCTCTGGGAGGAGGAGAAAGGCGGGGTCACCCACACTGTTTGCCTTGATACCCACGCTCCTCCACTCTGGTTTGGAAACTCGAAGCTGGCTCTGTCCACGCTCAGCCTACACTGTGCCGCTCTCAGCATTCCTCCTGCCTAGCTTCATTCACATCCCTCATCTATTTGTATACCTATGTGTCTTCCATTGCTGATAAGCTCTGGGGAGACAGGGATGGTGTCTCTTTTTTATCTTTCCAAGCACTGAATGCAGAATTTTGCCCACGGAAACCACTAGGTAGGCATTTGCCAAATAGTTATAATTTTTTTTTTTTTAAGTCACGCATTTTGGTCCTTCTGATAAGTCCCTCTTCTCTTGACAAGTCTGGCTACATTTAAATTCTTACCACTACTATGATGATGTCTCACTAAATTTTATGTGCTTATGAGCTTAAATCCGATGATTTTTTTAAAGAAATGTTTAACTAAAAGAACATGGGATTGTGTGCCCTGAAATAAACCACCCAAACTCTTGGTGTCTCAATTTTTCTGTCTTTTAAAAGAACGAGAAGCGTTTTTAGAAGGTACGAAATGTGAGGTTGAGAGTAATAGGGTATGACTAGTGCAGTGCTGGCTCACTGGCTGGGTGCTCTCTGACAAGTTACCTGAACCTTCCGAGCTTCAGTTTCCTTACCTGTATACTAGGGATAAGGCTTAACTGATAGAGTTGTGCTGAAGAATGAATGAAACCCAATGAGATAATACACACATAGCTTTGAAACCCTGCTTGTGCTTAGCGAGTGTCCAGTGAACCCCACTGAGGAGGACTGACTGCTTTGTGGCAGAGATCTGAGGCTCCAGAAGGATACCCTCTGGCGTTACAGACGGAAAGCAGATCTCTGGGCCTGGGACAAAGGGCCATATAACTTTTTTTTATTTTTATTTTTTAATATTATCTTTAATTAACATATAATGTATTATTTTCCCCAGGGGTACAGGTCTGTGAATCATCAGTCTTCCACAATTCACAGCACTTACCATAGCACGTGCCCTCCCCAATGTCCATCACTCACACCCCATCCCTCCCACCCCCCTGCACTCCAGCAACCCTCAGTTTGCTTCCTGAGATTAAGAGTCTCATGGTTTGTCTCCCTTCCCGGTTCCATCTTGTTTCATTTTTCCCTCCCTAACCCCCCATGACTGCCCACCCTGCCTTTCAAATTCCTCGTATCAGTGAGATCATGTGATAATTGCCTTTCTCTGATTGCCTAATTTCGCTTAGCATAATACCCTCTAGGTCCATCCACGTTGTTGCAAATGGCAAGATTTTGTTTCTCTTGATGGCTGCATAGTATTCCATTGTATATATATTCCACATCTTCTTTATCCATTCATCTGTTGATGGACATCTAGGGTCTTTCCATAGTTTCACTATTGTGGACATTGCTGCTATAAACATTCAGGTGCACAGGAAGGGCCATATATCTTGCTGCTGGTCTGTATCTTGAGGTGAAAACATAGTCTCAGAGGAAAAAAAGGTGAGAGGCCTCCAGAGGGACAGGTTGTGCTGTCCTGGACCTATCCAGGACAGATTGTGCTGGAGTGCTGGCCAGGCTCGGTATTTCCAGGTCCAAGTGTACCCAGAAGCATGGAGCGGTGGATCTAGAGAGACTGTGTAGGCTGGGACAGAGGGTGTCTGAGCACCAACAACTCTGCCCAGATGGCTGGCAGTCCCCAAGGGACTTCATAATGCCTTGGAACTTTGAAATACTTTGCAATTTGTCCCAACACTGGGGACCTTTAAAATGACCTAAGTCATATTTCCCATCCCCTGGGAAGGAGGGAACTTGAAATTAAATTGTTTTATAGAAAAGAGATGTGATATTTCTTACATACTTACTGTCTGTATCATTAAGAATATTAAATCTGCCACAGATTTTCACTCAGAGGTTGGCTCTATTTCACACTGTTAAAGAGCTTTGAGGAAAGATGAAATTTTAAAATAATATAACATTAGGTACATTCAGGTTACATATTTGGCAGCTTTATAAAGTGGTCTCCTTGATTTTTAAATAATTTTAATAGCCTGGTTCCCTGTAAATTGTGACTTTTACCCTCTGACATGACATGACCACCTCAAATCTTATGTAAAGTCAGGCAGATTAAAATATGTGCTAATATGAATAAATAGGCAGTGGATCATTGATGTAATAACACCTAATATAATGCCCTATAGAACTATAGATCTTCCATAAATATTTGGGAGATGAATGAATTAATGGGTAGATTCTGACAAATCCTTAGAACTACTGACAAAAATGTAAATTTTATTCGTCTTAGCTTTAGTGCTAGTAAACTTTATTATATTCTAATCCTTGTAAGATTTGTCACTGGTGGCAGTACTCTATTAACCAGAATATATTATTAATCAAAATGGGTATATCATTTTCTGGCTGCATTGAATAATAGAGAATTTATAGAATTAAGCGGCACTGTTGGTTGGTACCTCATATGCGACAAGCTGAGGACAGTTTTGCCCTTAGATGAAATTGAGAAGAGGGCAGTTTGTTTCTCTTATATTTCTTCTCTGTCCCTTGGTGAGGGCTTCACCTTTCATACTGCTCTTGGATGACAAGGGGCCTTTGCTATAGCAGCTCTTTTCTCTGTTCCACTCTCTAATTTTTTTTTTTTAATTAGTTTTGTTGTTGTTGTTGTTGTGTAAGAGAGTGATGGAGCATGGCAGGGGAGTGGCTGAGGGAGATAGAGAATCTTAAGCAGGCTGCACACCCAGCCTGGAACTAGATGTGGGGCTCCACTGCACAACCCTGAAATCGTGACCTGAGAGGAAATCAAGAGTCAGATGCTTACCTGACTGAGCCACCCGGGCACCCCTCTAATTGTCTTGACAGAAGATTTGTGTACAAAGATGCTCTTTGCTGCTTTCATGATAATGATGGAAAAATGGAATGAAGCTAAATATCCAAATAAACTATGAGATAGTCTCAAATGGCTAACATGTAGCTATTACAGATAATTAAAAAAATTATTTAATAACCTGACAAAATGTCGATGTCACCAAGTCAAACGAGAAAATAGGATATAGTGTAGACACGTGGTTCTCTGGGCACATTAGAGTGGATTTTGGACTCTGAAGGGGAATTACTGGACTACAGTTGCCTCAGAGCATCCTTGGTCAAGAATTTTTTTCTAAGTGGAGGTTTTGAAAATACAGGGGTGGGGCATAAGGACTTCAAGCTCACACTCTCACAGATGCCTGCAATGCAGTCTTTCTGTGTTGCTGTGTTGGTGTAAGGTGTGGCTGAGGTGGGGTTGGCTGATACCCTTGTTGGAAAACTGAGGAGCCTTGCTAGAATGGAAGCGGAAATGAAAGACTCACTTTGGTTTTGAGGTGAACCAAAGGAATATCTATGGGTGAGGTAAAGAATTTTTGTGGAAAACAGTTTTGGATTTCTTTTAACTCAGAGGTAAATGACTGATCCAGAAAGTAGATTATAAACCTGTGCAGCAGTAACTATGGTTATCTCTTGGTAGAGCTGTGGGTTGTTTTAATTTTCTTTTTGAAACACCTTATTTTCTAATTTCTCAGCAATGAGCAGGCATAAGTTTTAGAAAGAGGGAAAAAAATAACAAAAATTATCTAATTTGCTTGTCTGCCTCACCCTCATTGGCCTGTGTGTCTAGCCCTAGATCATATTTTATTCATATGCAAATCATAATGACTTTGCCCCACCCATGCAGGAACGTAGGCGCCTCAAATGCTCTCCAGGTGTTTGTAAGAAGCCTCCCAGTTCTTTCTTCCTTTCTGACTTCCCTGTCGATTCAGATTCACAGTACACAGGCAGGTACTCTTACAGTGCTGCGTAACTGGCCTTTCCTGGTGACCTTGCTGACCTGCACCATGGCCCCGGGCAGGGGAGAGGAGTGCTGTTCCTTCCTTTACCCCTTTCCTCGGCATGTTCTGGGATCATTCTTCAAATTCCCCAGAAGCATAGCTGAGAATAAGTTGGAAAAATTCCAGAAGGCTTTAACTAAAGCCACGGAGCAATGGGAGGGAGATACGTTCTAGAGGTTAGCATATAGCGGTGACTACATGGGTTTACCCTCAAAGTCCACAGACCAGGACTACTTTCAAAATCTCCTTCCCACCGCTTTCCTGCCCTCCCACCCAGCCTCTCACCACTTATACCTCCTGGAATGCTCAGAGCTCTCTAGGCCTTGGAGTTCACATCCTCAGGTACCCCAAAGAGACCAAAGTGCTTCTCCTTCTTTCCAGACTAATGTTCACTTCCTCAGGCCTTATTTCTGGTCTCAGATTGTATCTTCCCATGGTGATTGACAAAGAGAATGGCTGTGGCCAGGTCCTGGAATTCCAACAGAAAAACAACCATAATTTAAATCCAAAAATCTATGTGTTACGTTAGTTCTTTCTGCTGGTTTCAGCGAAACAGTTCTGCATAAAGGACCTCAAAGATCCAGTCCAAGTTTCTCTGAGATTTCCCAGTCCAGTTCTTGTCACAGTCTCTCATCCATCATGAGGTCAAGACCGGGCTGGTGTGAGCTTTCTCTCACTCTGTCCAACTTGTCGCCTTCAGGTGGTCAAGAAAACACACATACACACTCACACATACATGTGCACACTCACGTCTCCACAAGAACGAGCAGCAGGTTGTCTGCATCAAACAGTACAGTAAAAGAAACATGCCCTAAAAGAAACAAGTATGAAGAATCTGGCTATAAATCTGTACCCCACGGTTTATATTACCAAACAGAACACTTATTTTCTCGGTTGAAAACACCTGCACTCAGTTTCCTTCACAGTTTTCCCCAAGGACAATGATGGGTGGGGACTTCCTTTATATTCATGTCACTGAAGGGGCCACTTGAAGCAATTATCCCAAATCAAAGGAACAGTCCTATCCTAAAGGGGACTTCAGCCCTTTTATTTTGAAAGAAAATTGCCTTGTTTTGAAATGGCAGTTTTCCAGCATCTACATAACCAAGATTTTTTTTTTAAGAGAGCGAATGATCTGAGGGTACACTTTTAATTGCATCTGGACAGCCTTTCACACAGTGCGATAATTATTTACGCCTGAAAGTTGACTTTTCATATGCCATGTTTCTACAGGTCTTGCTTTCTGCTGCATCTAACCCAAAAAGTGAGTGACCAGGAATGCAGGAATAATTGATGATGGCTTCCTCCCTTTCTCTTCTCTGGTATCATTAGCACTTTGGAAGCTGTCTTCAGAGCTTTAATCCAGTAGTGACTGGCATGGAGATTTCCAGGACCAAGATAGCTTTCCAGGCACTGAGGTGGAAGTGGGGTCCTGAGGGGGCTCCATTCATGTGCTAGTCTTTGCCAGCAGAACTCAGTCAACCAAGTGCCTGGAAATATAGTGTCTGAGTCAACATTCTTCAGTTCTGCTCAAATCTCTATAGGGCTTCCGTGTTTGGGGAGCAGGAACAAACAGTAGAAAGAATGGAGGACAGAAGGCCAGATGAAGAGAAGTTGTATGTGTGGTGATAAGTTTCGAGAAAGTGAAGTGAAGACAACTTTAAATGAGTTTCCATTAGTATAAAGTTGATTACAGAGAGAGTTTATGACTGTAGGGACATAAAGGCAGAGCCGGAAAGAATGAACGTGTGCTGCTGCAAGAATGATGTTAAGGAACTAGCAAGAACTCCTGATAATAAATGTGATTTGGTACCACAGGAGGGTGTGGCGTGCTGCCCACAGTCCTATAGCCTACCGCAGGCAAACCAATTTCTTCCGAAGTCTGATACTTATCCCCTCCTTTCTGGTGTCTTTTATTCAACTTTAGCTCTTATTTCTCTTAAAAAAATACTGTCCACCCTAATCAGGATGGTCACCTTATTACATACAGCATATAATTGCCTATCATCCCTCCCCCTCTGGCTTCCTTGCAGGTAGGTAATACCTCCTACCCCTGTCTATTAACGGTACATCCTTCATGACCCAACTCACATTTCCTTTTCCTGCATGAGGCTGCCTTTGAATGTCTACTCTGAAGGTCATACTACGTGCATTTTAGCAATTACTTATACATAGCAAATGCTCCTTCCTTGGGATGCTTATAACCCCTTTAAGTTGTATCAGTCACTTGTCATCTGCAGTTTTGCATTATTAGTTTCTGTTTTCCATCCATTTAGTCATTCAACAAATATTTACTGAATGTTTGCTTTAATCCAGGCACTCTGCCTGGCACTGGTAACAAGAGTAAGGCATTATGTCTGATCTCAATGAGTTCTGTGTTAGTGGAGAAAACAGAGGCTAGTAGCACTCTCTGATGTGGTGTGCGCCTTAAGTGAAGTATGGAGTGATTGCCGTAGACTTTTAGAAGAAAAGAAATATCTAACTCCAACAGAAAAGGCTTCAGGGAGATCAGGCTGGATCTTAAAGAATGGATTGAAATTTTCCAGGCAGAGAAGGAGAAAGGATATTTCGGGCAGAGGGAGCAAGATGTGCAGAGGCAAAGTTAGAAGAGGGCGTGATGTTGTTGGTGACTGGTGATCTGAGTGGTAGAGCTTAAGCATATGTTGTGTGCATGTGGCTTGGAGGGTGGGAAAGAAGATTAAAGTGATAGCTGGGGGCCAGCTTGTCAGGGTCCTTATCTGCTATGCGGAGCTAAGCAGTTTGTACATTTAGCTTTCAGAGTGCTGAAATGTATAAGAAAAGTACTGACATATTCAGATTTATTTCATGGGAAGAGAATTTTGGCACATATATGGATTATGGACACAGTGGAGAGAGACAGGTGGCAGGGAGGCCAGTTATGAGACTAAACTGTAGCTGTGAGATGCAGAAGAAAGGCTGGATTCTGGGAAACAGAAAAAAAGAGAGAGAGAGAAGAACCTTCTGGAGATATGATAATAAATTCAGTTCAGTTGTACATGCCAGGAGGAGATGTCCATTTGGCAAGTACAGATAAGGACTTGATCTTAGGAAAGAAGTCTCTGCCATGGATGGAGAACTGGGTACCCCTCACTTAAAAGTCATGGCAGCAGAGGGTAGATAACATTACACTAGGGAGAGTGACTAGCCAGAAGACAAGGACACCAGTGGGACATTTGAACAATACTGGAAAGTGAGGGACAGTTGGTAGAACAAGATCTCAGAATAGGCAGGAGGGCAGCCAGTCCAGTACCTGAGATAAAAGAGATTCTCTTCTCCCTAAAGAGGTATATGTACTATATTTGAAGAAAGATGAGAACTAATGTCCTAGAGTACTGGACTTAAGCTGTTTGAGAGTAGAGACTAATTCTTTTTTTTTTTTTTAAGAGTTTATTTATTTATTTAAGTGAGAAAGAGACAGAGAGAGCATAAGCAGGGGAGAGGCAGAGGGAAAGGGAGAAGCCAACTTATGCTGAGTTGGGACCCCCATCAGCTGGGCTCGATCTCAAGACCTAGAGATCATGACCTGAGTGGAAGGTAGACACTTAACCATCTGAGCCACCCAGGCACCCCTAGAGACTATTTCTTTTCTTATATTTTAATCTTTCAATACTTACATAATGTAAGTCCATAATGAATGTGTGCTGATCTATAATAGTTTACTCTTTTTGTGTGAAACTCACCTGATTATCTTTCTTGCACTTCCTTTGTTTCCTTGGAATGTTTATGAGGTCTAATCCATAGCAATTATTCAATAAATAATTGCTGTTACATAGTTTTCTGTTTTGAATTCTTGGTTCCTGGGGGTTGGGCTACTAGACCCTTGCCACTGAAGATGGGGTCCATAGATTTGTAGCGTCAGCATTGTGCAGAAGCCAGAGTGCAGAATTGTGCCTCCACCCCATTTCTACCGAATCAGAATCTGCATTATAACAAGATTCTATGTGATCTGAGTGTGTGTTACAGCCTGAGAAGCACTGGATTATAGGCATCTTTTGGAATCCTTTCCTGTTCAGAGCTCTGCATTTTCTTCTTCTTTGCTTCTTCATTAGACCCTCACTGTGGCCCCTACAAGATCATTTTGGTGTTTCCAGAAACTGTTGTCCCATGACGAAGTTTGATATATTAAATTTTATGAAATCGTAGATGAGCCTGTACTCATTCAACCAAGGTTCTTCATGTCATTATGAAAAAGTAAAAGATCTACAATATATTCATTTTATAACCACATAAAGAAAACCAACACTGATATAAAAATATTATGTTGCACAGGACCCCAAGGGTTTGTGTTAGGTATAACTTAGAAATTCTCAGTTGTGCATCTGCTTCATTGCTGTTTTCCCTCCCACTGACATAATTTCAAGATCGCCAAACCATCCTCTATGGTGAGGAGCAAATCTAAAGCAGGAGAGAAGGGCGAACTTCCCCTGAAGAGTTGGAATTCCAAATAAAAAAAAGGAAGCAAAAATATCTGAAGGGATAAACCCAGGACTGCGTGCACTTTCTGTTCTCCTTGTTCTTTATACAAGAGTGTTTGGCTCCGTTTCCACTGGGCACTGACTGCAAGGTTTTTGCTTGTTCCTTTGACTTATTGCTTTGCTTCACACTTTTAAAATATTTGCAACCCCAGAATAACTTGTGTATTCTGGGTATGAATGCATGAGTGTAAAGATCTTCTGAAAACAGTTTGTTAGAAATAATAGATTAAATGCCTTGCTCTCATTTTAGTATTTCAGCTGGTACTTTGCTTTATGTTATCATGATATAAGCAGTAATGTTTATACTTGCTCATCAAAAAATGGAAAAAAATTATCTTTTGTCAAAATTGTTGCTTATGTGTCTAGAGTCTCAACAGAAACCAAGTTGTAGGTGTATCTTGACCATGTCCAATATGGCTGGCCTTTCTAATTTATTGATGTCTCTTATTTTCAACATAAGACCAGAATATCCTCTCATTGGATTAAAATATGTCTTTAAAAGTAAAAGAAAATTATGCTGAGTGTGGAATTTCAAACCTGAGTGCAAAACATCTGAACACTGGGTGTTCATCTTTCTAACAAGCTTAGCAGATGGATGGGAAGTGATGTTTGCTGTTTATTTCCTCAACATATCAATATGTGAGGATGTGGTGCAAAATATGGTTTTCCTGCAAATGAGCAAAACCATGCCAGAAGAGTACAAGTGACATAGTTTGTACTCTGGTAGAACTTTAGAAATTGGAGGGCCACTATTGACTTAAAATCTGTCCAATTCTTTTTACTCATCAAAATCGTAGAACTGTTGTGACTAGGGTTGAAAAGATGCAACTGTTTCTACTCATCTAACCATTTTAAGAGCACTTAAAGGGTTCTTTCAGCCAAGAAACCCAAGGACAACTGAAATCTAACTGCATTCATGGCCTTTGAATTTTTTTAAAAGAGAAACAACCGTAAATGTAAGCCACCAAAAGATGCAGTGCATGTCAAGTGATTTTTCCAGGATTTTAGTGAGTATTTTTGTGACCAATGACCTTTCTTTAGCTGTCAATCAGTTAAGAATTAGGCTACAGTCATGGTTTAATAGTCAACTGGCATTATTTGAGAATAGTTATGGAATTAGTCATAGCAGTAAAGTAATGATATTTGCAGGAGTAGGTAGCACTCTGAAAAATGGGGAGCTATCAGGAAGGGAGAAGTAGCTAAGTAGCATATAAAACCTTAAGAATTATCTTATTTTTTAGAATAAATAAAACTTTCTTAGCTTTTTTGTTACATTCTTGGTGCTAGGCCAAAACCTTGTTTTCTTTCTTCATTAATTATTGTTTCTCAATGGCCTTTGTTTTTATGGTATTGATCATGGGTTGCCTACATTTCCTGAAAAATAATAAAAATTCCTCCAAACCAAGTTATCTTATCATCCCAAAGAGAATAATGAAGTAGATTAAATGTTGAAAGATTCACATTCCTATAGCTTGAGGTTAGACATTTATAGTCATCATCTTGCTACTAGTGACCTATAAAAATTTAATCTACGCCTGGGGCTGGGAAAACCTGATGCCTTAGATGCCCATTGTATAGCTTGTTCTTGGTTATAGATTTCCATCATCTTGGTGCCCCTGGGGTAGGAGAGGGATATTCTAAGCAACTTACACTAGGAGAAATATTTTTATCTCAGTTCTTGAGTTGAGAGCAACACCTTTGAACTGAGAAGTAGCACTATAAAACTTTGCCCTAAGAACTAGTGTTGGGCTTAAGCTGATTCCCAGGGAAGCCTGACCCTGGCCCTGGAGAAAGAGCCCAGTGCTTTCAGGCCTATTGTGATCCTTTCTTGCTAAAAAACATACAGAAGATTCTTTGTTTCTCAGAGAGTTCATAGGATTATGTTATGCTACTGCAGTGTATGAAGCAGAGGTATCTGGTCTCTTTAAAGGTTTAAATATCTTCCCAAATTTTATTTTGTGGCTTCTACTCTCTCTACTCTGTTTTACTAGTCTATGTGAAAGCACTGCATTTTACAAAGATATTCTGTGAACTGAATGTGAAGATGTGTCCTGTAATGGATAGAAGACTAGATGGATAGAGGACTGCATTACTTGCTAGGAAATCTGGCTTCTAGACCCAAATCTTTCTCCTTGGTCGTTGTTCCCTTGGCCAAGTCACTCACTTTTTTGACACTTCATTTTCAACATTTGTAATAATGGAGGTTCAACTAGCTGCTCTACCTATGGGCCTGTCCCTTGTTGTTTAAATAATGTGGCTTCTCCAACATGTGAAACCCAGGATCATTTTTCCAGACCAGACCATTTTTCCAGAGATCAACTTTACTCTTGGTAGAACTGGTTTTCAACGAAGCCCGCAGAATAGAGGCAAAAGTCATGGACACTCAACAAATACTTGAAGCTGTGAAATTGACAAGACGAGAAAACAAACCAGGAAACTGGGAATATGTACAGCCACCCAAGCTGGAGAGCTAGTAAGGCCAGTCAATCCTTTGGAATTCCTTTCCAGAGGTTACTAGAGGCACAACTTGGAAGGCAGAGAGAAAGAGGCTGGTGCTTGCATTACACAAATTTTGCCCATGACCTTCTAAGTCCTTTATCCCATAGCTCCCTGATATGTTTCTTTCAGTGCTGGCCACATTTTGAAGTATAAAATGCAAATAATAAAATCGGGCCATATGGTAACAACAGAAAGTAGGCAAGAGTTTCTCGGTATTTCATGACCTTCAAAAA
The DNA here is from genome assembly GCA_028533885.1 of Nasua narica. Taxonomy (NCBI): domain Eukaryota; kingdom Metazoa; phylum Chordata; class Mammalia; order Carnivora; family Procyonidae; genus Nasua; species Nasua narica. The sequence goes on along the minus strand of CM052810.1, from coordinate 100,245,077 downwards.
TAAAACCACGGAACTTTTTGCTGAAAAACATTAACAAGAAGTTAATGCAACAGAGAGCCTTATTTTGATCCTTAGAGAAAAGTTATGCAATGGTTTGGCATTTTCTGCTTGTGACCCAGAGCCATGTCCAGGCAAATCAATCTTAGTTTTCAATATCTTACTCTCAAAACGGAAAGAGTGGCATAAGGGCCAAGGTAGGGAAGTGAGCACTGGGGACTGGGTGGAGGGTCTATTTAAGTCTTAATTATGTTCCTTTTGCTCTGCATTTCACTGTGTCCCTGAAGTCGACAGGGCCAGCTTCACTGTTGTCATCATCCTGGCCCACTGTCCTAGTTTCTGATTTCTGCCAAGAGATACTACTTGGTTGGGTGACTCATCTGCATTTCCTCTTCTAGCATTCCGGTCTGCTCATTTCTTGGTTCTGGATGTTCTTGATTCACTGAGACCCTGCTCTAGCCCCATGTAACCCTTAGTGATTGGCCCTGAGCTACCTCTCAGGAAAGAGGGCTTTGAACACTATGTTGTCACATGACTGATGGGATGGTATATGAAGAAGTCCCATTCCAGTTGAATAGGTGAGGGTCCTCACAGAGGAGATCGCAGTGGCAGCTACTGCAATTCTTTCAGCAATCCAAAGTCTTCCTCAGTCAATGGCTGCTTCAGAACAACACGACTGGCCAACTGTGCTAAAACAACCACGACGGTAACCGAATGGAAAAACGGCCTTAAATTAAAACTTTAATACTCTCCCCTGTACACTGGGATTCATGAGAACTAATCAGGTTGATACATATTAGGAAATCAAAAAATGTGATTTTCCTTCTTCTGTGAAAGGAAAACACTTTAAAAATGCTTGTAAGCCTTTCAAGTCATGACTGTCACATAGAGAAGTTAAATTCAGGGAGCAAACACTTCAATGGCATTTACTTGACTTATGGTGGAAAAGGCTTTTTCTTTTGTTGTCCAGAGGAGGAGAAAACCTGATGGTGGAGGCCCTGAAGCCCTAAAGTAATTACGTCAACAGTATTCTTCACCTATGGCTTGTGATACGCAAATCAAATTTCTGTCAAGTATTTACAGTTACTGTTGGCACTGCTCATATGAATTCATTAATGTTAACCTTTAATCCCATTTCACAGCTAAATAGAACTGTTGGATGCTTGGTTACCTCTCCAGAAGGGGGTAATTCTATAAGTCCTTGGACAAGTGTTCAGGACAAGGTTGAAGATTCCTGGCTCTGCCAAAAGTTACCTCTGGGATGGATCCAGTCAGAAGACTTTGGATGCTGGTTTTCACATCTAACAGCACTGCAAGCTCTGAGTGACTTTTGGAGTTTAGTGAGGATCAAGAGAGAAAATAGAAGTAAACTTGATAAGAGAAGGAAGAGAGCCTGATGGGGAAAATCTGCTGACTTTTTAATGGTCTTTCATTATAGATTTCATGTTTTAAATCATTTGGTCTTTCAAACTGACTTCTCTATTTAAAGTGTTAATTAATCCCTTTATTCTTTTTGGCCATCAAAGACCTATGTAATTGATGTTCTGAACACCCTGAGATGTAAATCGTATGTTTTCTTTCTCTAAAGCAGAATAGTTAACCAAGCATTTACTCACAAGTATCCTTTTTTTTTAAAAGTTAACTCATTATGCCGAAATTGACTTTTAGCGTTTTTGTAATATTAAAAAGAGTTTCCCAAACTTTAGTACAGGTTTGTAGAACTTTCAGCATGTGAGGACCTCAGACTGATAAACATTGAGCTAAGGCTGGTTGTTTATCTATTCACGTATCTATTCATATATGTATGTGCTTATATAGTACAAAGCTCTTTCTTAAAAGGAATTATAATACAAAACGTCTATATGTAAAGTAGTTAAAAATATTGCTGAAATGGCTGAAGCGCAGTCTAATTTTGTCTGCTACAATTGCCTCTTAAGGCTCTGAAGTTACTTCAGCAAAAGCTCTTGGAGTCTAAGGAACATAATTTGAGCTCCATTGGGTCAAGAGACAAAAAGGGAAGAGGGAAACTCTAACAACTCCTTGATGTGATATCCTCGTCCTCCTCTCAAATACAAATAGTAGGTAACTGGGCCAGTAGTAAATGGGTCAAAAGATAAAGAGAGCTTCCCTTTGCTGATCCACTTGTGAAACATTCGTATGTTAGTCATGAACGAAGAGAATTTGACTCCCTCTTCCCCATCCTATTTATAGAGGACTCTAGTCTGTGATCATACTTGACAGGCCTGCGCCAGATCGTTGTGAGAAGAAAACCAGAATATACTCCTTCTCAGGGTTCTGTATTTCATGGACTGTGGAATGAAAAAGAAGTATGAAAGACTAACATGGGCTTCCCAATATCTCATTTTGCCAAGAAAGGATACTTCAAAAAGCAGCCACTAAGGAATGCTCAAGAAGCTTCACATTTCATTAGAGAAGAGACTTTTTTTTTCTTCCAAGTTTTTATTTAAGCTCAACTTAGTTAACATACAGTGTTAACATTGGTTTCAGGAGTAGAATTTAGGGATTCGTCACTTATATATTAACCGCCAGTGCTCATCAGGACGAGCACCCTCCTTAATGAAGAAGGGACATTTTAATAGCAAAATGTTAGGAAGACCACAACTTCAGAATTGTTCAAGAGTCAATATTGACAATTGAATAGAGGAAAGAACACTTTTCTTTTTGGAAGAAGACTTGGGAGTGAATTGTTACTTATATGACAGTGGCTGACATAATTAATAATTCCAAGCCTCATGTATAAAACGTAAATGAAAACATGTAGCCCATGTAATTTTCAGAATGCAACCAATTGGTAGATTTTTTTACATTCCTATACTGTTTGGTGCACAGTAGGTTCTCAATAAATATCCGTTACCTCTCTCCTGCACCCATTTCTCCCCTTCTCCTTTTACTTACCTCAGAGACTTGTTCCAATGATCAAGTAAGAAAACAACAAGAAAATGTGGGGTGAACCATAAGGCACCATTATAAAGTAAGGTTCATGAGACACAAGGTGCTTTGCTTTAAGCACATGCATTTTCCCTTCTATAAGGTGTGTAATAAGTGGTGGAAATAAGCCCAGTGCCTTTGTCTGATTCTTTGAGGACTCACACGGCCTTCTAGATGAAACTGTATATAAAATGTATATAAGATGTTATTTTAATAAATACTCTCCATATAGTGAACATAGTGTTTCTTTTACATGTTTTTTAAACAAAGAGCATTAACCAGTCTAACCAGTCAACTCACAGATTTCCCTGCATGGTAAACCCTAGAAGGTGTAGTTATAAAGTCCATTGGAGTTGTAAAGCGTTTGGAGTTATATTGCATTAAGCACTATTGCATTCAATCTCACCAAGCTATTAAGATGTTTTATAATGGGATGTAAATATTTATGACCTGTTTGAGAATGACCAAAGAAAAGTGCTTTTCATTATTTTACTTCGGATCCTATTAGACAGACATATCTTTTAGTGTTTCAGCAATTTCATGACTTGGGAAAGTGATGTCGACTTTTGTACAATATGTGGTTGGGAAGGAATTTGGCTACTTTGGTTACTGCATCAAATTGTCCAGGAGCTACTTCACCTGACAGCATGCCTGGTGAGCTAGGGCCAGAAGAATTCTTCTGTAGGTGCATCATGAGTAATAATTGGCCACAGCTAACAAAACACTCGAACTTTGGCAGGGAAACCTGGGGGCATCACATTCTAAACCTGGTTTGCCTAGCTCTCAGATATAATTTTAAATACAGAAAAATTACTTCTACTTTTAAATATTTCCCCTTAAAGAAAACCTGAAAAACGATTGCACATGTTTCTTCCAGACTAAAATTCTGTTTTTAGGAATCAATCTTGGTTCTGAAGTTTTCGTACACATCGCTATTGTAATAATTGAAAGGAGTTAATTCAAATGAATTGAAGCTACTGCTCATCATGAAAGGGTATACGAAAGTCTAGAAGACATACCTTTTATTAAGGAAATAAGACAAGTGATGCCGTTTTCATGATTACATACTGTTCTTGAAAACATCTAGTTATAAAAACAGGAAAGGTTAAGTACTCAAAAATGACAATTTAAAACCACTTTTTTCTCAAATCTGTCACTATAGTTTTTGTCAGATAAGTTAAGATCCTGGTAATTGGTTTATGCCAAAGGACAGAGGACAGTCATTTCAAAGCTTTCCTGTTCACAGAGTACTAAATTGCCAGAAATAACAATCACAACAAAGTGACACATAACTTAGAAAGAATGCAATACATGCTTTCAATCAGAACAACAATAATAACAAGAAAACCTACTAAGAACAAGTACAGAAATACTAGTATATTGTTCAGTCTAGCAATGGTCACAAATAAAAAGCAACTGTTTGACGATGACAGCTGTGAATGATCTATGTATCCCATATCCTCCTCCCCCCCCCAATAAAAAAGATACTCTCGTTGGAAATATGGTTACAAATATAAATCACTGATTTTTTGCAAGACCATGACGGCTCCATAATAAATACAAATCAGTCCATTTTAGATCTGTAAAAGGATTCTTTCAGATCTGAAGACTCCAGAGCAACTGTGAAGCTGTCTTTATTCAAATCCTTTGAAATTTAAAGCGGTGATCTTAGACCACCAAGAACTGTAAGACATGCCAAGTGATGTTTATAACAACTTAGCCTTCCTGTTCTTCATATCTGATTTTTTTTAAATGTCTGTCAAAGAGTGTATTTAACTTTCATGTTTCCAACAGGAATTCATTGTTTTTAATTTTTATCCTATGTTTTAACAGGCAGATAATGAAAAGAATTATTTGCACGCTGAATTTATACCTCGGGCTATTTCTACAATGAAAAGAGGTCTGAAGTTATTGTTGTGGTGTGATTTCTCTTCTTAATAATAAATTCTATCGGAAAAGGTAGAGATGTTATAAAAATGAGGTTAAAAAGGAATTTTCAACATGATTTTGATGGACAGATAAAAGCATCTACTATTATTTATCAACGAGGATCTATTTAAAATGGACCCTTTCTCAACATAAGGCAGTTAAGAACTTAAAAGGAAAACAGGGCTACTTTTATGTAATTGAGATGTTAGAAACTGTATGAAGAAATCCCTTCATCTGCAACTCAGCAGACAAGACCTGGCACACCCCAAAGAAAATTTTAATGGAAATTAGGAGGTGGTAAGGCTGATTAAAACCAGATAACACTTTACTTGCTTAGAAATAGCAAACTACAGATATTATGTCAATAAGGTTTCATTACAAAAATTTTTTGTCTTTTAATTTACTTGTCAATACATTTTCTAGAGTTAAATTAATTTGAACTCAATTCATTAATCCAATAAAACAAAAGTTGTTTTTCAAACCATGTATATACCAAACTTTGAAACTGGGTGGGTCCCTTCTGCCAATTTGGAAATAGGCCAGTTTTAGCATGTGACTTCTGACACTCTCATTAAATATTTTTAATGCAAAGTTCCTAGCAACATCTTGTCCTGGTGAAAAGCAATTTCACCAACAAACAAAAAAAACTCAATGAGAAATTTCCATAATTACTTCTTTCACTTTTCATGTCCCACCATTTTCTACTTCTTAAATGTTCTCACTTTGGACCATTCTGTAATGTAAACACTTTATTTTCTCTTCATTTAAAAAAAAATTAGCTGTAATGGGGTGAAATTTGCATACTAAAATTTCCCAGTGCAATTCAATATCTTTTAGTCAATTTACAAAGTTGTACAAGCATCACTCTAATCCAATTTTAGAACTCTATTCATGTTTGCATTGTTTTAACATTTCTGGTTTTTTTAGTGTGTTCATACCTGCTTGTCTGTGAAATAAGGTTTTCAATAACTGGATAAGGGAAGAAGGAAAGGATGTTATAGACAAGAGAGTTAGGACTCATTAACTTAAGGGTTATTGAGTTGTTAGTATGAGCTAGACATGGCAATGAGTCCTTGTAATAGTTTTTTTCAGTCATAATTTGGTAGGTGGGCAAAAAATTTAGCCATGTTATCACCATAAACATGACGGCTACTATCAGAAGGGTATGCAAAGAGCACAATGGTAATGCACAGAAGCCTAAAAGCAAACAGATCGTGGAGGGCTTCCTGGAGGAAGGGCATTTTGAAGGATAGATAAGTAGAGCTGGGCAAAGAAGAACAACAGTTCTAGAGTCTAAGGAGAGGCTGGAGAAAAAAAAAAAAGATCCCAATGGAGCTGTGAGAGCTGGATCACCATATGCTTTTGTTTGTAAACAAAGAAATTCAGATTACTTATTAGATTTCTGTGGTTGTAAGGATTTAAGAAACATTATACATTGTGACATTTAGCTTTCTGCAGGGTCATTGGATGGAAATGTCTGAACATAAGTGGGATTTCATGTGAGAAGCTAGGGTTCTTATTTTATCTTTTAAGATCAACATATGATTATCTGTTACTCTGACTTCCATATAATTTACATGTAGGTCAAAGTCTCTGTGGAGCAGACAGGGTGGAGAAAGAGAGAACACTGATGGCAATTGCAATAAGTTTAATATGGAGAGAAATTCTAGCAAAGTTTTTCAAATTTCAGTATTTAAGTTAGCCCTGGACATTATTCTGGGATTTACTTCCAAAGTCAAGGTTTTGCAGAGGCAAAAGGAGGAGATCTAGCATGGACTCCAGGACTATTAGACTAACACCCTGCTAAATGTGTGGGGTTACGAACTCCTTGGACGTTGACGCTGTAGATCTAACACCTGCTCAGACACTCTGTGTGCTTCCACAAATCTCTTATAGTCAAGAAGCTGATGGAAAAAGCCCCAGTATGTGTGGTTTCAGCTGGCTGTGGGTAATTAGGATATCTGCTTCATGTTCTGACCCCCTGGGAAGAGAGCTGGCTCAATCCATTGGTATGGATTGTTCTGCTAGTGTAACATGATGGTCAATTACTGCCCATCCTGTCAAGCAGACTGTTGTCTCAAGATAACAGCAACACACCTGGAGTCTTTGACTGAGTTCCTCCTCTGCCCGAAATGTGAATGTCAGCTTGGTCAGGCGAACCTCTTTTTTCAGAAAATATATTTTATTTCTCATAGTTGGCTACCCTCTTGGTTGAATAAAATCAGTATTTCCAATTAAGATCCAAAAATAGTTTCACAAAAAAATTTCTTCAGAGAAAGCAATTTCTAAAAGCACTTGGTCTTTTTCGTCACCTGAATCTACACACCAGGAAACACTGGATGAAGGTAGAAAGGCCAATCCCTCTTATCTAGTCTGACACTAATAAAGCCGTTAACAAGGTCCAACTGGAGCAACAATGGATAAGGAAAGAAGAGTTGAATTCCTTAAGATCAGTCCTATTAAGTTGGACTGATGTCAAGTCCAATCAATCTACAGACCTTAAGGACTTTGGCAAATGTCCTTTTTTATATCTTACTGCTGTTTTCAGTTGATGCATCACACTGTTTGCATAGATATAATTATCCTTCATGGATATTATGTAATCAGGGAAGTTTTTATTTTTCTGTTAGTTTTATTTGTACAGCGTAATAGAAAAGCTTCCTGGTGCGCTAATTTTTTTTAAAATTTAAGAACAAATGTGCAACACAAAGATTTTATTTTTTAAAGTACACAGCAATTTATATTTAAGATGCCCAAGTACAGTTGGGGACTATATTTGTTTATGGTTTGAGGAAAGTGATTTAATGCATGCATCTGGTAATAGGTAGACATGTTATGCCCCTTATTAACAAATAGGATACTTTCAACTATCATTTAATGGATTTATTGACAGCTGATTCTCTCTATTTCTTTCTTCAGTGACTGATAAGTGGGAAGCTAATGTTTCACAATTAGAAATTTGTTTCTTTGACTCGAATCTCAAGTGATAATAATCTTTTAAAAAGTCACATATGAGCACTTATAAGTTTAATATATCCTTTCTTTATAGTATTTTCTTATGGTTTGAGGACAAAGTGTGTGGATAATGTACATTAGCATGGGTTGAGGTAGTGAAATAGAATTTATGGAAAGAGATGAGCAGGGAAAGGAGAAGGGAGGCTGTGGGCTTTGAAAACTGACTTCATAATCCTGCCTGGGCTCTGAGCAAGCCTTTGGAGTCATTAATTCTACCAGGGAATATTTATTAGATACCTACTCTAAATTCAGTAGTGTGTTCAAAATTATCTGCCATTTTCCTCTCCGTTGGACCAAACAGATTGTTGACTAAGTAATTAAGTAAGAGTCTAGAGGTTGTGGATTAAAAGGATAAAGATAATCCTTTGGGAAACTCTCTTGCCCTTAGATCCCTGAAGTGGGCCTCATAGCATTAGGCCTCTATTTTGTCTTTATAGAAATAAGAAGATAAACCCCTTTATGCTTACTGCTAGTTAAAACTAACAATTTCTATAAGCTAAAAGTCTACATTAAACCTGAGGTTTGATAAATAAATATAGGTTCTAACTTCAGATCCTAGAGCACAAGAGACTTCCAAACTTAGGTAGAGTAGTTAAGACTTACTTTCCTCATCTGAATAATGAGAGTTCTCCTTATACCTTCCTCATGTGGGAGCTGTGAAGATTTTACATAAGACAAAGATGTATTTAAAGGTTTTGTATAGAGTGCTTGGGACAAAGGAGAAAGCGCCCAGTAAATGATGGATATTATTGTTGCCTAGATTGGCAGGAGGAGAAATACAATGAAGGAAAAAATATTAGGGAGTGAGCACCTGATCTAGTTGAAGAGTGAAGAGGTCCTAGTTAAGGTAAAGGCTGTAGAAATGGGAATGATGTTATTTTTTTTAAGGAAGAATTACGTATTGTACAAACAATATTATAATAATAACAACAAGAAATCAAAACAAAGCAAAAATTACCCCAATACAATTTTTACCTCAGGTTCTAGCAGTCCTTTAAGATTTGTTCATGTTACTCCTTGTTTACACACACAGATTAAAACATAACCATAATACAGATTTCATATTGCATTCTCTGGTTTTTCCCTTATGTAATTAAATTACATAATCTGATATTATACACTAAGTCGTTTCTAGGTCTTTTCATTATAATGACTCTCATGGCAATGGAAATCTTTGTGCTTGTAGTTCTACATTTTTCAGACTATTTCCTCAGAAGGAATTTCTGGGATAGAAGTACAGGGCAAAAAGGGTTGATGTTTTTAAGGGTTTTGCCAAATGGCTTTCTGGAAGGGTTTTTCAGCTTGTGCTGCCACTAGTAGAGAATGAATGAATGTACAGTCATTCTGACAACCCTACTGACAAAGTTAACACGGTATCATTATTTTTAATTTATCCTCTGTGAAAGATGTAAAGTACTTTTTAAACTATATTTCTTGGGTAGCTAGTAAGGTTGAATATTTTCTCATTTTTGCCCCCTAACTGTATTTCCTCCAATATAAAAATATTTCCCCCCTTTGATGTTGGAGCACTAGAAGGGGAAAGAAAGGAACCTACTATGCTCGTGCTTTGTTCTTGGCATTTTAAATGCATTATCTCATTAATCTACATACGACCTCAGCAAGGTTGGTGTTCCTAACTGTATTTTATAGATGAGAAGACTGAGTATTGAAGAAATTAAATTTTATGCCCAAAGTTGAATTGCTGATAAGTGGCAGTCGTTCGATATTTTTTCTCATCATTTTATATGAGATTTTATGTAATATAAATATTAACTCTTTGGGGAAAATATTTTCAACAAATATGGATGACAATCTGTTGTTTTCTTTTTTCTGAAATTATGCTATTTTTGCTCTGCAGAAGCTTAAAATTTTTTCATGAAGTGATCGATTGGAGAGATACTGGGATGGTAGATTGGGCCTCAGCTTCTGTTTTATTTTGGTACCAAGATCAGTTCAGTGAGGATTATAAGCAGCCAAGAGACAGAACTGTATGTGGATCATTTGCTAATGATTCTATAATAGAAAGTGTCTCCCTGCCTCTCCCATGATTTCTCTCAGAATGGGAAAATATCCTGCAAGCCTGCAAGAGGCCATCTGTGGATGAGCTGTGCTCCTCAGCTACTTGCTGGGTGGTCTCTGAGAAATTGCTGTGTGGTCACTATACTGTTGCCTTCTCCACTTCTGCCAAGAATATAAAGAGCCCCATGACAGGCCACGTATAAGACTGTTGGCCTTCCCAGTAAGTCCAACAGGGATATATGGCTGGTATCCAGTACAGAAGAGGTCGTTAGCTATGGAGTTTAGTATTATTCCTGTCCAGAGGAACGACAGAATCTCCCTGACATGGGTGGAGATGCTAAGAGAATGGAGCTATGTTGTTAGGAGCATCATCTGGAAGTTTTTCAATGACCTGGCCTGGAAATGAATGGTTTGGATCAGGGTGGGGGCAGCAATGCCTGAGGATGTTTTGGAACAAAGGAATGTTGACAGGTCTCCTTCTAAGGCAGAAGACCTATATGTTACAAGGCTATTTGGAACATTCCAACATATCGCTCAGTCTGGTCTGCCTCATCATGCAACTGAGTCCAATCCAGATGTCAGAGAGCATGATGTCATCTCCCAGGCCTGGGTCTGGTGGGGTGGGAAGACCCAGCAGCCTCCCCAACTAGAAGGCTTTATCCGCAAAACTGAGAGAAATAAGCCTTTTCAGCAGGGGAAAAGTGAACTCTGTAATGGCAAGCCTATCGTTGACAGTGCTTGGGCTGTTCAGATCTGCCCAGCTTAGCTGTGCAGACACTGTGGCAGAGTAAAAAAGTGAACACTGAAAAAAAATGCTTTGGCTTACATCACAACTCAGAATTTTTTTCTGACCAGTGAGAAAAGGCAGCAGGTTCTTTACCTCTCCCTGAAAGAGCGATTACTGCTCGGCCATCACAGCACAGAATTCCCGGTATCCCAACCACTCCTTTTCTCAGGTACTTCAAGGACCGGGGGTTTTTTAACAAATGGCAAATGAGTAGACATGTGTTTTAGAAATGTCTTTCTCCTTGGTGCCTGTGTTACCTACTTACCTAATCAGACTACTCCTGTTGCACGATTATAGGAAAGGAAAGGAGAGGACAGAGGAGGTGAGGGGAGGGGAGGGGAGGAGAGGAGTGGGGAGGGGAGGGGAGGAAGGAGAAGAAAGGGAAGGGAAGGAAGGAAGGAAGGAAAGAGAGGGAGAAAGAAAAAAGAAAAGAAAAAGAAAGAAAAAGAAAGAAAGAGAAAGAAAATGAGCTTATAGAAGAGTAAACTAATAGGAAGTTGAAATGAATTGGCTGGAATGACACCCAGAAATCTGACACAGCTACTGAGATGAGCTGGCCTGTGAATCTTTTCAGTTAATTGTTGGGTGGCTGGCAGTTATGACACTCTCTGGGCTCCCTAAAGGGATTGGAGCCACCCGCCTCCCCTCAACAACACTGCTTAATCATGTACAAATTATAACTTTGTCTTCACATTCCGCCTCACAAAATGAATGGTCTCCATCATTTGCCCATAATATATAGTTATTATTTCAATTAGCCAATGTATTCTCAACTTTTTTTTTTTTTAAATATACATGTCAAAGTTGTTGTTTTCTCTCTGAGATTCTTAGTTTCTCCACACTACAAGCCTCATTTGTTTAAAATACTTTGTCTTAAGCAAAGTGCATGTGACTTGCACTCAGGGGCTCTCTAACTACTTTTGATGATAATGATGGTGACTGCTGGCCAGCTGTCCCAGCACTGAAAGCCAGAACCCACCATATTGTGCAGGGTAAACATCTCAAGGCCTGCACATCATACTATGGGCTGATGGTAACCTTGGGGCTGGTTAATCCCTAACACTGTCCAGTGCAAACTCTTCTCCTGTTACTAAGATGTCCCTTTCATCTCTCTACTTCCTGCTTCCTGCATTCCTGTTATTTATAGTATCCCAGGAACAAACCACTCCCAAATTTCTCAAGAGGATTTACAGTTGCTACTTGCAATTCCTCACCCAGCTCACGCCTCCGTCCCTTACAGCCTGTGTTCTGCTGTCACCCATCTGTCCTCCCAAAGGTGAACAGTGACATCTTTGTTCAGCATAAAGACCGGTTTCTCAGTCCTTATTTTTTGACCAGTCTTTCCCTGTTGGTCCCCTTTACTCTGACTCCGGCCATCCAAGACAGTTTACTTTTCTCTCCTTCCTTCTCTAACTGCTCCTTCTTGGTTCTCTTTTCTCTTGTGGCGCTAAAGCATGGGTGATCCTCAAGCACTTTTCTCTGAGCATGCTTCCTCGGCGACTGGAAGCGGAACAGTGTGCATGATCACGCCCTCCGTTTGGATAATACCCACATCTCTACTTCACCCTCAAATCCTTCCAGCTTCAGCTTCACATGCTCGGTCTTTGGCTTGCTCTTCACCTGCACGAGCTGCTCGACACTTCAGATTCCACATGCCTGTCACCGAAATCACTTTTGGCCCCGACTGTGCCCCCTTCGGACTCCCCCACCTCTGTGGGTTCTGCACCAGCTCCCAGATATTTTAGAATGGACTTTCTAAGTCCTGTTTGGGCAAAGTCTCTTACACCCATGTTTATTTCCACTCTTACTACCATATTTCACCTCCTTTTTACATCTTCCCTGGCTGTATGAACTTTTATTCCCCATCCCCACACTTCGGAGCATACAGCATGCTGCAAAGATGACTGGCAAAGGCACTGATTTTCAATGACCGGTAGTGAATGGAGCTTGGGGGGTATTTTCCAATAGGAGCCATATCAAAATCTTTAGGATAAGAGTATGCCGTTTGAAAAAGCCCTGCATGTAGTTGATTTGTATATGCCCCAAAGGAAAGGCATACCTCTCTCCCTCTCTGCCTCTACTACCTTGCACATCATTTTTTAGAAGATTTTATGTTCACTTTCTGTTCTTTTTTATATTCTGCTGGCAGATTAATTTTCTTGATACTCAATAAAGACTAAGGTACAATTCTTTCCCTGCTCAAAAGCCTACAATGGTTCTCTGTTGCCTACTAAAAATTCCAAACTTCTTAACCTTGCATCCTTGACTAAAACTTATTATTATGACTCCTCGGTTCTCTTCTATGCCTATCCTGTGTTACAGCCAAACTTAGGAACTTCTCTGAACACTGCCAGGCTGTTTCACCTCTGAACCATACCGTCCCTCTGTTTGGAATGCTTACTTCTTTTACCTTCACCTGGTAGAGTCCTACCTGAATCCAATATCACTTCTACAGGATGTCTTCTGCTCCCTGGGTGTGAAGGACCAAAGGGGTCCTGTTGATCTCTCACAGGACTTTCTTTGCAGTTCTCTTTAGCACCTGTGTTATACTTACTTGTAGAGACATCTCTCTCCTATAACAGAGTGTATATTTCTGGAAAACAAAGATCTCATTCAAAATTTTCAGTATCCAGGACTGCAGCAAATTATATCTTGGCTGTGTATAATATAGAGTTTCTGAAGGTTGTTTCATTATTTATAATTTATTCCTATTCTCCTCCAGTGAAATATTTCAAAGTGGCTATTATATTAAACACAAACATCTCAGAACATTAAAATAAAAATTAAAAACCAATACTAGAAACCATTTAGATCAGGGCTTAGCAAGCTACAGCCCATGGCCCAATTCAGCCACGATATGTTTTTTAAATGAAATTGTGTTTCAGCACGGCCGTGTTCATCTGTTTATGTGTTGTCTATAGTTGATTCCATGCTACCGCGGCAGAGGCGAGTAGCTGTTACAGAGGCTGTTTGACCCGCAAAGAGTAAGAATTTACTCTTTGGCCCTTTACAGCAAGTTTGCTAACTCCTGATTGAGATCAAGGATTCCTAACTGTGATGACGGGAGAGAGAGAACAAACAAATGAAAAGGAATGTGTGGTCTCAGGAGGGCAAGAATCTGGTAAGAATCCTCACTTTTATAACCAGTAATGACGAGAATCTGCTTTTCTATCAAGGTGACATACTTGCTCGATACATAAGCCCTTATTTTGGACTTTTTAGTCCTTCTGGGTCTGTGCCTTATTCTTGCACTGAATCAGTGTTACTGATGAGAGTGTGCCATATCTTTCTAGTGTGGGAAGGAGGGAAAAAATGGGAAAAAAAGATTTAGAGAGGGGGAGAAATTATTATACCAAGAGCTCTCAGTAAGCTAGTTAGAGAAATTCAATAATAAATTTAATTCTTTGATTCCTGGCTGCTTAAGCAAAAAGCAAACATGGCAAGTTAGTAGTTCTCCTTGGCTAACATAGAGAAGTACACCCATTCACTATAAAGGACAAATTTCTCAATGCTAAAATCAAGAGGAAATTTATTGACTTCTCTCTGAGAGACATGGGAGACAAGATGTTCAGCTACAGTTTTGGGAAAGATCTAGCCAGTGTTGAAATGGCCAATTCTCATTACACTAGATCGTAATTCAGGAAGTAGGTTAGTACAGTCCAGGGACATTGGTTGTTGATACCCTACCTTGTTATGGGAATAGAGCTCAGAGAATCTAGAGAATTGTAGTTAATGTGTTTCTCCACTGGAACATTAGTTAGCTCTGGCAGACCCCAAATATGGGTCAGGTAAGTGTAGAGTTTCAGTGGTTGCTGGAGGTGCAGTTTTTCTGGCATAATGACTAAAGAGCAATCCACAAAGCAGAGGCAGGTAGAGAAACTGATACTTTGGTATCAGTTACAGATACCAAAACAGATATTAAAATTAAAACAGATATTAAAACAGAACAGCCTTGTGCATCTATGCCTGGCCAGCTGACCAACAACTCCACGTGGTGGTAGATAGTAGAGACAGGCACCAGAGCAATTTATATGACTCTGAGGAGGTAGTAAAATAGTTGAATGAAGGATAATGATGGCAGTCAATAAATCATGAACTATCACTTGAATTTATATGGTAATTAACAGCTGCAAAAATCACCTTTAAAAAGGTATTCTGGAGCTCAGAAAATTGTGAATGATATCATTCATTGAATCTGACTATCGTAGGTAGAGATTATAGGTGGGTTTGATTTTAAGGAATTACCATTTGGCAACTTTTCTCTGGCCTCCAAAAAAAAGAATGCAAATTACAAATAAAATAAACATACATTTTCCTGTATAAATAATTTTGAAGAAAAAAACTTACTGTACATTCATTAAAAATACATATCTTGAAATGATAACTGTTTTTGAAGGTTTATGAGAGGTTTTTGTCAAGTGAGTGTAAAATTTGAATTTCCTTTTCTTTATGGTAGGGTACTCCAAGGTAGCAAAAATATTTGTTGGCTATTGAATAGGAGAATAATTCCATTTTAATGTTTTTTAATTATTTAAGAAATCTGAAAAAGATGGCTTTAGTGATTTAGTGTATTTTAGATCATTGTATGGAAGGCAAGAGTTATAGTAGTTAACGGGATATGTTAATAAAATGGTTTAATAAATTATATTCATTTAAAAATGATTAAAATATAATTTCTCATTCTAGAAGACCCATATTCATCCTATTTACATAACATTTGTTCTTCCAAGCACTCTGAAGGCAGGACTGTCTCGGGTTAGTTCTTTACGGGGTTTGCAAATTGTCCTCTTGGCATGATCCGTCTGGTGACAGACAAAGATGAGGGTAATAGTGTTCTGTTCATGGTATAGCTTCAAATATATAACCTTTCAGGTATGTGAAGATACTATCTTAAATACAATCTAACCCTCCATGGAAAGTGTTTATGTAAGGAAGTGACATGTTTGGAGATGCATCTAGAAGCACACATTCCCTGGGGAAAAATGGAAATAGAAGTGGGAAGTAATTATAACTGCCCAGGTAAAGAATGTTAATTATTGGAATTTGATTATTAGCAGTTGTTGAGAGGAGAGAAGTCTATTCTGGAGATAAAGTACACAGATAGATATGGGGCCTCTCAATTCAAGGCTAACTCTGATGTCACAGGCATGGAAAATGAGTATATATATAGATATAATAAAGTCAAGTGCCGAGGTGGAGTATATTGAATGAGTGGCCAATACAAACTGGGAAGGGGTATCAAAAGTTGAGTTTGGACTATTTTGAGAAACCTGTGTGTGTGTGTTGGGGTGAAATAAGGGCAAAGACCAAGGAGTTAGTTTGCAGTTCTGAAGCCTTGAAGAAGAGGGTGGGCTGGAAATATAAATTTGGGAACCATTTCACATACTTGGAATTTAAAGCAATGGGAGTAAATGAGATTGCCTAGGGAGGGAATATAATTTGAGAAGAAAAGAGTGTCCAGGACACTTAATATCAGATGGAAGAGGAAGAATCAGCAAAAGAGATGAAGGAACAGCCACAGAGAGGTGATAGCACAAGTGGGGAGAGGGGGGTAATGTCAAGAAAGCCAAGGGAAAGAAGAAAGGAGTAAGTGGTCCCAGGTCTTGAATGCTGCTGAGAAGCTGAGAAGGATCGAGATGAAGAAAGTCCCATTTAATCGAGAAATGTGAATATTTTTTTTATCAGGAGGATGTTTTTAGTGTAGGAAGGTGCCTGATTGGAGCGGATTGCAGAGTGCATGAAAGTAAATAAGTAAAATCCAAATATCTAACTTTGAGATTCTTGGGTGCACAGGGTCCTAGAGGGATGGGACAGTAGATGAAAGATGATATTTTCCCCCAGTCTCCCAGGTGAGAGATACTAGATTATATTTGGGTGCTGATGGAGAGGAGCTTAAAGGTTGATGACAGTGCAGAAAGAAAGGTTTGTTAATAGGGTTTCTGGAAGTCTGGAGGGTTTAGGATCCAGAGGCCATGTATAAATCTTGGCCTTTAGGAAGAGTAGGGACGTTTCTTTATTGTAATTGAGAAGATGGGCAAATGATTGCAGATACAGCTTTCCATGTTAGAAGGGTGTATTTAAATGCACGTTGTGCAGTATTTATAAATAAATACTTATGTTACAATCATGATTCATAAGCGCCAATAAAAAGAGGAAGAGTGGCAAAGTGTAAATTGGAAATAATTCTATGTAAACCTCAGTTTGGATGCTTCTACTTTCACATTTGCTTCAAACAGAAATATCTTTAAATTAAAACAAATGGTTCTTTTCTTGCATCTGTACTTCTGTTGAGTGGTTATTATATTGTTGTTGGTTCCACTTTTCTCTTTTGCATCTGGTCTGCAATACATCAGTTTTCTATAATCCTACTGAATGGGAGAAAAATCATTCTCCATACACAAACTCTCAGTGCCCATAGAGATATTCATTTATAACATTAGAACTGTCACATTCCTTCTCCTTCATCTAGCAGCGCAATTTACCTCTACCTGTACTTGTAAAAAGGAAAAAACTTAATTTTACTCTCCACTTTTCTGACAGTTTTAAAGTTACATAAAAGTAACCTTGCGTTCTCTGGCAGCTCCAAAATGTTGTCAGGCAACCAATCTGTCAAGAGTAACGAGACTGTCTTTAAATTCAAATGATTTTGTTTCATTCATTTCTGTAACAGCAAGACAGCTGCAAAATGATATCCTAATTTCAGATCCTATTGGGTAACAGTCTTTCAAGATACTCCTTGCTCCTCCTTCCTATACACAGGTAGACCTGATCAGAGCAAAGTTACATTCTGGGACCCCTTTCCCTGCCTCACCAGCACCACACATTTAGCCGGATTGTTTTCTGTGTCTTAGTCTGTATTCTATTATCTCCAGTTGTCTTATACATCATAACAATGGTAATTATTTGAAAAGCATTTTATAGATTTACAGTTATAGTTTTTAAGACCCCTTTCCATGTGTCCTTCCTAACAGTCTTACAAGGGAACATAAGTAGTGATTATTATTTATCCCTGTTTTTGAGATAAAGTACTGAAGCACAGAGAAATTAAAATGGTTTGCTCAAAGCTAGCAACCTATAACTGCTAGAGCCAGGAGTTGCATCCAAATATTCTGTTCTCAGGTATCATCTGTCTTTCCAGTAACATCATGGAAAGCACAGAAACTTTGGAAGCAAATAGATCGAGATTCAAATTCTAGTTTGGACTTTCTGAGCTTCAGTTATTTGGCTTAAAAAGTGGAAAAATAATACTGGCTTTATATGATTTTTTTTCCTAAGGAATAAATGAGATAATATAAATAAAGTTTCTTGTAAAATGCAGGCATACAATAGGGCAAAATAACCTTTTGTTATCATCTCAATAATAATTGAACTGATAGCACTCAGGGGCTAAGAAATCAAAGTAGAACCATGGGTCGTTGCATTCAAATATACCTCTTGCGAGGATTCTGACTTTAACCTCCTTTTGAGCACTCTGAGTCAGTTTCCCTATGTGAAAACCAGGGATAATTGGATGTAATTATGCCTATGCTTTGGCATTTCATCAAAGATGAAACGATCCTGGCCCATTTCAAACAAGTGGTAGATCTCTTTGCAAGGCAGCCAAACATCCACACATGTCTCATTACCTCACCCATTCCCTTACCTCTTTCCCACTCTATCATTCCAGGCAGAGGTGAAACTAAAGAGCTGACATTTTTCTCTGATATTTGTAGAGATTGTTGGTGTAGTAGACATTTGAGATTTGTTTGAATCCCTATCATTCCCCACCCCTTGGTGATAGTACACAATTTCTTTTTGGATTATTAAACCCCTTCATGAGTGGTCTTGGTGGAAGTGTTGTTTCTGGTTGCTGATTTCTACTGTGGAAGCTGAAAGGTCCAAACTTTTCCTCTCCCCATCTCCTGATCCCTACACTTGACCAGTCTGCCACTTTGTGGGTGGGTGAGGGTCTTTAAATCCTTAACATGTAGTATTAGATAGAAGGAGCAGTTGGGATCATTTGTTCACCATGGCGGTGCTCAGACTTACCCTGTGCTGGGACCATGACTGGGAAGCTTGCCTCCCAGCCCTCGACAGTGCCTGTGAATTCTGTTCATTTTCAAGTCTCCTATCAATCCTGCAAGCCCTCTGATATTTCTCTAATAAGTTCCCTTTATGTAAAGCCATCTAGAGCTGGATTCTCACTGAGAATCATAATTATGTTTTTCATGATTGGTGGAGGACATCTGATAACTCCATAGAAGTGTTGTAGAGGGGAAAAAAAGGTGTTGAAAAGAAGGAAAGTTTGTAACCATAATAGTTAGAATGTGATCACAGTAAGACAAGTTATTGGAATTGATTCTTTGATCCATTCAGCGTGATGCTTTGGAAAGAGTCAGGGGACCTGTGGATGAGTCCTTTTTCTGTCAGTAACTAGCTATGTGACCTTGGGCAAAGCTCATCACATCCCTGGGTCTTGATTTTCACAACCATAAAATGAGGGGCCAGAAACATAAAAGCTCTAACTTTTCTTTCATTTAAAAAGTCTGCAATTCTAAGCAATGCTTGAAGATTGACTCTGTGCCAAGTGTGTGCAAGCCATTGAGTTGGTTATAGAAGTAGTAAGGCCCCAGGAGCTTACAGTTTTATTGAGAAGACATCATATAATTATATGACGCCAAGTACATAGTATTGCAAGGAAGAATATGAAAATATATACTAAAATAGTTGGCACTGGACATGTGCACTTCATACATTCTGAATGGGAGGCATTTTGAAGGACCTTAGAGAAGAGCACCCTCTTTGAATTAAGTCCCCAAGGACAAATCATATATATGGCTGATATAAAGGGAGAAAGAATCTTATTCTAGGAAAAGCGTGGCTGAGAATCAAGAATGAGCCAGGCATGTTTAGGGACAGATGAGGAGATCAGCTAATAAGTATTTTGGGGGCTGGGGGGCAAGGAGGGCTTTTGCGGTTGATGACATTTTGGCCATATTGTGAAGTTTTTTACTATCGAATCAGAAATTTAAGCTTTTTCCTGTGGCCAGCAGGGAATAAATTTTTTTTTTTTCTAAAGCAGGACAATAGCATGGACAGTTGGGTATTTTAGAAAGATCAATTTGACACTTCTCCTAGATGGATTAGATCTTGGAGAAATTGAGGGCAGGAATGAAAGCTGGAAGTCTGTAGGATGGTCCACATACAAGGAGATGTAGGTAAGATCTAGAATGTGGCTGGAAAGAAAAGAATGGCTACATGGAGAAGAATCAACTGACTTTGTGAACCAAAGATGAAGAATACAAATATGAGAGAATTAAAAGTGATTTTAATTCCTATCATTTGGGAAATTCTTTAAAAATATAAAGCAGATCATGCCATTCCTCTTCTCAAGTAACTTCCAGTGATACTTGAAGTTAAATCCACTTTTACCATGGCCTATAAGAAATTACATGTCTGGGCCCCCGGCTGCCTCTTTGACCTCCTTCTTACCACCCAACGTCCTTGTGATTCATCCACATCGGTTTCCTGCAAAGTAGACTTCTTTTCTAAGGGCTTTTCTCCTTGTTTGTTCCTTTTGTCTGGAATGTTCTGCCCCAGATGTTTGCATGACATTGCTGTTTTTAGCCATACAGGTGTCTACTCAAAAGTTACTTCTTCAGAGAGGACTTCTCTCATTATCCTATGATGCTGCCCATCCCCTTACCCTACTTTATATATCTTCATAGCAATACTTTTGACAACACAGCCCCTATTAATTTGTTTATTGTCTATCTGTTGTGTCGACTCAACAAGGAAGATTTTGTCTGCTTATTTTCTACCTCTGTGTGTCACTTTGTAGGTGCTCTATATATATTTGTGAACGAATTACTGATTTCTTAATTGATGGGTGCCAATTAAGTTGTCCAAGAAAACAAGAAAATTGATCTGAAGATGGAAGATCCTGAGTTTGATTTTGTGAATGTGAAATGAGATTTTGGTGCCCAACAGTCTAGAGAATTTTCTGTCATTTGAAAATGACTTATTTTTTTCTCCAACAAATTTACTCCTCTCCCCTTCCACTCCCTGTCCAGGCAACAAAACAAAACAAAACAAAACAAAAAAACAAAAAAAACAACAACATAACTCTTAAAAAACATTTTGATGCTTGCAGTAGAAAAAGCAAAATGATTTGATTCTAATCAGGGGTTGGGAACTTTCAAATAATTTGTTAAATTTATTTCCAGCGGTGCCCAGAGCTTTTAAAGAGGGGGTTAATTTGAGCCAAAAGAGATAAAAGTGAGGCATGTTAATTGAATGTCCTATCTATCTGTCCATTTTAATATAAAAGTCAATTTCTAAAGTACAGTTATAAGGGAAAGTGATTTGCCTAATTTATAGGCCAGACTGTGTTTCCCCGAAGCTGACACCACCTCCACTCCCTCGGTTTCTTGGCAGCCCCGTTCTCTGAAAGGGCCAATTCACTCATCTTTCTGGAGACATTTATGTCATCAAAGCTCTCCTCACTGTCATGGCAGCAAGCAGCACATATATTTCCTTATCACTTAAAATATAAACATACAGAACATCCTCTTGTCAATTTGCTGCATCTAGGCCACAAGCATAGGTATTTGACAACCCTGGAAGCAAGCGTAGCTCTCACTCTATCCTAGTCCAACAAAATCTAGAAAAAGCCACACTGTAGTTGTGTCCGACTCATGAAGTTGTACTGGAAAGGATAAGTTGGGGAAAAGCTTCCCAAGGTGAATGAGATGGTTGGTCTCTGGCCAGTGCAACTGCCTGATCCCCAGTTGCTTTAATCCCTTTGGGTCGACACAAGATAGCAGTGTGGCAGTGAGGGAACGAGGAAGGGAACACATGGTTTCTCTGTTTCCTTCACTATCTTGAGGTCACCGAACTCTGGCTTTAGGAAAGCCAGAAGTAGTGGTGTGGGCTGCACGTAAGAGTTGCATGTCTAGGGTTCAGTGGGAATTAGGGACGGCAGTCCATGTGTCAGAAAGAGTCTCAATGAGTCAGATGGATCATGTGTGCAGGTCCTGCTCAGAATGTGATAGTTGGATAAACTGAAAAACGTAGATCTAGTCCAAGGATAATACAAAAATGGAGCTGAGAGTCAGGTCCTTAATTTGGGAGGTTTCTATTTTCACTCGGTGACAGGGTGGGGATAAAGTTCTTTGTTTTAACAGATCCTGAACATCCTCCAGATTAGCCTTCAGAGTACTCTGCCCTGTCTCAAAGGAAAAACTTTGCAGGTGCTTCGGAGAATGCACTCTCTGTGGGGTGCTAGGCAATTACATTCTCAATAACAGCAGGGTTCTTAGTAGGGAAGGAATTGTATTGTCAGGATACAGGGAGGGAGGAAAAGGAAGTTGCTTTTCCATTCCATTGAAATATAATACCATCCAAGTATTTGAAAGATGAATTTTTTTTCAGTATAAATAAATAAAGGTTTGTTGTGCTCTAAACATTTACCTTAAAATATATGGCCTAGAGTGGCACCTTTGCTTCTTGTGGACTGTTGGAGGTATCAGGAGTGGTAGGGTGATGTTGCAGCAGTTTATGGGCCATATTCATGTTCTTGGTCTATAATAACGGCTTGGTGTAGGAGATGGAGCCCCAGGCTGGAGAGCAGTGGGCTTTTGTCCTGGATCTTCCACTAATGAGTGACTGCTCTGACAATATTTATTTGTTCTAACATCTCTGAGCCTTGATTTACTCATTTGCATTAAGAGTATTATTTTTCAATCCTCTTGCCAAGTAAACCCTAAAAAGAATTTGATAAAGCTGTAGGCACGGAGTGGTTCAGGGGACCCTAAAGTTCAGGAGAACACTGAGGTTTAGAGCCTCTGGACTGTATCATTCTGCTTCCTTCCAAAACCACTATGGCATCAAATACAAATCACATATTTAAACCCAAAACAATTTTATTGTTTATTTGTAACCTGCTATCTTACAATTGCACTTCAAACAAGATTTTCGATTCATTATTAGTATGACTGATTGTTTCATGAATTAGGCAGAAAGGAAGAATTCTCCATTACCCAAGGGTCCCAGGGGACTGATTTCTAAGGAAGTTTATTACATGTGCAATAGGTATGTTACAAATATAATTAAATGGTGTGTTCATCCTTAATATTATGTCTCCACACCTAACAGTTGTCTAATATCTGTCATGACCAGAATTGTCTTGTTTACATACTTTCCATAAGTTAATTGATTAGCAAAAAGTTTACACATTAATTATTGATTGATTGATTAATGGTCATTGGCAAACATACTGCTCTTGAATTTCATTCAATCAGCATTTTTATAAGATTTGGTGATGAAAGGATAATGATTTGCTTAAAAGAATAACCATTAACCTCTAGAATTAGAACACTAACAAAGATAGTTGGAAAGTTCACCAGTTAACATCACGGTATAACAGATAAGATCCGGGGCTTAGAAGTCTTACAGATCTGTGCTCAAATCCCAGTTATCCCGCTTCCTGGGGCAATTCTCTAAGCCTCTCTTTCCACATCCACAGAATGAGACAACAGCAATACATCACTTAGAACATTGTGACGAGGATTAAATGAGATAATACATCAAGGTGCTTATCACAGTGCTTTCAATACAATCTGGTTACTAATACTATTATTGTTTTTTATTACATCTGCAATCCTTTTATTATTATTATCTGCAATAATGAAAGAAATCCACACATTGACACTTAGAAATCATTCAGCAAACAATTGTTTACTGTCTGCTATAGACTATTCCCACAAGATACTGTGCATATAGCACCATTTCTGCTCCCGAGAACACACACTGAAAAAAGATTTGCCTGCACCATGATTTCTTCTACATTGCAATGAGGCGCTTGAGGGTGGGCCCTCTGTCTTATTTAGCTTTCATCCTTAATTCAGTAACAACTCTGGAACAACCTCTTGCCCAGTCACTGTGAGCTGCCTACAGGGCAACATCCAAGCTTCTATGCCAGGCCTTCTTGAACTAGTCCCTGCCTATCTCCCAGTCTTTTCTCCTCGCTTTTGAGAGTCAGCATGGCCATCCTAACATCTTGATTTCAGATTTCTACCCTCCAGAACTATAAGACAATACATTTCCATTGTTTTAGGTAGTTCGTAATACTTTTTTGGGGTAGCCCTAGGAAAGGATTACCTACCATACTCTAGAACCACACAGAAATACAGAATCATAAACTTTTAAAATAAGAATGCACTTTTGTGGGTCCCTTGGGTGGCTCTGTCGGTTAAGCATCTGACTCTTGATTTCAGCTCAGGTCATGATCTCAGAGTTGTGGGATGGAGCCCCGAGTTTGACTCCATACTGGGCACGGAACTTGCTTAAGATTTTCTCTCTCCCCTTCCTTTTGCCCCTCCCCTCCACTTGTGCATACACAGGCATTTTCTCTCTCTCTGTAAAAAAATAAAAATTAAAAATAGTGCACTTTTGTACCTTCCTTCTCTTATGTATGAATTCAGAATGAGGACACACACACACACTTCTTGGTTTCTGTCAAGGGGCTGAACAAATGGCAGGTCCCACAATACCTACATACTGATGGATGGAGCCAAAGCAACACGGGTCTGTAACACAGCCTCTGGTTAGAAGCTACTAACCGGCTGTAAAGCCAAGGGCGTCTTTTTAGTTCTCAATTTTTGAATCCGTCAAAGAAAGCTGCGTTGGTCGCCCAGATTTTTTTTTTTTTTTTGGATGCAAACACTGTATGATTCCATGCTCTAGGTCAAACGTTTCAAAATTGTGAAGCTTTTTGAAATAATTATATATTTAAATGCAGTTGTAGGAAATAATAGTGAGATCCATGAAAACTTTACCTCATTTCTCTGAATAATCACATCTTTCTTTTCTTTCTTTCTTTTTTTTATAATCACATCTTTCAAAGCAGTTTTAATACAAGCTATATTTATTGGAATAAAATGTTGAAGATGTTTTTCACAGCTCTGTTTACCTCCCTGGCTTAAACAAGATATGGAAATCTGGTCTCATCATTTCTATGATAAAATCCTTGGTCTCTTTGCTTTAGTGACCATCTCTCCCATTGGCCTTTGTCCTACTTAATTTAGCTTTGATCAAGGTGATTCTAGGAATGGAGATATTGCTTACTTTTTCACCACTTTCTAGAAAAATGGGCCTGGCAGCCAAGGTATATATTTTCATCATCGTCTGCTCCTTTTGTAGTGATAATAAAAGATAATATCAATCATAATAATCAGGACTTCTTGAGCACTTAGTGTATGTCAGCCAGACTCACGGTAAGTGTTTGAAAATCGTTAGCTTAGTTAAGTCTCAATCCTGTGAGGTGGATACTATTATTACATCCATTTTACAGATGTGAGAGCTGAGGCCCAAGGTTTCTCATGAGTACTCTAAGTTGGATTTGAACACAGATGTCACTCCAGAGTGTGACTTAACTGCCACGTCACAGTGTCAGTGAACACATTCACAATTGTTACTCTTTTTAAGTTTTCAGACTGAGCTTAAGACTTCTCACTAGGCTTTGTCCATTACAGACAAAGTTTTGGGTTGTGACTGAATAGGCACAGTGGTGTTACTTCCCTGCGCATGCCCCCAAATGAGGAACAGAGGGAAGTCCGTTGTGCCAGTCAGGGCTTTGGACTCTGCAGTCAGGGCCAGGATTGAGGAAACGGAAGAAGGGAGGGGATAAGTGTGCGGTGCTAGCAACCTCTTTCTTCTCTTCACCTTGGACTCTGTTCTGCCTGCAGTGTTACTTTCCTTTTCAGAATGGAAAGAGAGAACCCACCTGACCTCACTCTCATTGGTAATCAATTATGCCAAAGAGCTGTTTCTTTCAAAGGTCATACAAAGAAACCCCAAATCTGCGTGTAGTAGGCTCCTGCCTAAATTATTTACTTGGTTTGTGTTGTATTGTATTAATGACCTCGCTTGTTAAAAACACCATAAAATGGGGGCACCTGGGTGGCTCAGTGGGTTAAAGCCTCTGCCTTCAGCTCAGGTCATGATCTCAGGGTCCTGGGATGGAGCCCCACATCGGGCTCTCTGCTCAGCAGGGAGCCTGCTTCCCCCTCTCTCTCTGCCTGCCTCTCTGCCTACTTGTGATCTCTCTCTCTGTCAAATAAATAAATAAAATCCTTTAAAAAAAAAAAAACAACACCATAAAATGACTCATAGGGTGGTGTGCTGTTAAGGATCAACTCATGCTAATTAGCCACTTTTGTTTTATTTATCAACATGGTTCAGAACTGGGACAAAAGTCAACCCACTTTAAAATATGTGTCTTCTTCCTCATGGTGTTTGTATTTTAAAACCTTTATTCATTTGTTCCAGGGTAATTCACAGGCCCTTACCTCTCTTTTTTCATTTTCTTGATAACATTTCTTTTGTTTTTCCTGATAATTCCCTGTCATTTACCCTGGTCATATTTATGCACATTTTGTACCTAACATTTCTGTGTATCTTATCCTCATAAGTCTAAGAAGAAACTATAATGACCAGGTTACATTCTGTTCCACAGTCTGTGTCCAACCTAGCCTTAATTTAAAAAACAAATAATGTAATGTCAGAATGCCTAGCCCTCCATGATGTGGCATTATCAATCCCCCACTTGGTATCTTCGGGAAGATCTCAAAGATGTCTTCTCCTGCATTCTCATTTTCAAGGGTGACTTAGAACTCCCAGAGGCAAAAAGGTTATCCCTGAGGTCTAATACATGGAGAGTCAGCAGCCACTAACTGCTGTATGAACTGGTTAATGAATAGCTAGCACAGCCTAGCTGTGTTACAGGAAACGGGATGAGGGAGAGGAGTGTTTGGATAGAAGCAGGGAGGCCTGAGGAGTTGTTGTCAGCACTATGTGGGAATACCTGATAACATGGGCACATAGGGAGAAACTGGAGAAACATAGAGGGCAGTAGCCAAAGGCTTCCCACCTGACGTCCCCTCCTGCCAAGAGAGGGTGCTGTACTTCTCAGCTACGTCTTTCTTATTCCCTTCATCCTATGTGACTCCATTACTATAGTATCCTTGGAATTTCACACCTTGCTTTCCAATGCAGCTGTAGGGGGAAAAAATCTGCCTTAACAAAGGCTTATCCACTGCCTTGGATAGCTGAAGTAAGGCCAACTGCTTTCTTATTCAGCAGCTGAGTGAAGGCAAGATTGCTTTAGAAGTCTTATTTTTCTTTAGTAGCTGCTCCAGGTAAATAGGATTGCTAACTTTAGACATATTTCTAAGGTAATCAAGGCTGTGTTTAAAAACTCTGGTATCTCCTTAAGGCTGTGTTTTAAGTATTTATTACAATTAATTCTCCTGTCAAGCATACAAAATGCTTATAGGACTATTGGAATAAAAATTCTTTTTATTTGTTAAGGTGTTATATAGAGCATATGCTCTATTTGTAAACATTAAAGGGAAAGTCCTGATCAGGTTTGGATTCTGTTTGATAACTTGCAGCTCTTGCTGGGGTAAGAGACTCAACATAGAAAATATTAGAACAGTTCTCTTTCTTCCACCCAAATCAGTGCTACTCCCTCCCACTTCCTATGACAGACCTGAGATAATTTACACAGTGCGATGCATAAAGCTTACTAATCATTATTCATTTGGATGTGCAAAATACAAAAGACTCTAGGTTAAAGCAACGAAGGTGAATCATTTATGAGATACCATCTACTGAAATAGATTGTTATAGCTGGAGAGTTTTTGTTGTTTATATGACTTCATTTAATTTTGTTTACAGTATTCAAAGTGAAAGGAGGACTAGGGCAGATAAACGAGGTATTTTTCAACTCACAAGTAACTAGAGTTAGCAGTTTTCTATATAAAAGGCAAGTGCTGTCCGTGTGTCCTGGGGAAACCACAAAGTGATAAATCCCCAAAGAATAAGAGCACAAAGCATAAGTTATCCTCTGATATTCCTCTGATGTAAAGTCTACCTGCTTTTGGTTTTCCTTTGAGCCCATCTGGGAGTTGTTATTTTCCTCCCTCTAATGGGATGTAGGCCTGTTGTATGAGATATACTGTAGGAAATGTGATCACCAAGACAGCATGGTACGGGCACAAAAACAGACACATAGACCAAAGGAACAGAGTAGAGAGCCCAGATATGAACTCTCAGTTCTATGGTCAAATAATCTTTGACAAAGCAGTAAAAAATATCCAATGGAAAGAAGACAGTCTCTTCAATAAATGGTGCTGGTAAAATTGGACAGCTATATACAGAAGAATGAAAGTGGACCATTCTCTTACACCATACACAAAGATAAACTCCAAATGGATGAATGCCCTCAATGTGAGACAGGAATACATCAACATCCTAGAGGAGAACATAAGCAGTACCCTCTTTGATAGCGGCCACAGCAACTTCTTTCAAGACATGTCTCTAAAGCCATGGGAAACAAAAGCAAAAATAAACTTTTGGGACTTCATCAAGATAAAAACTTCTGCACAGCAAAAGAAATAGTCAACAAAACAAAGAGGCAATGCACAAAATGGAAGAAGATATTTGCAAATGACACTACAGACAAAGGGCTGATTTCTAAGATTTATCAAGAACTTCTCAAACCGAACACCCCAAAAACAGATAATCAAGTCAAAAAATGGGCAGAAGACATGAACAGACACTTCTCCAAAGACACATGAAAAACTCTTCATCATCATTAGCCATCAGGGAAATTCAAATCAAAACCACACTGAGATACTACACCAGTTAGAATGGCAAAAATTGACAAGGCAAGTAACAATAAATGTTGGAGAAGTTGTGGCGAAATGGGAACCTCTTACACTATTGGTGGGAATGCAAGTTGGTATAGCCACTTTGGAAAACAGTGTGGAAGTTCCTCAAAAAATTAAAAATAGAGCTACCCTATGACCCAGCAATTGCACTATTGGGTATCTACCCCAAAGATGTAGTGAAAAGAAGGGCCATAGGTACCCCAATGCTCATAGCAACAATGTCCACAATAGCCAAACTATTGGAAAGAGCCAAGATACCCTTCAACAGATGAATGGATAAAGAAGATGTGGTCCATATACACAATAGAATATTACTCCGCCATGAGAAATGATGAATACCCAACTTTTGCATCAACTTGGATGGGACTGGAGGAGATTATGCTAAGTGAAATAAGTAAGCAGAGAAAGTCAGTTATCATATGGTTTCACTTATTTGTAGAACACAAGGAGTAGCATGGAGGACATTAGGAGAAGGGAAAAATGAAGGGGAGAAATTGGAGTGGGAGATAAACCATGAGAGACTATGGATTCTGGAAAACAAGCTGAGGATTTTGGAAGGGAGAGGGGTGAGGGGATTGGTGAGTCTGGTGATGGGTATTAAGGAGGGCATGGACTGCATGGAGCACTGGGTGTTATACACAAACAATGAATCATGGAACACGACATCAAAAACTAATGATGTACTGTATGATGACTAACATAACACAATAAAAAAATTATAACAAATGCAAAAAAAAAAGAGAGAGATACACTATAGGAACTGGAAAGTCTGAAAATCATATAGGTAAAAAACATTTCTGTGTCCAATGCTAAATCCATTAAATGAGAGACTAAGACCACCCACTGTCAAGTTTGAACTGACTTTCTGATTGAAGTTCAAAGCGTCTGCTTAGATAACAAATTGGCTACTGTTGGATTTCCCCCAATATTCAATGAGGAAGGGAGAATGCCTAAGAGAATGAAACGTGTTGGCATGCAGAGACTGGCTATAGGTTGGTACCAAAGGTGGAAGGTACAACAGGTTGAGGCAGAATATCTGTGTCCTCATTTGAGTTCTTAAATATTTAGCATCTCTGAAATAATTTGTAACTACTGAAGGCCAGAGGCCTTCTTATATTTTTCTTTATTCTTTTTAGGAGGGTTGGCTGGACGTATACTAAATTCTCAATATTAGCTAGCTCTGGTTTTTAAAGGTAGCCACTTAAGTGATTTATTGCCTTAATTTAATTGCAAAATACCTGGAAGAAGATTTTTATTGGGTACTTTTTGAGATTTGTTCCACTGACTGGCACTCAGTGGGGTCCAGCCATTTCTAGGCTTCTCTCTACATCTTTCCATGTATCCAAACAATCATTTATTTCATTACACAGATGTGAAAGAAGAAGGCCTAGGTGACAGGAAATGTATTCCACAACTAGAAAGTAGCCTCAGTGTACATTGTGCTATTTCTTCTTTATATTGGCATTAAATAACTGGTACCTCCTGGGTGGACAGCCTACAGGGATGGGCAAAGATATTGGAAGATATAGAATACAGACACCACCTTTTTTTGAAGGAAACACAACAGAGAGCTGTACATTTGAGATTAAGAAAGTGGCATATGCAGTTTATCCTTAAGCAACTGAGAAGAAATAGACATATGTCCTGAGGAATTAGGGAAGGATAAGAGGTTAAGCTAGAGGTTCAAAACTAATGAATATACCACAGGGGGTTGAGGACATAGGGTTGAGGACTAGACTGGTTGGAGAATGCCCTCAATCCTCTGTTAAGAAGTACAGACTTGACTTCTTAGTATTCTGGGAGGGAGGAAAGGTGAATGATGAAGCCGTCAAGAACGTAGGGAGGGTATGTGGTGGGAGATAAAAAGTTTGAGTCTGCAGGAGCCTCAAACACCAAAGAAAGCAAAGTGATGGAGTCAGGGGATGAATTCAATGAGGAGATGGGGCAAAGAAACAGCTGGTTTAAGGTGCAAAGGTCACAAAGCTCTATTATAACTCCAAAATTG
>CM052810.1:100186937-100214162 GCA_028533885.1 Nasua narica | reverse complement strand
TAATTCATGGTGGAGCCTGTTTCACAGTTCATTTTGGGTCCCTGTTTCCAGGGGCTGGGAGAATAGATTTTTGGAAAGATATATTCTTTTATTTTATTGATATCTTCGCAGCCAAGGAAACTGGAAAGCGTATTTCAGGGTATCTCTACTTAAACATGTAGGGCTTCATGTTTCATTTGGCCAGGGACTTCAGATTCTAGCAGCAGCTATGCTCCAAAGACCCCCCCACCCCAAAGGGAAGTGGTCTGACTTTAGGGTGTTCATTCACTTTCCTAATTTCTGTTTAGGGCAATCAAGTCTTAGACAAGGAAATGTGTGCCAAGGTCAGGTCATTTTCTGTTTCTTTCTCTGTTCAGTGGAAAATCTTGCTATAATTACCTCAAGGGGTTGTTGTAAGAAGAAAATGAGATAATGTATGAGACAATTGTTTTGCAAAGCTTCATGGGTGGCATGCAGAATGCTCAAATTGCTGCTACCAATTCTGAATATTTGCAGAGCTGGACAGTAACAGGTTTGGAGTACCACTGTCTATTAGTTTAATCTCAAGGTTCAACTTTATTTTGTTTTCATAGCTTTCATTTTCTTTTCCATTTTGGCCTCAAATGCTTATCTTCTATCTCTAGGTTCTTTGGGCACTAGAAAAAGCTATGTGGCCACTCTTCACTAATTTCTGCTTTTTTATAAGGACTCTTGATCTGTTTTTATTAGCAATTTCATTTACAGTATAAGAGAGAATCAGTTACATCATCTGATGGGAAAGCATGGTGAGGAAGTTTAAAGATTTGCAAGATGAAAAATGTCATGCTCTTGCAGATGGGGTTATATCCTTGGAATGAGAGAGGCAGGTTGGCTGGTGTTTAAATAAAGATTCTCCTCAGGAGATACACCGGGAGCCCTGAATACACCACTGGCCCAGGAGTCACCAGGCGGGGTAGAGTGCTGGCTCCAATGCAATGTTCTGCTGTGATTTACCAAGTCACAGGCCTTCCATGAGCCTCAGTTTCCTCATACACAAGATGGGAAATTCTCAGAGTGCTGATTAAAGACAAGGAGAGAATGCATTGTCAACCAGATGATTTCTAAGACATCATCCTTCCAAACTGAAGACTCAAGGTCTTCCCACTCTTCTCATCTTTACGATTGTGAATCTACTCTGAATCATTTGTGAGCATACCAGACCTGAAGGGGCCTTCGGGATCAACTGTTTAACTGATTAACCTCTTCTAGGAAGTATTCATTGTCATAGAGACTGCAACAAAAGGTCTGGGCTTTGAATCAAGGACTTCTGATTTCAAGTCCATTGTACTTTCCATTACACAAGATCAGGCGAACTTTTTCGAAGGAGAGATCTCTGGGAACCTGAATGCTTTTGTTTTACAGAACATATGTAAAAAATTGCCCTCTAGCAAAACTAGTAGAGAAATGGAAAGGAAATCACCATATGTGTAATGGTATGTGTGAATCTAGGCATTATAAAGGTCATTTGAAAGGGTATGCCAAATGTACACTAATATGAGAAAAATCCAGGAAATTGTAGCACATCCCTTTAATAGAATATATGCAGATTTAAAGATGATGTTTATAAAGATTATTTAGCAAAATGGAAAATGCTTATTTTATAATATTAAATGGAAAAAGGCATGAAATTTTAAAAATACTTAAATTACAACTATATGAACAAAATTACTGAGAAGTAATATATCGACATTCTAATGGTGTGATGGGATTATGGATAATTTGGAAGTTTTTTGCAGCATATTTTATTATACTTATCATAAATTTTTAAGTCAACTTTACCTTTTTTTTAAAGGAAAGACAATGTTACTAAACAGGCAGGCTTCTAAGTTAGGATTTCAGCGGAAGACAAATGGCATCCTGAATTTGGAATCATTTGAGGAGAGCTTAATGAAGGAACTGTGTTTAAATGTACATACAAGTTAGTGATGTGCCCTGGGACTGGTAACACGGAGGCCTAGAATGCCATAGGACAGTGTCTTCTGGAGAATGCTGCCATGAAAAAAAGCTGTGATACTTAGTTGAGGGAGGAAATCAGCAAAGGTAGTTGACATCACAGGGAGGAACCAAGGCAATAAGTATGCCAGCTTCACTCTCTTGCCTCTTTCTAATAGTCTTCCAAGGGCCCCCATTAACCGAGCCGAATTAGAAACCAGAGGGCATGGGAGCCTCTTGATAAAGTCCATGCAGGCACAGGGCATAGATCTGGGTGGAGAAAGATGGAGATTATAATAGGACAGGTAAACCCAGCATAGCAGGACACACGGGAGTAGGGCTTGCCTAGCCTGCTAGATTGTCACAGGATTGGCTTCAGTGCTCAGATCTTAACTTTACTTCTTCTAAAACAGATTGGCCATAAGGACCTTCTGATTCAGAATCTCTGGACTGATAACCCATAGAGAGAACTATTAATACATCATTTCTAGGACCTCTGGTATATATGTACTGCCCTCAAGAACTAGACACACAAAGTAGTAATGACTTGATTCCTTTAGAAGAACGGGACAATAATCAGATAGAAATAAAGACCTGGAGAAAGGTCAGAATTGGAGAAACATTGAAATGTTGAAGGAGACTGATGCTATAAAAGGGGATAAGGTAGTTAGGAGGAAGTGAAAAGGAGCTGAGAACAGATTTTTCAGGGACCAGGAGAGAGGAAATAAGATAACCAAAGACACTAAGAACCTCTGAGGCACATTAAAATAATAGTTAACATTTACTGAATACTTATTCTGAACTTATGCTTTATTTCATCAAATCATCACTGTATTTTTGTGTGAAATATGTCATTATTATCTCTATTTTACAGATACAGAAAGGGAGGCTAAATAATTTAGCTTGTGAAAAGTCATACCAGCTAGTGAGGGGCTGACAGAGGATATGAGTCAGGTTGGTCTAAATTCTAGAAAAAGAATCTAGAAAAAAAAGAAAAGAAGGAGGAAACAAGAAAAGAAGGAGGAATGGCATATTGTAAAAATCCAAGGAAAAAGAAAACTTTGGGACAGAGAGAAGAGAACACCTAGAAGGTCAGCACCTAGAAGGCTAATATGGCAGAAGTCAGTCAAGGAGGATGATAGCTGAAAAGAGGTTATTTTAATAAGATAATCTCCCAATCTATTTGTAAATAGTTAATGCAGTATGACTAGGTCTAAAATGGTTTTGGTATATTTGCTTTTTGTCTTTATCCTGACCCTAAAATTTGAGTTCCACAGATGCTATATTAAAATTTTATTATTTTTATCTCGAATAGAATCCCAAATTTCTATCGTAAGTTTTTTTTTTCCAGCTTCCTTTGTAGTTTTTGCCTTGAAAGGTTTGTTTGTGATAACCTTGATAAGTTAAATGTTGGCTTTATGAATGTGTCTATTGTTTAAGGTTATAGATATGATTTTGTGCTCATTGAGGGAATGAGACCCAAGCTGCTGAGAATTAATCCGTTCACATATGTAGACGGGAAACAGCATGTGTATTAACAAACTGATTGGAATAGGAGTTATATCTCATACTCTGAAACATTTGACTTGGGTGCCATCAGGCATTAAGCTGTTACCACATTAGAGCGCAGTTAAAAGGCAAATTTAGGAAATTCCTGAAAAGATGATTTCTCCTATGATCTGATGATGGTACAGTAAATTCTTAGTTTGAGAGTATAGATGCCATTTCAAGTTAAGTATATGCAATTTAAATTAAAGATGCTCAGATGTTAGCTGGCTGCCACAGCATATTGGCAACAGCATGTGTTTGAACTAGAGCAGATAATTCAAATGGCTCGTTATCCACTTACATTCTAATCATCTGTGAGGTGGCTTCTCTCTGGGCGGACTCAGCATGCTCTCAGGGGAAGTTTTATAGCTTCTGAACTTATAGAGAGGGAAAAGGAGTTTTTCTGGCTGCTGTGACTCAACCAGTCTCACCAAATCTCTGAACTACTTTGGCTTTCTCGTGTGCTAATAGGAAAACCCAACTCTTCTTTGAGCTTTAATTGTCCTTTTTGCAGAAAGTGGTTCCTGAGCCTGTTTCCAGGCTGGGTGTTTCAGGTACTAGTGCTGCATAACAAATCACCCCAAAATCTAATGACCGAAGAATAACAATTATTTTATTATTATCTCTCATGCTTCTGAAGGCTGATTGGGCTTACTTAGTTGGTTCGCTCTTGGGGTGACCCATGTGATCGGAGTCAGATGATGGTTGGAACTGGAGCAACTTTGAAGGCTTCCTTATTCACCTGTCTGGTGGTTATGCTGGCTGTCAGCCAGAACCCCTATCTACCATTTCCATGTGCTTCCTTGGCTACTTAATAGCCTAGTTCCAAGTGTAAGTGTCCCAGAAAAAGCAGACAGAAGTTGTATTATCCTTTATGACCTACCCTTGGAAGTCACATAGTCACTTCTGTTGTGTTCTCAGACCTGCCCATAATTACATGTGTGTGCATGTGGGGGGGAACATGGCTCATCTTTTAATGGGGGTGTGTCAATGTCACACATGTGGGCAAAAGAACATGTGGAATGAGAGTTTGTATAGGCCTATCTTGGGAAATATAATCTGTCTCACTGGGGACTTTTCTATAGGCATATACCTAGGCAAATCTGTGAAGCTCCAACGTAATTTTCTCATTTCCCATTTTAGATGTCTGTTTGTTTCCAGCAAGCTTTTCTTAACTTGTAGTTTCCCCTGGGAAGCCAGGATTCCATGTTGCCAGAGGCTTACAACTTGGGACCTAAACAGTGACCCATGACCCATTTCCTCTAGGTGTCCTTTCATCAAAACTTACCTTTTCTTGGCACTCAGGGCCCAAGGTCCATTCTCTCTTCCTCATGAATGGCTGAAATGTGGCTGCCTATAGAAATCCTCCTATGTAACATATGTGGCCTACTTTCATGAGAAGAAAAAGGAGATTCTTAACCAACATGTCCCATTTTAGAGGTATTTTAGTAGTTTGAGCCCAAAGGAGCTACGAGAGCTCATATTAGATAGGCCCGCTAGCCTTTTGTGGAAGAAGTTGGCCTGTGTGGGATGGTTGCAGGGGCATCCCAGTCTGCTTTTAACAGTTCAATACACTTACATTAGGGCTGAGTTCTGTTCAGGCGCTGTGCTGAGTGCTGACAGCACCCATATGAATATCAATTCTACTCCAAAGACGCTATCCATGGGCATCAGTGGCCAGAATTCCATAATAAGTAGCGCTCTGAGTTAAGCATTAAGAGTCCGTGATGAGGTGGAAAGCTATGATCTTTAAGAGATAACATGTTAAGATAACACATAAAAATGTTATGTGTTGACCCTTGATGTGGAGTCTATGAACTAGCAGATATCAAGATCCTGAGGAAATTAAATATCAGATGCATAAGCTTTGGTGGGTGAAAAGAGAGGTAAGAAAACGTCCTAACGTCGCAGAAGGAAGGAATGAAATGACCTGGTGGGAGAGTACATAGATCAACTTTCTCTGCCATACAGTTTGTTGGTAACAGATGAGAGACTGCAGACTGTGGAAGTTAACTTCACAGACCCTGAGGCAGAATGGCTTACTTTGTATCCTTTCTCTTCCGCTTACTAATTACATGGTTTTTGTAAGTTACTTAACTTTTCCAATGCCTCATTTTCATCATCGGTAAAGTAGGGGTACCAACAGTAAATATATCATAGAGTTGCTGTGAGCATTAATCTAATGAACTAATACTGGCTAAACGTTTTGCCTGGTGCTCAGCACATAGAAGATACTCCTCTCACATTGTTAAATAAGCGAAGAGATTACTTTGTCTTATATGTTTTGTTCTCTGTTGTCAGATTAACTAGAGAATTGACATATTCCCACATTGGTGACGTCGGAGTATTTTGTGTGTGTGTGTGTGTGTGTGTATAGATATATATATTTATATATAATTGCTACACTACTGTCTATTTACAGCATAACTTGCTATTGTCCTATGGTCATATATTTGGGGAATTTGATTCCTTTATTTCTAGATTTTTCTTCTTCAAACTTTAACATGATTGGAAAATAGTTAGGGGTGCAGTAGGCTTTCTGTTCTGGGAACTCATCAATTTAATGTGATTCCATTTGACAGTTTTATATTCTTCTATTCTCTGCCAGTTAACCTATCTGCAAGGTGAAATTCTTGAACAAATTGTCTACCCAAAGCACTGCTCTATAAAATAGATGATGTGCCTGGAGTGAACGTATTCTGTTGAGTCATATGAATGGTCAAGGTTGAAGAGGACATTGGGAGTTCCTATTAAAAATACAAGAGAGAAAACTGGTTACAATATTTGGTTGATCTTTGTGGTGATATTGCAAAATTGTTAGACCACTTGTGTTGTGCCATCTCTTGAAGGTATAGATAACATTTTGCCATGAGAACTTAATGCTATCACCATCCTTGTACTTGGAACTTTGGAAAGATGGAAACCCATTTGCTTCTCATGTTGTAGAAAACCCATTTCCTGAAGGTTGGAATAGACCTGTGATTCTCAGCCTTGTCTAAGCATCAGAATCACTCGTGGGGCTTAAAAAATTTCCCAAGCACTCACAACTCTCTGAAATTCTAATTTGGTAGATCTGGAGTGAAGCCAGAGCTCTTTTATTTTTTTTCTTTTCTTATTTAAAATACCTCCTTGGATGTTCAAAATCAATGGAACAAATATAAGGTAAAGAGCAATTAATCCATGTGATATCAACTTAATTATACCATATCAATGCAAACACTGACATTTCTCATATATTTGGTTATATGATTACCATACTTTAGATTTTGCAAGCTCTTTGAAAACATGTCTATTACTTTGGATTTACTGCCATTTTCAGACTAGAGTTTATATAGCTGGAGACCTTAATCCACAGTAATGGAGGGTTATCTCTTTTGTCTCTAAGTTATAACCTAGATTCAGAATGGTAGAAATACTCCTTTAGCATCATTATGACTTGCAAGTGGACCAAAGAAATTCAAGATACACAGGAAAACATATTTACCCCTTAATTTAAAAAAATCCTTTTGGATCGAAGGAAATAAAATAAAACAAACATCCTGGAAAGTATAATGGAAGAACATTAAATGATGCCTGCCAAAACCTCTCCTGCATTATTCCAGTTGTGGTGCCAAAGGCCAATTACAACTTGTTTCGTGGTAAGAGATGTGTGTGATTTAGACAATAGAAGATTATAACAGAATACTGAGAATTTTTTTTTAAACATTTATTTATTTGAGAGAGAATATGAGAGTGAGAGAGCATGAGAGGGGAGAGGTTAGAGGGAGAAGCGGACTCCCCATGGAGCAGGGAGCCCGATGCGGGACTCGATCCCAGGACTCCAGGATCATGACTGAGCTGAAGGCAGTTGCTGAACCAACTGAACCACCCAGGTGCCCCTGAGAATTTTCACAGTAGAAGAAAAGAGCACTCTTTCAAGGTATTTGTAACGCAATAGAATACTTTCCTCCACGGTTTAAACTTGCACATGTATACAGTGCAGCCATTCTTTCTTCCACGTCTCTATTTCTCTCTCTCTAGTTCCCTAGCTGGGCTATGAAATGTCTTATAAATTCCAGGCTTTATCACTCGTGACGGATAGGAAATAGGACATAGAAAAAGGTTTTGATGCTTGCTAGAAAGATGGGCCCAGTGTAAATGTCTTACCAAATAATATTGCTGTACTTCAAAAGATTCAGTTTCGTCTTTTGTTGCTGCATGATCTTATTCGTGTGCCCTTCCCAATGCAAAGGGAAATAAACAGACTGCTCTTAGGTATCATTCATTTCAGTGAGAGTATGTCTGTTTAAATAAAGGGGGGATTATGGATAATTTATGATATTTCTCAGCATTATTTATATGAGATGAGGATGATCCCTCCCACGCAGAGGATAGAAATAAAATGGCAGGCCACAATTCTCTCCAGATCAAAGCAGATAAACTCTTGGTTCCAGGAAAGAGTTGTATCCAAGACATGGTCTTCCTTCATGCCTCTGTCTGGGAGCAAACAACTATTACCTTAGCATCTTACCCCAACTGCTATGATCTACAGAAGTGAGAACACACCAACTTGTCAAATTTCACCCATTTTACGAGGTGCCTGGGTGGCTCAGTAGGTTAAAGGCTCTGCCTTCATCTCAGGTCATGATCTCAGGGTCCCGGGATTGGATCGGGCCTCACATCAGGCTCTCTGCTCCGCGGGGAGCCTGCTTCCCCCTCTCTCTCTGCCTACCTCTCTGCCTACTTGTGATCACTCTCTCTCTGTCAAATAAATAAATAAAATCTTTAAAAAAAAATTTCACCCATTTTCTGGCTACTTCTTCAATGTTAATTTCTAGGATTGAAGCTGGAAGAGAGCTAGGAGTTATTAATTTTCTAAAATCTTTATCAAAATGGCTGTTGAGTGAGTCTGATTTTCTCCCCAAACCACAAAATAAGATTACCTTAGTTCCTTTCTTCTTGACTGCTGGATACAGTTCTAATGAAGTTCTTTAATAAACAATCAACAAATTTATATGAAATTGACTGTATATAGTGACCTCTTTCAAATGAATTATCTTGATTATTTTTTTATTTCTGTATTTCCCCAATATTCTCATTTCCTTGATGATGGCCCGTGTCATGTTCATATTTGTATAATATCTTATATAATGTTCAAGATGTATTTATTGTAATAGAAACTTCACAGGGTTCCACAAGGTCAGTTGTTTTTGGAGTCCTGGCAATTCTACACTTGCTTCTTGATTTTTTTTTTTTTTTAGGGAGAGTACAATAGGGGGTGGGAGGGAAGTATAATGAGAGAAGTGGGAGGGGTGTCGCCAGGAGAATTCATCCAAAGGTTTCATTGGTAGTTTGCCTGGGACTACCTATTTTAGATTCACCTTGAGAGCAGATGGTAATATGTGCCTCCTGAGCACATATTAGACCCAGATGAGGAAAGGGCTGATTGTTGCTGGACAGGTAAAGCTTAAAATCATTTGCAGCGTCATTTCACAGCACATGAAAAATGCTTTCAGTTTTCTTTTCAACCTACAGGCTGACACATGAGCCCATTTAAAGTCATTAGTGTATTGCAGACATGCTCTTTTTCAAGCACTTTAAACTGTGATAATGTTCCAGTGGAAGAAGTAGGAATTTGACTCACAGCTCACCAGTCGTCTCATTACAACATGCATGTTGCCATGATCTGCTTTTGGCAAGTGTATCGTTTGATTTTTTGGTCCCCAAATTCCTGTTTTGCCCTGCTGTGTCACTGGTGGGATGTAACTACTCTTTGCTGAGTTTTGCTAAGAGGGTAAACAAACTTGTTCTGGGTCGGTAAATAGGGCACAAGGAGCTGCTTCATGTAGCTAAAGGATTTAAGAAAAGAATAGGATTGGAAGACCTGGCTTTTAGTATTGTCTCTGCTACTTTATTGATGACTTAACCGTTGTAATTCCTCCATGATTTTTTTTTCTTACCTTCACTTCTTAAAGGGAAAACAACCAGGAATTTTTTTTTTTAAGAGACAAGCTATGACACATGCTCTGGAATCATGCTAGGGAATAGCACTTCTGCCTAGATTTCCTGAATGTAAGCTTCTTTTCCTGCTGATTCAAAAATTGTTGACTTTACTGCTGTGGTATATAAGTGAGGAGTGTTTCTGCAATGAAGGGAGAGTTATGTGGTCAGCTACTTTGTTTTGTAGAATTTCGTAGGCTGCATCACCATATCCCACTCTAAAGTTTTCTAATCATCTTCAGGGAGAAAGGATGGGAGAGAGCTGACTCTAGCCTAAGATGTGGATTGAGTTCCTGAGATTTATAATAATCAAAATATTAATGAAGTAGTCGATACAAATGCTGTTTGTGTAGAATGCCTAAGTAACCGGTTGTGTAATATATCAGGAAGAGATCCAGAGATGAGCAGAGGCAGAGCATAATAAATCAGGTCATTTGTTTTGCAATAATGGAATGATAATTGTGATAATTTCAGAAGTCACTATCATCCTGCAGCGTGAAAGAATCTTTTGCTGGCTTCCCATTGTTTAAATATTCATGTGATGTCTAGGAGTGACTTCCTGCTGAGAAAATCTTTGCATACCTCTGCAGGCACAAAAACTGGAAATTGTGCTTTGCTTTAACCTGGGAAGGTTTTGCAGGAGCCTTGGTGCTCCCTTGGTTTGGGGGGTGGGTAGATGTTCCTCAAAGAACAATTCTTTCAGTGAAATAAAGGCCCACGTTACTGAATTATTTTCCGAATGCCTTCTCTCAGCCAGCAGCTGTGTGAATTTATAAGCAGTCACCTCTGCCCTTTTGCACTGAGTGATGAGGCAAAGGCAAAAATAACCATGCTGGCTTTATAACACAGTTATGCTATAGATATACAAACATAGCTAATGACCCCAGAGAAGAAAATCTGCAGTTGTCACCCATGCCGGCCCTCTCCCCCTCCCCCAGCCCCCAGCTTTTTTTCTTGGGAGTGAGTGAATGGGGTTGTTTTAATTAAGTTATCTAAATTTGGCAGACCATACACCCCACTGTCTCATATCCTAGGACTTAGGTCCACCTGTTGCCATTATCCCCTAACCAGCGCAGTAGGAGATAGACAACAAATGCTTTCAAATTCCTTTTCTGTATAAAACCCCAAAAGAATTGCGGTGAAGGTTTTGGAATTATTTGGGTATTGCCATGAATGGGGGTATAGGTTCTTTTAACGAGTTATTTTAGAAAGAGAAATATTGAGCAAATTACATCATTGGAATGAGCATTAGACTGTATATGAGATACTGTATTTTAGAATGTACTAGGGTTTGATATTCTGGAGGTACTTAGATTTTAGGTGTTAGGAGCAATTCTCAAGTGACTGGGGAGAATAGAAACAGTAAAGAGGCAATAGACCTTTTCTAAGCACTCAAGTGCTATAGGCTGATTGTTTTGTTAAGCCTCCTAATGCTTATCCAGCATTAAGAAAGAGTCACAATTCTCTTTAAGGAGAAAAAAAAGGCAACTGAAAGATGAGTGTAAGCCCAGGGCTCTGCAAAAATTGAAGGTGGAACTGGATCTCTATCTCTGATAGAGCTCTGACTGCCAGCTGAGTTTCCTTCCTTCAAGAGTTAATGGCCTCTAATGGTGGTTTGATTTGAAGGTGATTATGCATCTAAACTACCTGATTAAAAAATACGTTTCCAAATGTGGCTGATTACCTATTTACATATTGCTAGGGTTTAGGTGAAATTGTGAAGTTTAGCTGGGTGGTGATTTTCTGAGAAACTGCAATGTGCAGGAGCAAATTCTGTTTTTAGCTTCATGATTAGATTGGACACCAGTTAATGTTTAAATTGATAGTCATTTTTCCACTGAGTTAAAAGGAGCCAGTCCTGCTTATATTCTTTCAATCAAGATAAAAGCAATGACAGCAATTTCTGGATTGGGCGGAGGGTTGTTGGCGGGGGTGCAGACAGGGAGGGACTCTGCTAAAATCACAAATACGAAGGGGAAATATCTGCAGTATTTGTTTAGCACTGATCTATGGATGGCAGTGGGCTGTACGATGACATTTGGATCCACTTAATTGGTGGCCCTCTAATATTTTAGAGTC
The DNA here is from genome assembly GCA_028533885.1 of Nasua narica. Classification (NCBI taxonomy): domain Eukaryota; kingdom Metazoa; phylum Chordata; class Mammalia; order Carnivora; family Procyonidae; genus Nasua; species Nasua narica. The sequence continues at coordinate 100,202,606 of CM052810.1, read as the reverse complement.
TAAAGCCAATCCTACCAGGGTGGGATAGTCCTAAAGAGAATCAGGACACTTAAAATGGCAAGTAAATTGAATAACAAAGCAGGAATAGAGTAACCTTACATATACAAAAAAGGGTTGCTAGGTAACAAGTGAGGGGGTGTCATGGCTTCAGATCAGAGAGGGCTGGTTAGAAAATAAAATGTCATCCTCTCTTCTAATTAGTCCTTCCCAATCACATGCATCAAGATAATTTTGCAGTTTAGAGCTTTAGCCTAGTTTGCAAAGCCCGATGCTGTAATTGCGTTCTTTAATAGAACCATTTCACTTTCTGTGTTTTAGACTTGGCCCATCAGCTGCTGTTTGCTCCTGGCAGGCTACAGCAAAGCCAGTTAACTACAAGACAGAGGTGTTTGGTGGTGATAGTCCACTCTTCAGAGTCAGTTTTCTAAGCAAATGTCACCAGTTTGGTCAAAGACAAAGACAGCATATTTGCCAATATAGATAGACAAGCAGAGCTAGCCATGCATTTAAGACCTTAACTAAAAACTCAGTGGATCAGTTCTCTAAATTAATTTGAGGGTTTTTTTCCCTGCACATAATTTTTAAGAAGAAAATATTGCAATATGCAAATTTAGTAAAAACAAACGAACAACACTTCTGTGCTATATTCAAGGAGTTACCCAATCTCCTAAGCAACGAACCTCAGGATCACCAGAGGATTTTTTTCTAGACCACACATATTCCAGACTCTCAAGTGGGGATGGACATATGTAGTTGGAAAAAGAAAAATCTTCATGGTGATTTTTATACATTTACCCCTACTGAGAACAGCTGTCCTAAATCTTTGCTATATCTATATCACTGCTATCGATGTGGATTGTTACGTCCTGAAAGATCCTGCATTTTAAAAGGAATGAACACTTAGGTCTAAAAACATGAATTAACAACAGTAGGAAAATACTAATTCAACTTATAAAATTTATAAAAATTAAAAAAATATGGGGAAATTGTTTCATAATGAGGTTTGAAACACTAAGGAATATTTGATTCTTCTCTAACTGACCAGAAAAAGTGAATTAAAGAGCTTTAAATTAGAATACATTATGGTGTTCTGATGAATTGAGGGTTTATTATTCGAGATTGAAAAGAAGCTAAAATACACCACCTCCCAATTACCTTAATAAATTATCATACAGGTTCAGGGCATGTGTTGTAGGATTTTACAACCAGAAAGACTGTGGTGAAGGTACTGTGTTTTTTAGTGCATATTTTGATAATTTCCAAAAATCTAATACAGAAAATGGCAGACAAAAACATTTTAAAAATTATCTCTCTATAGGTAAAGACTGAGAAATACTAAGCAATGTTGACATAGTTGACTGAGCTCTTTTGTTGTTGGTCCTATGCTTATTTTTGATTATTGACATGAAATGAGATCGTTATATGTTAATTTTATGTTTATTCCTTATAACTTACGTTACTATATATGCCTGTTTACTGAAGATATTTTTGAATCTTTTTTTTTTTAAAGATTTTATTTATTTATTTGATGGAGAGAGATCATAAGTAGGCAGAGAGGCAGGCAGAGAGAGAGAGTGGGGAAGCAGGCTCCCTGCTGAGCAGAGAGCCCAGTGTGGGGCTTGATTCCAGGACCCTGAGATCATGACCTCAGCTGAAGGCAGAGGCTTTAAACCATTGAGCCACCCAGGTGCCCCGATATTTTTGAATCTTTATGATTATCTGATTATGATGGAATGGAGAAGAATTTTGAGGGGACAGCTGCTTTTTATGACAAAATGATTTATATATAAGAAAGTATAAGAAGATACATATAAGAAAGTAGAAAAAGAAATGGTAAAGAAAAGGAGTCCTTTGATTCTTTATTGTAAATAAAGGAAAAATTATTTAAGATAAAATGTATGTGAATTTTACTTTATAATGGAATTAAGGTATCACCAGGCAGTCTTAACTTCAGAGTCTGTTTAAAGTGGGGTGTGCTTACTGATATGGTTCGATGTAGGTCTGGGAAACTTCTATTTAGTTCATCACCCCCAATCCTTCTGGACGTGGAAAGAAATGAGCATAATGCTCCTTTCTCTGCTCAGATCTATCTTTGTCAAGTTCTTTTGCTTTTTACAGGCTATTTCTAATCCAGGTTCTCTGTTGTCTACTCATCTGCATTGAAGAATGACAATATTTCTGTTCTTGGGCTTTCTTCTTTGGATTTATCAGAATTTCAAGTTTAGGAGAGGATTTCTGCCAGGATAAGGACCTACAATTATATTACCTCTGCCAGGATGTTTCTAGAACATGGGAGATGGAGTGGAAATCGAAGTGGCTAATCTATTCCCCACTTTGTGAAGATACTGCTCTCATATTTAGCAGTTAGTGGTTGGGAGTGTAGAGAGAAGCCATGATTTTCAGACTATGCAAACCATTGCCATAAACTAGTGACTTTATAGGTTAGGTTTCTGTATTGAAGGTGCCAACAGCTGGATGAGGCTTTGTTCAGAAAAGTTTAGGTAACATTTATTTATGTCTACATTCTCTAATATTTAATTCCTTTAGCTAAAAATGCTCATCTAAAAAATGTTTTCAAATCAATCTAGTCATTATAGATTCAACTTTACAGGATCATTACATTTATAAACCTGCTTCGAACTGGCTGAATTTTATTTGGTGTTAAAAATCATTGAGAACTTAGCTGCAGGGTATTGGAGATGATAAAATAATCATGACAACAATAATTTTATTTTTCTAGTGTCTATCTCTGATGAGTTTACAGCTGTTATACACTCATAAAATTATTCACTAATAGTAACCCTGAAAAATGTCTATGATGATGGCAAAAGTATTTCTCTATTTTTTCCAATCACCATTTCCTCTCAGACCTAGTGTGCTATAAATATACGGAAAATTCTCTTTAGATAAAATTGCAACTGGTGAACTCCACACTCAGCAAAAGATTCTAAAAACTCCTTGTGAACAGAACCCAGTCTTGGAGAAACCTATTTATTTATTTATTAGAAATTTTGTGTCTTGCAAAATTGCACTAGAAACAATAGTAGCTGACAGACTTAAACTAATCATAACCAGTAATAATAATGGATTAGTCAGGTTAGACTAGGTTGTGTTGCAATAAGAAGAACCTCCAAGTCTTAGTGACCCAAAACAACAACTTTCCATTTCTTGCTTTCAACACAGGTCCACTGTGGGCAGCTGGGAACTCTGTGCCAGGTTTCCTTAATCTGGAGCCAGGTTGATGGAACGTCCAAAGACTGGAGATTTGGTGGTTTTGTTGGTGGAAGCCTGCTAAAATACCTGCTTCTTAGTGGTTTTTGCCTTAGAGCAATGCACATTATATTTGCTCACATTCCATTGGCGAAATAAATTACAGGTCTCTGCCCGATTTCAAGGGGGCAAGGAAGTGCAGTCTCACACTGGGCCTAATAGAAAATCTCGAATATTGGTGAGAAGCCTTAGTATCTATTACAAACAACAATGAAAATGCTAAGACACCGTTTACCATTGCCTCAACAAATCCACAAGTAAAAATAGAGTTTAATAGATAAACGTGTAAGGAAAGCACTTCCTTAATCTTTCTTCTTTAAGTAGAAAAATGACCTGCTCTCCCTACCCCTCCCCCCCAGTTTTTCTTTCTCCTTCCTGTATCTGTCTTTATCTCTTTCTCCTCTCTCTCTCTCCCTCCCTCTTCCCTGCATCCCCTTCCCCTTGTCTTTTTAATTTGCAGGGTCCTCTGCCTTGGGGAGGGTTCACTGCCAATGGGGCCTCAGCTAACAGCATGTAGTTGTACTTAGGCGGTAGCAGTCTTCCCTAGCCCTGTACAGGTATTTCTCAGATACACATCATTGGTCACGGAAGAAGACTATATCACAAATTCATCAGCTCTCTGGGAAGAACGCCCAAAGTATGCATTTTAGAGGTATTTGTGGGTAATTCCATCTTTCTACAGAAAGGAGAGCTGGTCCTGTTATGTCTGGGAGCCTCTTAAAAACACAAGTGGGCTCCTTACTTCAAGTAACTGGTCTCCTATGACATATTAAAGTGTATAGAACCCTATTTTCCTGTGAAACATTCCACTGCCTTGGTGAAAATCACATAGAAGATTAATAAAGAAAAAAAATATGATATCCTGAAATGTCCTAAATCCTGCCATGGATGTCCTTTCCAGGACATCCTGGAAGGTAGGGTGCTCAGTAACTGTGGCATTACATGCACTCTTACTCCCTTCTTACGCTCTCTTCTTCCCTCCCTGGGCACATCATCTGTGGTGTCTTTGTGAGGAATCATAGAGAAACACTGAAGGGGATGTGGGGTATGCTAGTTTCTGTTCTTAATTTTATAGACAAGAACCCTGAGAAAGATTAAGTATCTTAAATAGAGGCACTAGGCCTCAAACTCAGATCGTGCAGCAATGTGTTCAATATGCCTTCCACCTCTCTGATGTAACAAACTCCTAGGGACCTTGGTGTTCTTGTCATCCTAAGAAATTCATGTGAAAGGTAAGTGTCAGGGAATCAAGCATTGGCCAGTTTTTCCCAAAGCAAATCTCTCTATTCTGTGATGCCAAGTCAATGTGGGTACTTCCCAAGGAAGGCGGGACTCTCTGGGTCTCTTCCTTTTCTGGAAATTGTCACAATGTGGAAGTTACCCCAATTACCAGGCAAAGTGGGCTCAGTATTGGGGGAACTCAATGTTGGAAGTTTGGTCCTAACAGATGCCTTAAGGGAAAAAGGGTAGCATCCAACAGATGTATCTTCGCAAATTGGGAACCCATTTTGCATGTTTATTCTCATTAAACACCCCTGATCTTTCAACATGTTCTCCTGACCCTGAATTGTTTACTGAAACCATTAGTGAAAAGAAGGGAAGAAATGGTTAAATAGTGAGTTTGAAACACTAGTAATTAATTGCTGGCCACTATGAAAACAAGTCTCAAATTAAATAGCACTCAGGTATAAACTGCCACCAACAGTACAGCCAAAATGTTGTTTTTCTTTAATAATAAAAACCAAATCCCATAAGAACATCTTCCCTTTCCTGTTTTAATTTCTTTCTCCTTCCTTCCTTCCTTCCTTCCTTCCTTCCTTCCTTCCTTCCTTCCTTCCTTCCTTCTCCTTGTCCCCCTCCTTCTTCTTCTCCTCCTCCTCTTCCCCTCTCCCACTTCCCCCTCTCCCTCCTCCTCCTCTTCCCCCTCTCTCTCCTCCTCCTCTTCCCCCTCTCCCTCCTCCTTCTCCTCCTTCTCCCCCCTCCCTTTCTTCTTCCTCCTCCTCCTTCTCCCCACTCCCTTTCTTCTTCCTCCTTCTCCTTCTTCCCAGCTTTTCTATTGCTTGTGAAGAAACAAAGGAGCCTCAGTGATACCACCTTCCTTTTTATAAAATGTGGGCAGGCAAATGCCCTGGCAGCAAATGCCATTGCTGTGAAAGCTCCACCCTGTTTATCAAAATGCAGATTTCAGAGTATTTAATAGATGGATTCTAGACCAATTAAGGAATTAATCCACAAGTCTTTACTGGCTGCTTTTGATAACTGGAAACATTCCTGAAATAAGTAAGCTATGGCCTGGGAGTTGGGCACTGTGTTGCGTTACCTATAGAACATTGTCTTAACGGGGTTTGTCATAACGGCTTTTGGTTTATGAAATGTTTTCTGTAGGCAGTGTATATATAGGCGCATTTATGATGGTACTTGAGCAAATGATGTAACCTCTGCCAAGGAGAGCAGAGGGCAGAATAAAGCCATTCCTCTTTGGTTTGCCTGATGGCTCATCAGCCAGAGCCCCTGGGGGAAAATCCCTTGCACAATGGCAAGGCATCCCAGTTTCCTGGGAGGCCAATGAATACAACAACTGTTGTTTTCCTGACAGGCACAGAAGCAATCCCTCTCTCTCAACACCAGTCAGTGATAGTGCTGAGTGTTAAAATGGATACTCCGCAGTGGTTTGTGCCTGGAAGCTGCATTAGGCAGCTGCTTGAGGTAATTAGGAACTGGAAGGCAACTTTCTAAAGGCATCCAACTAGAGAATAGAACATCCATAGGAGGGAATGGTTCTAGGGATGACAGAAGAGCAGGCTGAAAGGAAGGCTGGGTTTCCTGAGGGAATTGCTGCTGGTGTGTAAAAATAGACACTTGTAGCTTACGTCTAACTGCTTATGGTTGAGTTACAAGTTGTCAGATGATTTGAACATCAACACTAGACTTCAGCACATTAACAAAAGTTGGAAAAGTTGGGGCTAAAGGCTAGGTTGCATTGTGGGGAAGCATTTCCCTATTTCCCTGACTCATTCTTTTCCTCAGCCTCTATTAATTTAGCACCTGAGCTCTCTAAGTTATGCATTTCTTCTGTATTTGCTTTTTAAATATGTGCCAACACTCTGAATTCTGAAAAGTGCCTGAAGGGGCACTGAATATTCTTTGACTGCAGTATTATTCTTTCCTGACATTCCTGATAAGATTATCTTGAATACAGACAAAAGAAAAAAAGTTATATTTTTCTCATATGATCTATAATTAAAAATGCTGGGATGGTCTGTACATGGCTCAATAATCATTTTTTCACTGCCCTTCACTTGATAGTATCATTGGGGTAGTAATATGTGGAGGACTTTTACTAGAGCATCTTCCCTTGGGATAAAGGTCTTTTGTCACATTAAAATGCAGCAGGAGGTAGGTTTAAGGCCTTTTCTACTCAGGGAGCCCAAGTGAGACACTACATAGAAAGCCTCTTAATAGGGCTGTATCCTGACCTGGACCCACCCCAACCCCTGACCTATACCCCGTGCTGATCAAGTCCTTGGCTCCCCTTGAGTAAAGACTAACACTAGTAATAAATCCAGCTCCACTTTATGACATGAATAAATTCCCAGAGGAGCCTCTAAACTAATTTCTCTGTGCCGAAAGTTTCATGGGTAGCATATACTCTGGAGGTAAGGTGCTGGTGGAAATTAACCAAGCTGCCTCAACCCAGTGGAGCTGAAGCTGATCTGACTCATGTATTTATTTAAACTAATCATGAGAAAAATCACCAGTTGTAGGGCACCAGGGGTAACAGGGAGAGACACTGGGTCTCAGAAATCAGAGGGTTTCTGGGATATATGAAAAGGGTGAACCCCCCAGTCAACATTTATGGAGTGACTGGTGCTAGGCTGGCAACCTCCCCAGGTGTTGTTCCATCTCATCCTTACAGTAGCCCCTGGCAGGTGGGTGCTACAGTTATTCACCTGTGGAGCTCAGCACTCTAAGGGTCTGTTGTAGCTGCATGTGATTACCTCCGGCTATTCAAGTTTGTATCGGAAACAAATTATGAATGAAGGTCCATTTTATTTATTTATTTAATCTTTCTGGATTAACATTTTTTAATTTTAATTTTTTTTTTTTATTAACATATAATGTTTGTTTCAGGGGTACAGGTCTGTGAGTCATCAGGCTTACACAATTCACATATGTGTGAATTACAGCACTCACCATAGCACATACCCGCCCCACTGTCCATCACCCAGCCACTCTGTTCCCTGTCCCCTCTCCTTCCAAGCCACCCTCAGTTTGTTTCCTGAAATTAAGAGTCTCTTATGGTTTGTCTCCCTCCCTGGTCCCATCCCGTTTCATTTTTCCCTCCCTTCCCACCATGACCCCCCACCCTGCCTCTCAAATTCCTCATACTGGAGAAATCATATGATAATTGTCTTGCTCTGATTGACTTATTTCGTTTAGCATAATACCGAAGGTCCATTTTATTTTGATGCATTCCACTTTGACCCTGCTCTACAGATTCCCCTTATTTTTAGTATAGCAACAAAACAGAAGCATGTGTGTTTGGATTCCCTTGGCTTGGATAAAGCCATCAGCCCATTGTGCTGTAGTTGTTAGTTGGCCCCTCCCCTTTACCCAGATGGAAATCTCCTTGCAGAAGGGGCTGGATCTCATTTTTCTTGTCTCCCTAACACCTAGCCCAGAGCCTGGCAGTAGAAATACACTCTGTTAAGTGCATATTTGAAGGAATGAATGGAAGCTGAACGAACAGCTAACCACAATGCCTAGGAGGAAAGGGGAAGAGGGAAAGGGCTCTAAGTCATTCACAATATCCATGTTCCTATGTCAATGAGAATGATCAGTTAAAGCTGTCTTTGTGAGCTAGCTTCAACTGGACAAATACTAACAGCAGCCCTGGGACCTTGTGGAAAGGAGAGGCAAGAAGAACAATCAATAGGTATCTCTTGTGGCTGCTGCTGTAAAGGTACTCTCTGGTAGGCCCCAGAGTAAGATTATAGAGCGAAGCCATCTTGTCATTATCAAAAGCAAAGTGAAATTGGAGCTTAATGACATGAGTGTTCAAAGGGCAGTGGGAAAGGGAACAATGTCATTAGAACAGGTAAGAGGGGGGCCTGTGAAAGGGGCACTTTTAAAAACTGATGGTGTACTGAGACTAATAGATTTAATGGGCATGGTAAATAGGGTAAGACAAGGCCTATTGTGCAGTGCTCAGCCAGCAGTGCCTCACAAAGAATGATGGATTAAGAAGAGCGGGGAAAGGATGAAATCGGAGACCTAGGCAAACAAAGAGGATATGAGATGCCGTGGTAAGGAAGAAGGGCAGTTGAAATTGCTGGGAGAGTTCTTTAGTCAGGGCTGTGAGGAAAGGAATTGACCAGCCAGTGTGCAAGAATAATTCATGATGACAATAATCACTGGCGAGGTGGGGGTGGGATGTGTCCTCGGGATATAGTGTATCACAGATTATTAGCACTGGAGAATAATTTGTCTCCACTGCAGAACTGTACTTAAGTATCACCCCTTCTTTGTGCATGTATGCAAAATCAATCTCTTTTTCTTTCTCTCAATCTGTCTCTCTTTATGTATCTCTGTGTATGTGTGCATGCATACATCTTCATTTCATATTGAGAGTTTGATGAGAAAACAATGTGAAGTCTCCAGGGAATATTTTTATAATGTCCTTCCATAGCTGTTTTTATTCTCCCCCACTGTACTGTGGGGAATTTTGTTCCCAGATATAATCCCACTGCCTGTCAGTAGTGGAAGAGAACAGCTGCTCATGACAACCGTCCAATCGCCCCTGATAAAAGGAAGCTGTTCCTGGCAGTCTCTGCTTTTTATTTAGTGGCTCTAAGAAGCTCCTGTACTTCACTCTCCATGGCTGTGCCCACTCAGAAAATAGTTTCTCTTGCTGATGGTCAACATGGTCAAAGAGACAGTGGTTTGTGGGCTCCTCCAACCCTCTTCCAATCACACTGCTTTACTTTCCAGTTGTCTCCAGTCCTGTAGAAGCTCAAGGTAGCCAGCTGGAGGTGGCACTTTATGTTTGTGTATCAGGTGAGAGAAGGCACATTTCAACAAGGACATAGTTTTCTAGTTTGGAAGTAACTTTTCCGAGGATTGTAAAAGAATGGGAGGTCCTTTTACAACATTCTGGGGACATCTATAAGGAGACTTAAAATAAGCAAATTGATGCGGACTAGTAGCTAGTCAAAAGAAATGGAATGAAGCTTGGAAAGGAATAGTCAATATCTGGAAAATGGTCAGGACCTGAGGATTTCTCCCAGTTCTTGAGGTCTTCCCATTTTGTTTGTTTTAATACTACTTTGTTGTTTCTCCTTCTCTTGTATTTATAATCAAATGCCTTTGGTAGGAATCAGAATCAAGAATGAATGTAGGACTATCTCTGTTACTTTGAACTTTCTAGGCTTAACCAAGACCCAGTTTTCTGGGTTTGGATATCAAAAATACATTCAGATTTGGATAACAAAAGACCCAACTCAAAATGGTTTAAACAATGGTAGATTAAGTAGTTCACTAACAAGAAGTCTGGAGGGCTTCCTTTAGGGCACATTCAAGGTTAACTAATATCTTTGTTTGCTCATAATGGACTCATGTTCTCTCTATCCTTCTGCTCTGACACCCTCAGCATATTTTCTTAACGTCTAGCTTGGTTCCCCTTAAGATCTCAAGCTAGCCAATGTAGTTCCAATTGTCACACACAAGTGCAAAGAGGAAAATTTCTATTTGAATGTTTATTTCCAAAACTGAAATCCTTTTCCCAGAGTGCCCACATTAGACTTCCTATCCAGCATCTTAGCACAAGTCCATTGTTAAACCAATCACTAGCAAGGGGAATGGAAATATCACCATTAGTTTAGTCGTGAGTCACCACCACATGTTGGGAGGGTCTTCACCTCTTTGGAGCCTATGACCTTGGATTCCTGGAATAAAATCTGGATTCTGTTAGCACGAAGGAAGGGAAAAAAGGGTAGGGTGTGGGGGTTTGACAACTGCTGTTTAGTAGACAACAGCAGTATCTCTTACAGGAAAGTTAGTCCAGTAATCAGCCAATTCACATGTGTGAGGGGGGCTTGCTCATATTACTAGTGAGTAAATTGGTGTTTCAGGGTCAATATAAACCACAATTTTTGGTTATTTAGGTGATTAAAAGTTGAAGTCAAGTTTCATTTAACATACTTTTGGTTTTTTTTTTTTTGTTTTTTTTTTTTTTTGCAGTCTTTGACTAAAATCTAGTCCTGATTAGTGCTCTCTTAAGCATTTGACTTTGTTCTCAAAATACGTAGGTAAAAGAAATTAATGGGAATTATGATTCTCCTATTAGTGAAAGGCTACTACTAGTAAGTTTATTCGTATTCATGAAAATGTAGCTATACAACTTAAGAAGTAACCATTTTATCAGGGAAATCTCGGAGGTTGTTTAAAAACAACCATCTATCAAATATAGTAATAGCTGCTATTTAATGACTACCTATAATGGGCCAGGACCCACACTAAACATTTTACATTATCAATTCATTTAATTTTTTCATCAATTTGCAAGATAGTGTGTTTCCATATTATTGATGAAGAAACTGAGGCCCAGAGAAGTTAAGTTGCTCAGAATCTAAGTCCAAGAAGGTGCCCAGAATCTAAGTCCAAGCAGGAGAGGTAGTATAAAGGTAAAGAGACATAACATAGGTATAGGACCAAATCTTAGCTCTATCACTTATTGCAACCTTGGCCAGGTTACTGAACTTTCCATGTCTCAGTTTTCTTATGTATAAAATGGGCACAAGAATAGTAATTATCTCTTGTAGTTATGACATAATACATGTAAAGTAATTTGCCCAGAACTAGGATTTTATAGGAACTCAATAATTATTAACATTAATGCTTACAACTAAGTGACATAGCCAGGATTTGACTAAAGGGCTCTCTAGCTACAGATCCCACTTCATTCCTTTTTCTATGTTGCCTCTAGGGCCTAGCAATGCAAACAATGGGCTAAGGGACAGTGGGAAATTTTGCATCCTTGAACAACCGGATAACACACTTCTCCAAGAAACACATTTTTGCTTAATGGTGAAAGGAAACATGAAAGCATATTATACCCAGATACTGCTTTAATATTTTTGTTGCTTTTCATCCTTTGGCTTAGCATATAGTCATTTTGATAAATTGCATAACCCAGAGATACAGTTAGTTATTGTTAAATAAAAATGAATCATCTATACATGCTGAGCAAGGACTAATCTTTTAGCTAATTGAGACTCATGGGGACTGAGCTATCGCAATTCCTAGGCATGATATGTTAGCTCTACAATTCATTGCCCTGTTATTGCTAAATCTTCCTTAAAGATCTGACTGCGGAAATAAATGTTTCCTTTTTTGTAAACAAATACTAATTTAATATAAGATTTAAATTCTGTTCTTATTTCATTTTAAATAAATGGAACCTACTGAGAAGTAGTTATTGGACTCATATACACTTATGTACACTCATACTGTTGGCCTCCATGAGGAGGATTTCTGAGAGTTGACTCTCTTTATCCTGTTTACCTTCATCACAGAGGGAAATTCTGTGATGCAGGCACAAGCTGTTAGATAATTTACTCCCAAGTCTCATTTGTGTTTTGGTGTCAGATTCCTGCACCTATTTTTCCCCTTGGGAAGGAGATGATGTCCCCACCATACAGAGAACAAATGAAGATAAAAGGAAGATTTTATGGAGCCCTTGTCTGACACTGTGGTGTCTGGTCTGGGAAAGAGCCTATCTCCTTCTTCCTTCCTGGTCCCATTTCATTTACATCTTTCTCATCCTTGTGTAATCCCTCTGAATTCCTTAGATAACAGCTCTCAGATAACATCTCATCCCAACCATCATTTATCCCCTTCTTAGTCTTAGTTGTCTACTCTGATCTGCCTACATCTCTAGCTCCTACAATTTATAATATCTTGTTACAAGACCCTGTTCTACTTCTCTGGGGTAGCCATGTTCTTTCTCACTGTTCTCCTCATGGGTCTCCACCTGCTCAAGTCTGCCTATGGCATCCTTGGAAAACCATCCAAGGATTCCATAGTCATACATACTTGCCTTTTAACTGTAACTTAATTCTTAGGGTGAAGTTGGTTTACTTCACCATGTATTATATTTCATTTCTCTTTTTATGTGCTTGCCACATAGTAGGTACTCAACTCAAGCTTTAAAATTCAAATTCCTACTCCTTGTTTTAGATTCTTCTACTTCCTTCTTTTTCACTATAATGAGGGTAGACCATAAACCTGCTTTAAATAATACAACTTAAGAATCAAATGTGGAAAACGATGTAAATCTCTCCAAAATTCCTCAACAGTAATTTACCACAATGACCTTCTCTGAACTCCGTAATTATTATTGCTTTACTTACTTAATTGGCACTCTGGTTATTCTAGCTGTGTAATTATTTAGCTTTTTGTGTACAAGTTTTGGTTCTCATCAGATTATCAGCCCCTTGAGGGAGGTCTCCAGCAGAGTGTCCAACTCAGTTTCTAACACATTCCTGTACAGTGAGTGTTTGAATTGCAGATGAACAGAGGGGATACCAGAGGATGATGAGTGAGGGATTGCAGAAAATGGAGCCTCTGTTTCAGGCCCTTTGAACTCTTCCAGGGCACTCCTCAGTCTTCTCAGTTGGTGTCTGGTTTCCTAGAAGAGCTCATTCATTTCACAGGGTGGGTGTGTGCATCATGGACTCTCTAAGCCAAGTTACACGTTTAGTAACTCAGTATGGGTCAAGGCCCAATAAATAACAGTGAGAGTGGTGCTGCTTTACCAACCTCCAGATCCCCTAGCAGAATCTAGTTCTTCTTTTCCTTTCACTGGCCTCAGTTCTTAGTTCTCATTAAATTTAGAGGGAATTCTCGCTAATCAGGTACAGAGATAGACACCTCCCAGCAACTTCACCCGGAAATCAGGGTGGCCACTTTGGCTTCTGATGACCTTATGTGAATGCTATTGGCCTGAGTGCGGTGACTTGGCATCACACTAAGCCAAGCTTGAATTCACTGCCCAGGATTTGGATTTGACAGTATAAAGTAACCCTGTGGTAACTGTCTTGACCAATTTAGGCTTATGTTTAAATTCTATGTTAAATTTTTTAAATTTCGGAAAGAAGAAAAAAGAGAGCCAAACACATTTTAAGAAGCCATAAACACCTTGTGAAAAGTCAACTTGTAAAAATCCCAGCTGTTGAGGTAGTATATTTAGTAACTCTTTATACCTGCAGTAGGTATGGAGGCATAGGTGTGCATGTGTGCACGCACATGTCTTGGACTTAATTCAGTAGGAAAAAAATTGTTCAAGGACAATTAAATCCAGGTCTGTCTGTATTTCTTTTCTTTTCGTGACTATCCCATGGACGTTGGATATTCTGAGGAAGACATTTTACTTTTTGCAAGTCTTACTCTCTCATCTCTAAAACATGAGGATATGAACATATGCTTCCCAAGTCTCTCTCTAGCTCTCACTTAATGATTAACTCTCCATACTATAGAAAAACATGAACAGCTTCTTTCTACAAGACGCTCCCTAGATCAAAACTAAGGTATGATGACTCGTGGCTATGTTTTGACCTGATTGGCACAGGAGAGGAGTGGCCTGAATGCTTACTTGGTGTTATGGACTGAATGTTTGTGTCCCCCTAAACATTCACACATCAAAATCTTTTTTTTTTTTTTTTTTTATGAGAGAGAGATTGAGAATGAGAGGGGAGAAGGTCAGAGGGAGTAGCGGACTTCCCGCAGAGCCGGGAGTCCGATATGGGACTCGACCCCGGGACTCCGGGATCATGACCTGAGCCGAAGGCAGTCGCCCAACCAACTGAGCCACCCAGGCGCCCCACACATCGAAATCTTAATCCCTAATGTGATTGTATTAGGAAGTAGGGCTTTGGGATGTATTAGGTCATAAAGGTAGAGCCCTCATAAGTAGAATTAGTGCCCTTATACTAGAGACCGCCACAGAGCTCACTCACTCCTTCTGCCATGTAGGACACAGCAAGATGCCATCTATGCACTGGGAAGTGAGTTCTCTTTAGACACCCAATTTGATTGCACCTTGGTCTTGGACTTCCCAGGCTCCAGAACTGTGAGAAATACATTTCTGATATTTATAAGCTGCCTAGTCTAATGTTCTCTTTTAGAGCAGCCCAAACAAACTAAGACATTTAGTGACAGAGATCTCTTATCTCTCCTTCTTCCTCTGGCCTTATATTGTGCTGCACAATACATGTTTTGTTCTCCTTCTTCAATTTCTGAATTTCTCCCTCTTTCATTCATTCATTCATTTGTCTATTTGTCTATATGCCTCCAGATATTTTAGTTATAATACCTCTGCCCAGCCTCAGTTTCCCTGTGTGTGAAATGATAGATTTAGCTAGATGGAATTTCAGGGCTCTTGCAGCGAGAATATTCTATAAATTCACAAAGACCTTTCCTATGGAACTGTGTCAGGAGGAAGAGGAGATCCAATCCTTCATCCTCTGTGCATTTGTTCTCCCTACAGGTGCACAGTTTTTCCTGGTACACCGTCTCAGATGGCAGCAGAGCAGAGAATGAGGTAATTGCTAAAGAATGGCTGCCAAAACCTTCTGTGGGAAAACAGAGTTTTCCAGAATTGATATTTCTAGGAATGATTGAAGAAAAAAAAAATAGATGCAGCTCAACTTGGCAAGGTTAACAGCACAGGCAGCAGGCTCGTGGGCTCAGCTGCCAGCATGACCTCGAATAAACCAGTTTTGCCTGACAGGACACCTGACAGGAGTGCCGGGCGCCGAGTGGCCTGTAGGCTGCAGGCTGACATGGGGAAAATGGAAAGCTGGAGAACTTATAGGTGGAGATGCGAGGATGTCTCTAGCAGTTTCTAAGTCACCACTAGCCAGAAATGACTCCTATGGACATCAGACATGAGAAAAGTGTGGGGTCAGCTCCTCTGAGCGCTGGGGGTATATGATCAATCGTTGACTATTCTCTCTGACTTCTTTCAAATCTCATTACAAGTGTCTCTGAGAGGTGTGACTCTTCCTCTAGGTTCCTCTGGAGACTGGTTTCTGACAGAATGAGTCACTTCCCTAGGAAGTTCTTTGCCTTTTAGTATTTCATTACTATTTTCTTTTGTGTCATATACTTACTGACCTCTAACTGTGATATCTTAGTTGTAGTTTATGTGAATGGATTAAGTGGAGAATTGGAATGCAGCAGATCTGGTCCTTTTTCTAGTTGGTGGTTGACCTCTCCTTATGAAGAGACGTCTAACTAATGAGCACTCATTCAAAGGCTGGACTAGTAGAGAGAGACAGGTGAGTAGAGCTGGAGAAAACCTCAGTGATAACTTAGTCTTGTCCATCTCTTTATTTATTT
>CM052810.1:100079248-100186437 GCA_028533885.1 Nasua narica | reverse complement strand
CCTGCAGCGCCTCCAGGACCATGCGCAGCACGGTGGGGTGGCGGCGAGGCCCTCGGGCGGCGCTGTGGCTTGGGCCTGGCTCTTCGGCCCCAGACAGCCCCGACGTCCCCACTGTGGAGAGCAAGGGAGCTGAGGACACTGAGGAGGTTGAGATGTTGCCTACGGCAAAGCTCCCAGGAGCCATTGCAGGCGCATGCGCAGACACCCGATAGTCAGACTCCCCCTGCCAAGGTGCGAGGACTGATTCTTACAGAGCTTACTGGAGGCAGCACTCCAGACTGGTACAGACGTGGTGATGACTATGATTTCAGTCTAGTCTTTAAACCAGGTGTTTCTTTGCCCAATGTGAGAGTATAAATTAGAAGATGCATGGGATGGATTGAAACTTTTCTTGTCATTGTAACAAATCATCTTTTGTTTATTGTCTATGTGGGCTCTTCATTTAAGATCTGTCTCAATCTGTTCCTGCCAAAGTTATGTTGGATGCAGTTTAATACAATAATTATTGCCTGTAGATACTGATTAGTTTTAGTTTTACTTTTTTTTATTATTTTATTTTTTAAAGATTTTTATTTATTTATTACAGAGCGAGAGACTGAGAATGAGAGGGGAGAAGGTCAGAGGGAGAAGCAGACTTCCCGCAGAGCCGGGAGTCCGATATGGGACTCGATCCCGGGACTCCGGGATCATGACCCGAGCCGAAGGCAGTTGCTCAACCAACTGAGCCACCCAGGTGCCCTAGTTTTACTTTTATGTCCTTATTTTAAAAACATAAGTTTATATTAGAGCTTTTGGACAATAACAATTAAGTTGGTAGTAGGCCATTGTAAATATATTTTTTAAGTTTCTGGGAGATTTTGAAGTTTATTCACCATTCATTCATTTAAGAAATACTTATTGTTTGCTATATATACCAGGTGCTTGCGATAGAGGTGAATGAAGTTAATCATCTATATAGAGTGCATTATTTTTAAACTAGTGAATGGGAAAGAAAGTTAAACAAAAATATCTAATAACACTGATGGCAATGATGATGATGATCGTGGCGGCAAGAGTAACTGACACATAGAAGGTCAGCTAACTGTAAGCAGGGAAGAGGTTTCACAGAGCAGCTGAATTTTGAAACATACTTAAAGGGAGATAGCCAAGATTGGCAAGTGTATTTTCTGCAGAATGAACAAAAAGAGTGAAAATATGAAGAAACAATACTATAAGAAGTTCATGTGGCTGGAATTAAGTTTTCAGTGGCCTGGCTTAGAAAACGAGGCAGGGGCTAGATCACAAGAGAAAAGCCTTGTATGCCAAGCTCAGGAGCTAGGACTTTATCCCGTGGGCAGTAAGAAAGCTCCTGTGAGAATTCTAGACCCTCATTACCTTTCACATGAACAAAAATAACAGCAGTGAGATGAGAACAAAGGGCATTTATTGGTGGGATATCATGGAAATAAAGTCAACAGGACTAAGGGAAGGATAGATGAGAGCGAGGAGCAGGGAACAAGGTTGATAGCTTGGGAGGCTGTGTAATGGTTTTACCATTTATACCATTTATTGAATGAGAGGATGCAATAGAATTCAGTTTGAGGAGAAAGACAGTGAGATTCATTTTAAATGATTGGATTATAAATGCTCTTTAGGACACTGAGGTAGATCTGTCTAGTGGCAAATATAGGTACCTTTAAAGTTTGTAATAAATGGCTCTCTGCCATGTTGTTTCTACATAGATTCTTACTCAATGCCAATGACTATTGTAAATAATAGAGAAATCAGGGCTTTAATATGGAAATATTCCTAAAGAGGAGTAGGACCTTGGAAAACAGTTGTCTGATAAAAATAGGCCTAATGCAGAGGGCTTTTCTTCATGTTTATCTTCCAATTGGTTTACAGGTCCCTACGATACCTTCTAGCAATGTAGTATTCATTCCTGGGATGTGTTCTACACATCTTCCAGCTGTATTCTCTTCCCTTACATTTTCCTGTTTAAGTTTTCACACCATGCTCTTCAGATGCTTATATTTTGTATTCTTCTTAATTAAAAGGAAAAGAAATAGCTACAGGTATTTTGATACTAATTCAGAAATTTCTCGAGTTTATTTAGGAAGGCAAAAAAATTGCAGTCAGACACACATGCATATGGATCTATGCGCGTGCACACACACACACACACACACACACATGCTCACCTCACACACGCACATCTTGCACCTCTGTTCTGACAATGTACTTTACCCAGTTCCATTCTGTTGCCAGCAGCCTGGGACTGGGCTCGTGAGTGGGGTCAAAGACACTGTATTTCAAATAAATCTACAACCTAGCTTCCCCAAGTCTCTGTGTTTTTTGTTGTTTTTTGAGGGGTTTTGTTTTTTGCTTTTTTAAAAAAATCTTTTAACTACCATACCAGCTTATTGTAATGATCAAAGGAAATAATGTTTCCAGAAGTTCTTTTTTACACTATAAAGGACTGTACAAGTATAAGAAGGTAAAGAAACAGAGAACTATTCATTTCCATTTCTAATACAGCAATATACCTGTTTGTAATTTTCCTCATGCTAAGGAAATTTAGTCAAAAGTGGGGCTGTGGGAAGACTTTTGATCATACATAATTTCTCAGGCACACACTGCTTAAAGATACATTTATCTTTCACTGACCTAATCCCTCCCTGTATTTTTCAATTCAGTCAAAGTTTCTCACAGGCTCGTACTGTTTTCACTAAATTTTTACCGTAATACTCTTTACGCACATCCCTACAGACTGTAATAATGTATCAGATAATTTTGGGGCAAAAAAAGCCCTGGGAATTGGCTTCAAGGAGAATTATTTTTCATGCATATGCTCTAATGTCATTTCTCCAAGTGCTTAACTTAGTATTTATTTACTTTCACAGTTTATTTCGATCAGCTCTATCAAATTGCCTTGTGAAATCCCACAACTCTAGGATTGTTTCTGTACACATCACATTGTCTCCACCTGATTTCTTGTGGGGACGCTGCCAAGTGGCTACAAGCAGGTGTTTGCAGGCTCTCTTGTGAGAGTGCCTGGCCAGATGGGGTCAGCTTATCCAGTAGCCACTAAAGCCTAGGAATTTGGCTTCCTACCATGGAGTGAGGGTGACAAGTTCTGGCTTTGGGAGACTGAGTGAGATTCACAGTTTCTAATAAATAGGCATCAAAGTGGTTATACCCATAAACCTAGCTTACAAGGTCAGGACAAATTTTAAATATTCTAAAATTAATTTGGGATGAAAATGACTTTTTTTAAACATACAAAAATGGCTGTCATTTGTATTTCATCTCAATTAGATAGTGAATGCAGACATCATTCACACTTGAACCTGACCCCAACCATCTAAGGCAATAGTCATGCCTTTCTAGAGAAGCAATCTTTTTAAACAGTCCTATGTCAAAATAATTACTGTAAGAAAGCAGGGAATAATGCACAGGCTTTGAATTTCTTTGAGAAAATATGCATTTGAATAAAAATTTCATTGGGCCTTACTTTTTAAAAGAGAAAAATTTATACTAAATATAACATGGAAAAATGATACATGCTTTTCCATGCATTTGTCATGACCAAGAAATGACACATAATATGTTCATATGGTCATGTGTAGGGATTACATTAATTCATTTAAAAATTTTTGAACTCAGCCAACCAACTTATGTCTCCATTTCTGCGAGGGACTCAACCCAACAAATTCAAATTCAGGAATTTGAAAATTAATATAATTTATAAAATTACATCCTAACCAAATGGAATAGCTCAAAGAGAAAGATAATCAGCAGTGGAAGCGCCCTTCAGTATGTGTAGCTTATCAAAATATTCCTAAATGACTCAAAATATGGTCCTTACATATGATAAATATTTTCTATACTGCAACTATATGTTGACTAATGAACAACATGTACTGTTAGGAAGGAGACTGTAAGTGTCAAATACTAATTACATGATTATGATTTGAACTTGTCAGAACTTACATCTTGAAATCCTGAAGAGTGTTTGCAGAAGAGTAGGAGTAGAGTACTTTACAAGTTCTTTTTTATTTGGTTTCTCTTTAACTATTGAGAATACACAAGTAATATGCCTAATAAAAGCCAGGGCTGAGATATAACTAACCTTTATTAAAGAGCATTCTATACAACACCACACTCTACCTAATTCATCTGTTCTTCCTCCACACTCATCTTGAGAGTTTTTTGAATGGCTTTTTTCTACATTTCTTAACTTTTAAATGTAATGTATTATCTGGTAGGAGGATTCTGATCACCTTTTCTTCTACCCACAGGAAACTGGTTTAATGTTAGGAAATTTCTGAAATAGTAAGTACTCCCTAGGACAGAGGATAGAATTGAGATGTCTTTCTAAGTCTAAAGTAATTTGATTAGGTTTTCCTTAGTCTTTATCCTGAAGAGAATTCTCTCTTTGACGTGGCTCTCTGCCTTCCAATCAATTGCCTACCCTAACCTGCATAATCTTTCTAAAACACATCTCTATATTTTACTCTCTAACTCAAAAGTCTTTGACTTCTGGTCTTCTTCATAATATCTTCCTGGAAATATCCTTTTCTGCACCATAGAACCCTCACTACTTCTTTGTGTTGCCCCTCAGATGGCTGTCTGACGCTCATAACAATTTGTGACACGCATTTTCCTGCACATTTGCATATCCTCTGCTCCCCTGTACATTTCCTGAATACAGGAACTGGGGATGTCATTTCTGTACCAGCACTCAACATAGAATCTGGCCTGTAGTAGCTTAACATTCTTCTTGACCGCATAAAACAATGTCACTTTCATGCATTCAAGACTCCTCAAAAATCTGGTTTGCTCTACTCTCCCAGCTCCATCTCCTACCCCTTATACTCAGCTCAACTCTTAGATGGCATCCACTAGGACCATTTGCTGAATATACTGAGTACTTCTGAGTGTTCAAGTTCTTGCTCTGTGCCCACGTTAGTTTCCACATCTCTTCTTGTTGAAATCTCATTTATTTGTTTCAGTCTAATTTAAATACAATGTTTATGTCCAAATGTCTGCAGGTGTGAGAAAACTCTGATCCTTCCCGAACCCAAGCTACAGTTAATTTTGTTGCCCTTGTGCTATCCTGAAATTTGTTTAATCACAGGTGGCTTGCATTATAGTTAGCTGTGCATATCTTGATTTCCCCTACTGGCTAGTTAGTTTCTTGAAGACAGGAACTATATTGATATGATTGTTCATTTGAAGTATGGATTGGGTATTTTTTCTGTGCCAGACATTGTGTTAAGGTCTGACCACAATGTGGTGATTATAATAAACAAAATTTCTGTCCTCAAAGAGCTCATATTCTAGTGCAGGGAGAAAAATGATAAAAATATAAACAACACAAAATATATCTGATGGTGGTAAGTATTCTGATAAGAAATAAAGCAAGAGAAGGGCACATACCAATCACAAAAAGTCTCTTTAGGGAGGTGACCTTTGGGTAGAGATCTGAAGGAAGGTGAAGTGCTTGGTGGAAGAGCATTCTATACAGAAGGGCCCAAAGTAGGAATATGCTTGGGTGGGGTAGAGTAAACTGGTAGAAAGTCGGATTGGAGAACAATGCCCTAGCAAATATCTTGGATAACCAAGGCTTTCTATGCCCTGGCACACACTTGGGATTTTACTTCAAGGGACATGAGGATCCTTGGATGGGTTGTAGATAGAGGAGTAAGATGGTCAGACTTATATTTTAATGGTGTCTCCCTGGTTTCTGAATCTGTAGAATTGTCCATAAGGAGGCAAGTGTGGAATTAGTGAGCTGGTTAGGAGACTAGCACAACTCCTCAGGCAAGAGATGTTGATGCCTTAAACCCAGGTGGTGGCAGTGGAAGCATCGAGAGGTGGTTGGATGTGGACATGATACAAAGGAAGTACTGACACTATTGCTGAAGGATTTATTGGGAAGAAGAGGGGAATCAAAGATTACTACAAGGATTTTGGCCTAAGTACGTGGCAGGATAAAAGTGTCAGTTACTGAAATAAAGAAACTTGCAGGACAAGTGGGAAGAGAAAGTCAAACAGTGAGTTTTGTCTATGATAAGGATAAGATGCCTTTTGGATATCTAAGTGGAGATGTCAAGTAGGTAGGTTTGTAGTTAAGCTCTCAGGGCTAGAGATAAAATTTGGAGTTTTTTTCCTGTGAATAGATTATATTTAAAATTCTGGATTGAATAAAGCATCCATTAAGTATAGATTGTGAAAAGTTTAAAGGTTGAGTTCTCTACCGCTTAGAGATTTAAAAAAAAAAAAAAAGTGGAGAACTTGCTAAAGAGACTGAGGAGAAGCACCTAGTGAGGAATAGTTGCTTGGTAAGGCCTCCCTGATTGATTAGTCATTTCTAGTGTAGGGGCAGTTTTTCTCATTCCACTTTGGGTGGTTCATATGACTGCAAAGTGATAGAAGAGATTGGAGTGCTTCTACCTTTCATTCTAAAGATAGAGTTTTATATGTAGATGTCAGCTTGGAAATGTGGTTCTTGTTCTACCTCTACCAGATGTGCCCTCTTGGATTTAAACTTCATCCTTAAGGCAAGGGAGTGATCCTGCTCTTCTCCTGCAGCGTGTACTTCTGCTTAGAGGGGAGAGTTTTGCAGTTTATCACCTTTACAAGATTGCTTCTGGTATTTATTTTAATCGATTTTACCTTCATTGGGAATGTGTCATGGTTTGGCCAGGGGTCAATTCAATGATGCCATGGTTGGATCTGGGGCTGCTACTTCAGAACGCTGAGGTCTTTTCAGCAGGAACTCCACTGTATTACCTCCATCACATTGCATAAAGGCACAGCAACATCTTTAGCAAATCCTTCACTCACTCTGGGTATCCACATTGGAGTACGTTACTGTCAAGTATTCCAAACTGCAAATGTTTCTGAGAATGTAAATGACGCATGACTCATCGTGAACCTGTGAACTCAACCTAGTCACAAGAGCAGATGGAATGTGAACAAAGGTCAAAATAGATTAATCTCAGTAGTCTACCTGCTGACATTGTAATAGGTGCAACTGCCTCCATTCCCTACCCACAACAAACTATGGAAACTACTCATGGTCATTTAAAGCAGCTTCTCACTCTATCTCAATTTGGTATGTCTTAGCTTCAAAGTGAAGTCTGCTGTCTTGCTACAATAATGATAGATCAAAACTGTCAACATGAAAGCCTGACAGAGGAAAATGGAGCTTCGTTTCCCAGAAAACTATCAACGTATTGCATTAAGAAATAGTAATAGAAATTTTTTAAAGATTTTATTTATTTATTTGACAGAGAGAGAGAGATCACAAGTAGCCAGAGAGGCCGGCAGAGAGAGAGGGGGAAGCAGGCTCCCTGCTGAGCAGAGAGCCCGATGCGGGGCTTGATCCCAGGACCCTGAGATCATGACCTGAGCCGAATTCAGAGGCTTAACCCACTGAGCCACCCAGGTGCCCCAGTAAGAGAAACTATGTTAAAAAGTGGATAAGATACATGTAAGATTTGGTGCTTTAGAGTACATTTTGTGATTTTCTATAATGTATTTGTCTTGAGTGTTTATTATCCACTATAATAATAAACTTTATTTATCTATCCTTAGTGCCTATCTAAAGTTAAATGGTTAATTATTCATTGTCAGTAATTCACAAAGTGTTCGATACATGGGTATACATAATTATGCAGAATATATTTCTAGCAGCTAATAACAAAAGGAGGAAGAATCCATGATGCTTAATTTATCCATCCATCCACACACATATATGTATGTATCCCTATATATGAATCCAGCCTACCTGTATGTGTCAACATATATTTACATATACACATACACTACATATATATATATTTATCAGTCCTATGTAGGTCTTCCTAGCTAACTTTGTTATGGATGTTATTGGAGATGGGGTTAAGAAAATATTTTAAAAATATCATACTGATAATGTCATAAATAACCTTTAAAAATAGTTGCCTCCAGTCTAGGATTTAGAAAGGTCATTGGGTAATTTAAAATTAAAAGCCAACTCTATTTTATACAGCTTTTCCAAGGTGGCAAGTGTTTCTTTCTCTTATGCTATGTGAGTTTCCATTGGAATCTGTTAGGCACAATAGGAGTAGTGTTTTTTTAGTGATAATAGATCAAACTAGCAAGAAAGTAAATTTGGAAAAAATGTAATTATTAACGATGATGCATAGCTGTATAGCATACTTAATCAACGTTATTTATTCATCATTAAAGTTATACGGCAGGCAGTTTTATACTTTCATTGTATTCATTGCAGAAAAATAAATGGAGGCTTAGAGAGGGTAAAGGATGTAACAGAGGATCATTAAAAGTATTCAGCAGAACTGAGGCTAGAACCTGGATCTGACTCCAAGGCTGTGTTTTCCTTCTACACTATACTATGATCCAATGAATAGACAAAGACTGTTTTCCATGTCTTTATTACAGAAAACCTAAAAAAAAAAAGATTGAAATGTAAGTGCATGCTATAATGCATCTGCTTTTTCTTTCTTTTAGAATCTGAAAAAAAAATCACTAAAAGAGGGCACAATATTAAATCTTAAAAACACCACTTTATAACACTTTCAAAACTGAATAAATGTGAAAAGGAGCAAAATAGGGTAATGGTATAAACTTATATCATTGAACTGTCTAATTCTGTGAGGAGATACAATTTCATTTTCATAAGGTCTTTGAGAGACTATATATCCCAACACAATTTATGATATTTCATATCAGAGTTTCAAAGTTCAAATAAAAATTAAGGCAGAATTGAAGAAAACAAAAGAGAAACAACAACAACAAAATAACACCCCACTCCAATAATCTGGAGGCTATGGTGAAAATGTTACTTAAAGAGACAACATGTATCCACCAAGTGGCTTTTAGCGTTGAAATATGCCCTGAAGTTGACTGCAATGAAGACAATGAAGTAGTGAGTTAGCTTCTAGCAAAGTTACAGTTGGCCATAAAATTGTTCTCGAAATAATGCAGTGAAAATGTTCTTAAATATTTATTTTAGCAGAAAAATTTTAGATGAAGAAGATACTGGAAGTTGAAAATGGGCAGCTGTAGACTTTAAAGAAGTTATGGGACAGAAAAAAGGAGGAGGCCCTATAAAAAACTTGTGGTGTGAAATTTGAATGTGTGTGTGCATGTGTGTTGGTGGTGGCAGTATTGATACTAGGAATCTATTGGCATTGGGACCTACTTCTAGGTCACACTCACTGGGATGGACCCTCTAGATCTTTAGACCAGTCCTTTTGCTGCTAGCTGCTGTCTCTCTTCCTCTCCATAGCTTATTCACAATTGTAACATTTGGGCATATAGCATAGTTTTTTACAAAGTCAAGTTCTCCTTTACTTAGTCGTATCAAGTATTTGATAAGAATTATTCAACCTGAGCACATTTTTCTCATTAAAAATAATAAGTATTAAGATTATTTTTGCATGAATACGGGATGTTTCATACTGAAAAGAGATTATTCCTGCTCAATAAGCATTATTATTAATAATAATGTGCCAGCTGAAGGACAAAGCAGAAACTTTGTAAGGTAGGAAATGTTCTATTTCTTTTTCCAAAAATAATGTTTATTATTTCTGATTAAAATATTGAAAAGTGTGAAGAAGAAAGTAAAAAATTGCCCATGATTCCAACTTCTAGAAATAATTACTATTAATATTTTAGTATTTTTTTATATGTATGTAAGTGTGTGTATGCATATTAAATTGGTCCATACTATACATACAGCTTTGTATCCTGCTTTCTTAGTCTAGCAGTGCATGGTGTTGTTCAGGCTTTCAATGCTTTTTGAAATGTTATTAATTTGTTTTATATTTATTATATACATAGTTATTGCTTGAACATATCTCTATTTAGATATATACATTTATGTATTATTTGTTATATACTATAATAGAGCTATGATAAGAGTCCTTATGCATAAATCTTAGCCCCACAAAAACAGTGGACATTTTGGTCTATTTTCTGAATCTCATGGAAATGCTGCTATTGTCTTATTTTCTTCAACCTATTCTGTAAAATAAAAATACATTGGTGTATAGATGTACACTAATTAAAAGATTTCTGTTGTCAAATAAGTATGTGAGATGTTGAGTTCAATAAGGCATTGAGATTTCTTTTGTATAGGACTTCTCAATCCTTAATATGCAAACATGCACTTTGAATTACTAAGAGAGAGATCAGGTATTTTTCCTGAATCATTTTTCCAAAGATCACAAAGCAATATTTTTAAATTTAAATTCAAGTAACCAACATATATTAGAGTAGTTTCAGATGTAGAGTTCAATAATTTATCAGCTGCATATAATACCCAGTGCTCATCATATCACATGCCTTCTTTAATGCTCATCACCAAATTACCCCATCCCCCTACCGACCTCCTCTCCAGCAACCCCCAGTTTCTTTCCCATAGTTATTAATAGTCTCTCATGGTTTATCTCCCTCTCTGATTACTTCCCATTCGGTTTTCCTACCCTTCCCCTATGATCCTCTACGCTGTTTCTTATCAGTGAAAGCGTATAATTGTCTTTCTCTGACTGACTTATTTCGCTCAGTATAATACCCTCCAGTTCCATCCATGTTGATGTAAATGGTAAGTATTCATTCTTTCTGATGCTGAGTAATATTTCAGTGTGTGTGTGTGTATCTCAAATCTTATCTGTCGATGGACATCTCAGCTCCTTCCAGTTTGGCTTTTGTGGACATTGC
This sequence comes from Nasua narica, assembly GCA_028533885.1. Lineage (NCBI taxonomy): Eukaryota > Metazoa > Chordata > Mammalia > Carnivora > Procyonidae > Nasua > Nasua narica. The sequence continues at coordinate 100,175,721 of CM052810.1, read as the reverse complement.
TGCTATGAACATTGGGATGCATGTGCTCCTTTGGATCAGTACATTTGTGTCTTTGGGGTAAATACCTAGTAGTGCAATTGCTGGGTCATAGGAAAACTCTATTTTTAACTTCTTGAGGAAATTCCATACTGTTTTCCAGAATGGCTGTACCAGCTTATATTCCCACCAACAGTTTAAAAGAGTTTCCATTTCTCTTTATCCTCACCAACATTTATTGTTTCCTGACTTGTTAATTTTAGCCATTCTAACTGGTGTGAAGTGGTATTCCACTGTGCTTTTTATTTGTATTTTCCTGATGGCTAGTGATGTTGAACATTTCTTCATGTGCCTGTTAGCCAATTGTATGCCTTCTTTGAAGAAGTGTCTGTTCATGTCTTCTGCCCATTTCTTGACTAGATTATTTGGGTTTTGGGTGTTGAGTTTGATAAATTCTTTATAGATCTTGGATACTCCTTTATCTGGTATGTCATTTGCAAATATCTTCCCCCTTTCCATAGATTGCCTTTTAGTTTTGTTGACTATTTCCTTTGCTGAGCAGAAGCTTTTTATCTTGATGAAGTTCCAATAGTTCATTTTTGTTTTTGTTTTCCTTGCCTTTGGAGATGTGTCCAGCAAGAAGTTGCTGCAGCCAAGATCAAAGAGGTTGCTGCCTGTGTTCTCCACAAGGATTTTGGTGGATTCCTATCTCACATTTAGATCTTTTGCCCATTTTGAGTTTATCTTTGTATGTGGTGTAAGAGAATGCTCCGGTTTCATTCTTCTACATGTAGCTGTCCAATTTTCCCAGCACCATTTGTTGAAGGGATTGTCCTTTTGATGGGGGAAACAAAGGCAGAAGAAAAATTATTAATTTCTCTACTACCTAGAGCCCACTGACAAGTCCTTGAAACTGGCAGAATGACATCCCTCTAGGGACTCAAATACCTAGATGTTGACACTTTGCTAAGGGCAAAGGGCAATCCTAGCCCAACCCCCCTGCCCCAGGATCCTGTGAGTCTTTTTAACATATAAAAATTCCTCCATTGGACATTCTTTCCTGCTTAGTTGAATATTAGTTGACCATAGAGTTGAGAGTCTACTTCTGGGTTCTCTATTCTGTTCACTGATCTATGTGACAGAGCAATTGTTTTGTGAGATTTTGGTTTAAGAAGCATCATGTAGGGGCACATGGGTGGCTCAGTTGATTAAGGGCCCTGCTCTTGATTTCTGTTCAGGTCATGATCTCAAGGTCATGAGATGGAGCCCCAGCTTAAGAGTTTCTCTCCCTCTCCCTCGGCCCTCCCCCTACTCATATGGGCTCTATCTATTTCTATATATATAAAATTTGTTTAAAAAAAATAGAAGCATCAAATATGATGCTGTATTTTGGTTCAAAATAGATATTCTTTATCACCATAATCGAGGGCTTTTCTACTTATATTAGTTAGGTAACATAAGACTATGCTGCAATAACAAATAACCCTATAATCTCTACAGCTTAACACAACAAAAGTTTATCCCTTGCTTGTATAGTATGTGATAAGTCTGATTCCTATATGTTTATTTTCCAAATAGTGTCTCAGACTGGAGCTGGTTCCAAATTCTAACTACCAGCTGTAAGTTTTTACTTCTAGCCATTCAAATGAGATTGACTGTGGAGAGAGCACAATGGTTCTTATCTTTCTTCTTCCATTTTGACTCCTGAGAATTAATCATACACTTACACCCCCTAGAGTCAAAGGAACTGAGAAAGGTTATATAAATATCTGATAAATAACAAATCTCTGCCATACTGTTGTATATTTTTTTAATAAGTAATGTATGTTGGGTTTTGTTGAATGCTCTATTTGTCTGAGTTGTACAGAGAAACAGAATCAATGGAATATAGGGATATACAAAAGGAGATTATAGGATTGGCTCACATGGTTATAAAAGCCAAGAAGTCCCACAATCTGCCATCTGTGAGTTGAAGAACTGGAAAATCTGGTGGTATAAGTCAGCCTAAATCTGAAGGCCAGACAACCTGGAGGCCATGTGTGTAAGTCCTAGAGTTCCAAAGGCCCAAGAATCAGGAGCTTCATTGTCCAAGGAAAGGAGAAGATAGATGACCCAGCTCAAGAAAAGAGAGAGAGAGGGAATTCACCCTTCCTTTGCATTTTTTTTCCATTCGGGTCCTCACCAGATTGAATGTGATACCCACATTTTGCTCTGTCTACTGAATCAAATGCTAATCTTTTCCAAAAATACCCTCACAGACAACACCCAGAAATAGTGTTTTACCAGCCATCTGGCCATCCCTTAGCCCAGTCAAGTTGACACATAAAATTAACCATTATAAATACCTATTTGGAAACTATTGGGATAATTTTTTTAGCCTGATGATGTTATGATCTTGCTTAATAAATATTCTCATATCAAACTCTCTATACTCATCAAATAAATCCTATGCTAAGATGAGAAATTATTACCTTATTATTCTTTTGAATTATATTTGATAATATTTTTACCTAGACTTTTGCAACAATATTCGCAAACAATATTGGTTTATAACTCTACAATTCAATGTTGGTTGTTAGATGTGGTTATCAGGGTTTTATTATGGGAAGTCTTACAAATATGTATTTTTTAATTAAACTTTTTATTTTAACATAATTGTATATTCACATGCAGTGAGCCCCATGTACTAGTTATCCAGTTTCCTTAACATTGACATCTTATAAAACTATACTATTGTATAATAGCTAGTATATTGGCTATGATACAGTCAAAATCAAAAACATTTCCATCAATACCAGGATCCTTCATGTTACACTTTTAATACCTTACCCACTTTCCTCCTGTGCTTACTCCCTCCTTAACTTGGGGCAACAACTAATCTGTTCAACATTTCTGTAACTTTATTGTTTTAAGAATATTGCATAAATGGAATCATACAATATAGACTTTTAAGATGGCTTCTCACCCAGGTAAATCTCTGAAGATCTATATATGTTCCTTTTTATTACTAATAGCAGTCAGTGGTATGGATGTACCACAGTTTGCTTAGCTATATCTCCATTGAAGGACATTTGGATTGTTTCTAGTTTTTGGTTATTATAGATAAGCTACTATGAGCATTCATATACAGGTTTTGTATGAACATAAATTTTCATTTATCTGTGATAAATACCGAGGATTACAATTCCTGGGTTGTATGATAGATATATGTTTAGCTTTTGTTTTTGTTTTAAAAAATTATATTTATTTATTTAATATTATTTTAAAATTTAAATTCAATTAGCCAACACATAGTACATTATTAGTTCCAGATGAGTTTTCATAATTCATCAGTTGTGTATAACACCTAGTGCTCATCACATCATGTGTCTTCTTTAATGTCCATCACCCAATTACCCTATCCCCTCACCTACCTCCCCTTCAGCAACCCTTGGTTTCTTTCCCATTGTTAAGAGTCTCTCATGGTTTGTCTCCCTCTTTGTTTCTTTCCATTCAGTTTTCCCTTCCTTCCTTTATGGTCCTCTGCACTGTTTCTTATATTCTACATATGAATGAAGCCATATGATAATTGTCTTTCTCTAATTGACTTATTTCACTTGGTATAATACCTTTCAGTTCCATCCATGTCGATGTAAATGGTAAGTGTCCATTCTTCCCGATGGCTGAATGATATTCCATTGTGTGTATATATATGTGTGTACACACACACACATACACACACACACACAAAACATCTTCTATATCCATTTATCTGTCATTGGATATCTCGGCACCTTTCACAGTTTGGCTATTGTGAACGATGCTGCTATGAACATTGGAGTGCAGGTCCCTCTTCATTTCACTATATCTGTATCTTTGGAGTAAATTTATTTTAGAGAGAGAGTGGAGGGAAGGGGCAGAATCTTCAAGCATACTCCCATTGAGCATAGAGCTGACATGGGGTTCGATCTCACAACCCATGAGATCATGACCTGAGCCAAAACCAAGAGTTGGGTGCTTAACTGCCTGAGATATGCAGGCACCCCTGTATATCTATTTTTTTTTTAAAGAAACTGTCAAATTGTTTTCCAGAGTGACTGAATTACTATTTTACATCCCAATCATTAATGTAGGAGTGATCCAGTTTTCATCATCCTTTACAGCATCTAGTGCTAATCACTTTTTTTAGTGCTAATCATTTTGATAGGTATGTAGTAATATCTTGTTTGTTTTAATTTAATTCTTTTTTTCTAATGGCTAATTGTATTGAACATTATTTCATAGTTTTATTTATCATCTATATATCCTCTTTGGTGATTCTGTCATGCCTGTTTGCCTGTTTTCTTAATGATATTGTTTGTTTGTTTTTACTATTGAATTTTGAGAGTTCTTTGTATATTCTAGATACTAGTCTTTTGTCCCATGTGTGATTTACAAATATTTTATTCCACTGTGGAGCTTGTTTTTTCATTCCTTTTAATAAGGTCACTCTCAAAGTAAGGTTTTCATTTTGATGAAGTCTAATTTATTAAGTTTTCCTTTTATGGATCATGCTTTCATGTCAAGTCTGAGAACTTTTTGCCTAGATCTGGATCCCAAAGATTGTCTCTCGTAATTTCTCCAAAAATTTTTTAATTTACAATTTATATTTAAGTCTGTGATCCATTTTGAGTAAATTTTTATGTAATGTGTGAGGTTTAGGTCAAAGGTTTTTTGTTTTATTTTGTTTCTTATTTTATTTTGCTTGTTTTATGTTGTTTTTGCCTAATTTGGATGTCCAATTATTCCAGCACCTTTTTTGAAAAGTCTTTCCCTCCTCCATTGTATTATTTTTGCCTTTTTGTCAAAAATCAGTGGATCATATTTGTCTTGGTCTCTTTCTGGTTTCTCTAATCTGTTACTATTGATCTGTGTGTCTGTTGCCCTACCAGGACAACACAGTCTTAACTATGGTTATAGAAAAAGTCTTGAAATTGGGACTCATTCCTTACCTTATTCTTCCTTTTCAAACTTATTTCAGTTATTCCAGTTTCTTTGTCTTCCCATATAAATTTTTGAATAATCTTGTCTGTATTTCTGGGACTTTGATAGGAGTTGCATTACAGTTTTTATCAATTTGGGGGAAATTAATATCTTCATTATGTAAAATATTCTGCTGCATAAACACAGCATATTTCTTCATTTCTATAAATCTTGATTTCCTTCATCAGCATTGTGTAGTTTACCACATAGGAGTCCTATACACGTTCTGTTATAATTATACCTAAGTATCTTGTTTTAGATGATTATAATTTGTATTATATTTTTAGTGTCCATGTGTGTTTGTTGCTAGTATACAGAAAATTATTTACTCCAGCTTTATTAAGGTATAATTGATATATAACATTGTATAAGTTTAAGGTATACAATGTGATAATTTGATATATGTATATATTGTGAAATGGTTACCATAATGAGGTTTGTTAACATATCTATCACCTCACATACTACCACATTGTGTGTGTGTGCTGAGAGCATATTCTCTTAGCAACTTTTAGGTGTACAATTCAGTGTTGTTAACTAGAGTCACCATGTTGTACATTGGATTCCCAGAACTTATTCACGTTATAAGTGGAGGTTTGTACCTTTTGACCAATAGTTCCCCATTTCTCCCATTTGCCAGCCCTGGATAGAATAGAAATCTGATTCTAACTTTAACTTTGTTCCTCTGAGTGTAGACTATATTATTTTTTCCTGGATGTTTATGAGAAATTTCTTTATTCTTGAAATGTAAACATTTCCTAAGGGTTTCTCTCTATGTAGGTATCTTTCCTGGAACATGGTGAACTGTGTGTGTATGACTTTTTTTTAGGTCTAGAATTTTTTTTAGTTATATCTTTACTTACTGCCTCTATTCCATTCATTCTGCTTTCTTCCTTGGGAACCTCTATAATTCTGAGAGTTAGTTTCTATTTTTTGTTTCCTATGCATAGCATCATTCTCATTTTGTACACACAGCACAAACACACAGGTACTTATGCACATGCATATATATGTATACATATTTATATATAAGCACACATATATGTGTATGTGTCTATATGTATATAGATATACAGCCAACTTGTGTGTATATATTTTTGTGTGGGAGAGAGGGACTGATTGAGAAAGAAGGTTTTTATATTTTCTCTACTTTCTTAGGATTTTTCATTCAGATTTAGGAAAGGTTCTGTCATAAGTGCTAGCTAAAGGCCACTTTAGTCTGAAGTTGCCATTCTGTTTTTGAAAACTTCCATCTGAAATTTACAATAAAGATATAGTCCACACAAAAGAGGTTTGGATTTTGTTTAGTGGTGTTGAGAATATTCCAAGGGACATCCAGAATGAATAAAGAAACAATGTGACTTCATTGTTTGTTGAATTGAGTTCTCATCCCCTTTTATTCTGAAGACAGAATTATCTTCATGGGGTATGGAGACCATTAATAAATCTTTTTAAGGGACTCACCAAAGTGTTTTAGTCCTGCATCATTTTTCTGCATTAAGAAACAAAATCACTAAAACTAAATACAAATATAGTATCAAAAGGACAATTTCTGTAAATCATTTTAGGAACTTTTGGCAAACAGAAAATATCTTCTGAAAGTCCAACCCAAATGGACTCTTTTAGAAACCATTTCCCTTTTCTCTCTTGAGGAAATGTAGAGAATAGGTTTTTTATTGTTGTTGTTGTTAGTTTGTTTTTTTAAAAACTGTCCAATTTCTCACTGGAGATAAGCTTCCTCAATTGATTTTGAATCACTTTTGCATCAGGTATTTCAGTACATTAAAAATTTTCTGGGGGTACCTGGGTGGCTCAGTTGTTAAGCATCTGCTTTTGGCTCAGGTCATGATCCCCACAGTAGGTTCTCTGCTCAGCAGGGAGGCTGCTTCTCCCTCTCCCTCTGCCTATCTCTCTGCCTACTTGTGTTCACTCTCTCTCTGTCAAATAAATAAAAATAAATAAATAAATAAATAAATAAATAAATAAATCGATCAATCAATCTTTAAAAAATTTTTTTTTCTGGTTTAGTAAGTCCTCCAACTTCTAGTATCTTTTAACATGTTCCTTTTTCGTTGAGATGTCATGTAAATGTCTTTAATCTAAACAGATTATTTGTAACTGTAACATTTTCCTTTCACACTTGGTATGTTGTTTTTATTGCCTGTTATGCTTAGTTTGAGAGGAGTATAGTGTCCTGATAAAGGATATGGATTATACAGCCTGAAGCACAATTTGGGATCTCATTCCATCCTTCTTAGCTGCATGGCCTTACACAAGTGGCAATATTTCTGTGATTCAGGTTTCCCATCAGAAAAGAAATGAAGGACCCACTTCATATAAAGGGATAATGTATTTGATCACATAAAAGAGTATTGTGTTACACGTGTATTAGTTGTTACTGTTACTTTGTATGTAATCATCAATACAACAGGGCTATCTTTTTAAGGTGATTAAGTTGTAATGCCTTCTACAAAAAATAATTAAGTTCTTGGTAAATATCTTCTCAAGAACAAAGTGAAAACTTCCTAAATTATGAAGATTGTTATTAAAAGGGATCAATTCCATTATTACTTTAAAAATCTTGGTTAGCTTATTTTGAATTTATTTCACTTCTAAATACTCTTTAGAAATCTTATATTCAGTGTAAAGTTATCTCAAGTGATTTTTATTAAAGAAGATACCAACTTCTTGAAGTTTAACCCCTGGTACTCTCAGAAATTAATTTTGTACTTCAATTAATTACATTCTCAGGGATATTTGTGGGGTTTTTTTTTTTGTTGTTGTTGTTTGTTTGTTTATATTGTTTTTCCAGTAAATGGCTTCTGAAGCTATTATTATCCCCTACAGTACCCATTGATTCAGAGATAACAACAAGTGGAATTTATTGCCCTGAGTTTGAACTGAATTTTGTAGCTGTTTTCATTGTAATTCAACATACTGTTTAATCCCTTTGCTTAGAAACTATTAGAGTGAAAATATTCATGTTGCAGATTACTTTTGGACAATGATGCACAGGAAGATTATTCTGCAAGAACTAGAATATATAGAATATACTTACTGGAAGAAATTCAATGTTGTAACCAGCCGAAATAAAGAACACCCAATCCCATGTGCTAACAAAGTAGGGATTCATTTCCAAAGCTTTGTAGTACCCAAAGGATACTTTTCTTGTGTGCTGAGAAGTTGTCTCTGGGACTGTCACACTTGGAATTCCAGCAGATTACCCTATCATCAAGTCATCAGTATGCTGCTATTTGAATAAACACAGCTGTTGTTTTCCAAGAAATATGGCTAGGAGCAGTGAGGAAAAAAAAGGGCAATTAGTGTTATTGAAATGGAGGGGTACTCAGGATGGCATATATGTATTTATGAGAGTGTTCGTTTCCGAATAGTCTATTTACCATGCTGTGACTTAACAGTGGGGGAGTAATGATTCCCTCTCCAAATCCTTGGTACTTTACTTCATTTTGCTATTTGCCTAATATCAATGATGAATATTTTTCATAATTAAGTAAATACATACTTTAATTCTTATGACCTTGTGCTACCTTCTACCTAAAACATCTTAAAATTTTCAAGGCGACTTGCTCTAAGGACTCATGTATATAAGAATAGATGAATAGGATAACATATTTTTAAAACTCCGCTGGTGATTTTTCATTAGTTTCCCTGCCTTTGGAATACCTGGAGAGCAAAGATGTCATATGCAAGTGCTGGGGGTAAGGCTGGTATTTGAGGGTCAAGGGATCCTTCAGCATGTTGTAATAAAAATAGTAGTAGACGGAAAGGTTAGACCACAAACAGTGAGGGGATCCTTTCTCCTGGATCTCAGCTTCTTTATCTGTAAACTATTGAGACTGGGAGATGTGATCTTTCAGGTCCCTTCAAATTCCCTGATGCTTTTAATTTGGGCCTTTATTATTCAGGTATGACATTCAAAGCTAGGGAACACACTTAGTACAGAGACCCATTAGGACCAGTGGTTGTCATTTTCGTAAATTTAACTAAAATCGTACAAACATTCTGTTTTTGTGCTTTTAGTATAAATGAAGACAAGAAGTGGGGTGATTAATTAAGATGTTCTCAGTGCACCACTCATCTACAGCAGCCTGTTTTGAACTTGCATAGTCTTAGGGCTTTAGTCTATGGATAAGAATGTGGGTTCAGGAGTATTGATTTGGCAGGTGGGAAGGAGACAGAGGAGAAGACTAGAGAAAGGACATCAAGGTGTCATTTCTGTGATAAGACTGCCAGAAAAAAAATGAAGCTAGAAATGTGGCACCTTTTTCCTTAGAGGGTCATCGTGGTGTACTTTGAAATCATCTTATGAGAGAAGGACAGAAGACACCAGCACCCACTGGCTTGGTGGCTGTGGTTGCTTGAGTCATGTCCAGTGACCAACTTATGTATCTTCTACTTATATTTCTTTTAGATAGAGTCGACCTCTGACTTAAAAGTTAGTCCTCACATGTTTAAGTCAAATGAAATGGAAAAATTTTAAAGGAACTCCACAGGTGAAATGACATATTTCAAAGGTGTGGATATATTGTTTTCCAGTGTTTTTGAGGAGATGTGAAAGAAAACTTCGTAGAGCTCTCATTCAGAAATCAACAGAAGCCTTCAAACAAGAATGACAAAGCAGCATGAGTAATGTTGGGGTCTATACAGGGACGAGGATGACAAGGCATTTGTTCCATAGTCAGAACAGCAGCCATCTATGCAATGTCTGAGGTCTGACTCTGTGACCTTGGGCCCAGCCACAAAATACTGTCACCCAAACCCAACCCGTCCTCATTAATAGTAACGACACACAGTAGTTTAGTGCTTTATACTTTAAAGCTCTTTGGCATTTATTATCTCATCTCTGATCCATTTTTAGGATGGTGTTAGCCTTACCTCATGCCCTAGCATTTCATCATTCCTTTGCAGACATTATGGCTTTTAGTTGATAGATCTGGTTTTTCTACTCATATTTTGGGCAACCCGTTGAGGAGATGAAAATGACCTTTTGGTTAGTGGTTTAACCAAATGACAAAGTTAAGCTGAAATAGAAAGTTTCTAATGGGGTCAAATAATAAGTTCTAAGGGAAGAAATTAAGGAAGGCTTGCACAGCGGTGGTTTCTCTCACTGTATCTCTATTTCAGGCAAATCATTTCCTACTCATTTTCTCATTTGATCCTTGCGGAGAGCCCCTCAAGTAGGAGTTGATTATTAACTCCAACTTATAGATAGGGAAACAGACACTTGGGAAGTTTAAATGGCATATAGAAGCCCACAGGGCCAGTGGTAGTATGGGGATAGTGACTAGTTCTGTAAGACATTGCCTCGTTAGTAACTACTTCTATAAGTCATTGACTCTTTCCATCAAACCCTAGTACCTCCCTGTGCAGGAGAAGTTTTCAAGCTGGGGCTTTGTGGGGTTTTGTTTGTTTGTTTTGCTTTTTGCATCACTTTGCCTCTCAGAATTAATACTAGAAGCAAAGGCGACTAATTCTGTGTAATGTTAACAGTGCAAGGTTTACTGCATACTCTGCATCATCGGGGCAGCATACGTTACCCAAGACTGAGGGGAATTCAGAGAGAGAATAGATGTCAAAGGAGAGCTGGGACTAAAGCTGCAAATTCTTCACTCTGTCACAGGGTCTCCTTTTCTATGAAGCAGAGAGAATTCCTGCCCTTTGGTATGTTGAGGTCCCAGGTACTATTTGAATCCTTTAGACAGAAGACTCAATATTTGTCCAAAATTGTTATGGGTTAATACTAATTGATGTGATATTATGGCTAAGATCTTGATGTTCAGGATTATGAGACATGCTAAAATTTGTCCACTTAAAAGTCATGATCTGTTGCTTCTCTGGGTATATGCCCTGTGGGTTTTTAATTTAAAAGGTGATTGAATGAAAGCAAGGAAGTTGGAGAACGAAAATGTCTGTTAGGCAGTTTTCTATATTTGGTGCTTCTAGAAAGCTATAAAGTCTCATGTCTCACCTATAAAATAGAGAGGGAGGGAATAAGGAAACCAGGGCTGAACTGGACATAAATGAGAAGGCGATGGCAGAGTCACTTAAATCCAAAAGTAATGTAATATGGAAATGTTTGTAAAGATCTGTTGCTGCAAGCCATTCCCAGGACATCTTCTAGGGGCCCCAGAGTCTATGGTTGCTCTGTCACTCTGGGTCACTCATAATAATAGATGAAAGTTTCCCTATAAAAGCCAGGTATGGGGAAAATGCTACTCCTTTTGTTCCCAAGACTGGATAGTTTTGTGAGTGATCTGTTTGGTAGGCAAGTGGTCAGAAACTAGGCTCAAGGTCTTGTGCAGAGAAGGCATATTCCCAAGGTAGCCAGTTACCACATAATTCTTTTCTCAGCAATTGGAGATTTTGTGTCAGCTCATATATCTACCAAATATTTTCAATCTTGCTATCGCTTATTAAAGAGGATAATTAGTGGTTCAAATCCAGAATCTTGTAGAAAAAGCTAAAAACTCATAGCTGGAAAGGTGGCCAGAGAGTTTGGGACAGTAAGTTTGTCAGGGTTCTTTGTGACCAAGTAACAGAACCCAACTCTGGAAAGTTTAATATAAATCGAAGAATATATGAAGGTACAGGAGACTCTCACCTTGGATCTGAAAATCAGTTGGGCCCCAGTTCTAGTAATGGAGGACTTTGGGGAGCCTATAGTATTCTCTCTCATCTTGGATATCTTCTAGATATTTGCTGTTTCCTTTCTGTCTCATCTTGGATAGCTTCTAGATGTTTGCTGTTTCCTTTCTGTCTCATCTTGGATAGCTTCTAGATGTTTGCTGTTTCCTTCTTTCTACAGATATTCTCTGCTATTTGGCTATGCCATAGAAATATTTTGTCATGCTTTCCTCACCTCCTGAATTAACATGTCATAAGTCCAATAAAGCAAGACACGATCAGTTCTAATATGTTTTCCAGGAAAAAATATGATTGGCCTGGTTTTAATCACATGTCCACTTCTATTTGGTTCAAACATGATTGCTGAGGGTTAACTTTCTGACCCTGTGAAGAGGTAGGAGGTTCCTAGAGAAGGGGGAATCATGATGAGCTGAGACCATGTCATAAAATAGGTCTACTATAGGTAGAGCTGTAAGTAAGAGATGACACCAACAATTAGAAATAGGAAACTAGCACCAATTTGAAACAAGAGGGAGCAAGTTTGGAGGATGTGGGCTTGCCTTGAATATTGTGGTCAAGCTCCTCCTGATCAGTTGGTGGGCATTAGAGAATGGGCTTGTTAGGTGCTCCCACAGTCAAAAAGCAGGCAGGACAGGAAGCTAGTGTAGGAAACAGGAGGAAATTGGTTCATATCAAGACTGAAAATATTTGGTAGATATATGAGCTGACACAAAAGCTCCAGTTGCTGAGAGAAGAGTTCAAGTTGTGTGGTAAATGGCCAACAATCAAGGAAATTTCTGCAAATGGGGATGTGTAGGAAGTAATGCAAGAGAACAGGTAAGTGGCATATTCAGCCAGGGGGACCTGTCAATGAGGGTAGCATCGTTACCTCTCCTTGTCTGTTTCCGCGTTAGTTTCTTCCCACAGTCTTTTTTTTTTTTTTTAAGATTATTTATTTATTTATTTGACAGAGAGAGAGAGATCACAAGCAGGCAATGAGGCAGGCAGAGAGAGAGGGGGAAGCAGGCTTACTGCCGAGCAGAGCACCCGATGTGGGGCTCAGCCCTAGGACCCCGAGATCATGACCTGAGCTGAAGACACCTGAGCCACCCAGGCGCCCTCTTCACATTCTTGAAAAGGTGCAATATGGTACAGGATCTGGGACAAAACAACAGAAGGCTAGGACCAGAAGCATGGAGGCAACAGCTTAGCAATTTATCTTTTAGAGGTTGAGTCTTGGCCCGTGTCTGTAGTTAGTGAAACTGAGTCTGGGCAGAATATGTACACCCCAGCCAGGAGGCCCATGTCTTATCTGAGGCATTTGTACATTGCTCTCAGGCTAGAAAACCTTTTCTAGTCTTCACTGGGAGGCTGGCTGACCTTGTCAATACACTCAGTGTTGGCTCAGGAACAGGTGAGGGCATGAATGACTCTGGCAGAAGGTGTGGGTGAGCAATAGATGAACTTTTGGCTGTAATGCCATTATTGGCATTTGAGTGAACTGTTAGTGGCATTTATCATCCCCAACCCCAAATACTTCCTTTTATCTTTCGTATGTTTTTCCGTTTTCCTCGCCTTGATTCTTTTCTTCTCTTCCATTGTTGCAAATCAATAACACTTGAACTGCACTTTTGAAATAGAGTATTTTTAAAAAAATGCACGAAGCCTTTTGTAACATAATAGTTCTTTTTCTAAAGCAAATAATTACTTCCCAATTGTTCTGTAAGATTGTAGCTTATTGCATATATTTTTAAAGCAGGCAGCACCTGCAAAGTGATCATCTTATTACCATTTCTTTAATCAGGCAACATGTCTATAGGACAATTCCAATTAAATTTTTAAAAGATTCAATAATGGAAACAGAGTGAGGAAAATGGGGAATATATATTACACAAAGCAAAATTGTTTTGAGGCAACATTTTATGTGGCCTCCCCCAGGTTTCAGTGGCTTTTAAAGAGATGGTTCCCCACCTTGACTAACTGTCCATCCAAAAATTTAAATCCAAGGTTGTTTTTACAATGATGCTTCTATTTCAAAGTGTTCTTATTACGAGATGAGAGCACCCAAACAAAGAGGTGAACATTTAAAGTATAGAGCAGATAATGAAGCTGCACTAATATGAAGCAATTGCTTTGCATTAGACTCCAGAGAGTTGAATTATACAATTCATATCTAAGAGTAAGATGAGCTCCATATTAAGCATGTTTCTGTGTCTCTGAAACCAGGCAGGAAAACTTATAAATTCATCTCAACTATTCTCCTGAAAGAGCTTTATTACTGGTCTGCAGCTACAGAGCGCTCTGTTCTCTCTTGAATGTCCCTGATTATTAATTCTCAAGCCGTTGAAAGGAGGCTTTGAATTGGAACCTATCCCGCAATGGCCTTTATGTGGTGTGACTCTCAGAGGCCTCTGCCTCCCACACTTCGGCAAAGACTCACTTAAACTTGATACACTCATGTGTCACACTTCTCTTCTTTTTAACAGCGATGCCTGGAGCTGGGTAGAGATGGGAGAAGATTCTGGGTAATAGGCCTGATTACAAAAGCTTTTAGGAGAGTGTTGAGGGGAGGTTAGATTTGGTGGAAGGAAAAATCTTTCAGAATGTGGTAAGGCCCAGTATTTATTCCGGAGATAATCCTGTCCACAAGAGGTGCTTCTATTTCATCTGCAGTTCAAAGGGATTGAATATTCATATAAAAATTTAAGTTGAAAATCTGAGCACAGCCTGGGGTTTGCAGAACTAAAGCCATCATAGTCTCTTTTCTCCACTATTACTGCTTTCTCATTATTTAGGAGCCCATGGAAAATTTGCAATCCCTTTGTGAAAATAGAAGACACTGAAATGGTAATTATTGGCTCATCCTAGGTACATATTTAATGGCCAGAGCTTTTGTGGTTTTAACTTTTAACCAATTTCATGTGAGGTCCCAGGGTTAGCTCTTAGCTCATTTGGTGATAATTGGGTACCCTCTTAGCTGGGTGTATTAACTCTAGAGCAGAGGTCAGAAGTTTAAGCCCCGGGGAAGCAAAGCAGGGCTAAGCAAAGCTGATGGAATTCCTGAAGGACATTGGCAAGTACCAAGAGTTGTCAGGTAAATGGAAGAAAAAGTTGTTGAGACTAGCATAGAAGGGAAGAAAGGACAGAGGAGTAGAGCCAGGGGAGAGGAGTAAGTGGTAGAAACAGTGGATGCCCCTCATTGTTGGTGGTGCTGTGCTTGAGCAGCTTCCCATGGGCTTACCAAAGCTGTTTATGGGTTTGTGTCTTATTTCGTTTTGTTTTTTTGAAGTGTGTTTTCAGTGATTTCATGTTGGTTACTTGTAATTGGTGCCATGAGAGTATTTACATCACAGAAACCGGCAAACACTATAAAGCATTGCCCTCCCACTCTCCTCCCTCCCCCTGCTCCCTAGAGCTGGTTGTTAAATATCTACTAGCACAGGACTGGTCTTATATGTTTCTTTGTGACACAAGTGGCCTAAATTGCCACATGGTCACAGCAGGAGAGAGTTTGGGAGAGGCTGAATTAGTTGGGTAGGGGGCAATTTCAGGACCAGAAGTAAACCAGAGTTAATGTTTCCATAGCTGGCAGAAAATCAGAAGCAGGTTAAGATCATGGAGAGAAGAGGTCAAATAGGTGATAAAAGTATATTTCCAGGCATTTTGCAGATAATACGGGCACAATCTTAGTTAACCTTCTTAACAGCACAGTAAGCCGTGGTTGAGAGAAGTTAAATCTGCATAGCACACAGGTAGAACTATCTAGAATTTGTTTTAATCGAAGTTGTGATTCTTAATGCCCACACTGTAGAGTTCCTCTGCAGCCCAGACTTAGCCCTCAGCATCTCTGCTGCTCTACAGAACTTCGGTGTCCAATTAGGCAGGTAGTGCTCTCTATAATGTTCGGGGCCACCGTCCACATTGTAACCTATGTGAATGGTGCCTCATATAACCTACATGAATAGTGCACATCCTGTACAGCTATACACAGTGGATGTGCCTGTGGGCACCTCCTAACTCTACAAAGGTGAAGAGTGGCCTTAGCCAAAACATCACCTGTTCCACCCCAGAGCAAAAGAAATTTACCCACCTCTTCTAGATTTGTAACTTTTATTTCTACCATATATTCATTCATTTGTTCATTCAATAAATGATTGCTAAAGGCCTGTTTGTACTGTGAGAGAAAGTGAAAATACAGTAGGGGCACCGGGTAGCTCAGTAGGTTAAATCTCAAACTCTTGACTTTGGCTGAGGTCGTGATCTAAGTGTTGTGAAATCCAGTGTCATGTAGGACTCTGTGCTGGGTGTGGAGCCTACTTAAGATTCTCTCTCTCCTGCTCTCCCCCTTTCTCTGCCTCACTCCCATGATCCCCCACTCCTGCTGGCTTGCATATGTTCTCTCTCTCTCTCTCTCTCGGAAGAAAGAAAGAAAAAAAAGAAAAGAAAATACAGCAGAGTAACCTGGAGAATATGGGGGTGAGAGGACACCATGCAAGTGTCTAAGTTGGAAGCTGCAGGGGAGCAGAGGTGAAGATGTAAGTCTGAGGACTGTGGATGGGGGGCCCACACTTTCTATACCATCATGGAAACTCCATCATTTTGAATATTTTGAACAAGCAAAAGTGTTAATCTGGCAACCTTTTCCCCTAGTTTTTTTTTTCTTCTTCTTCTTCACATTATGTTCCTGGCCCTTACCTAGGAAATTGCCTGAAGACCTTATTGTGGACATTAGTGGACTAGATAGTTTCCCTTCAGAGATACTGACCCTTTCTCTGCTCCTATCCCTGAGGTGAAACTATCTTATATATAATAACATTATATGGTATTTGGTTAGCTCAAACAGGGTAATTTAATTCTTTTTATTGAAGATCCCACCAGATAGTCTAAGGAGGATTTGGAGTTAGGAATGTGTGGGTAGGAAAGCCATACATGCAAAAAGTTTAAGTCCAAGGTTCTCAAAGTGTGGTCTCTAGAAAAATATCAGTATCACTTGGGCATTTATTAAAAATTCACATTTTTGAGCCCCAGCCCAAACCTACCAAATCAGAAACGCTGGGGGTGGGCCTGGCTGTCTGTGTTTTGATAAGCCGTCTAGGTGATTCTGTTATTAGTTAAGGCATGAGATTCACTAAGCAATATCAACAAGTGAAGCTAATAACAATTGAGCAATCAAGCAAATTTTAAGTGGAGCAATACAGAATTATGTAATTAACTCATTTTGGTCTAACCAGCGCTAGTTTGGATCTTTGGTATATTTTTCTTTTCTTGCTGAGTTAAAAACCAGAAGTGTTTCAGTAGCCACACTACTTTTGCAAGTAACCATTAGATAGATTTGTAAAAAGATTGATTGTACACTTTCATTTCCTCAAGCAGTCATTTATTCGTTAAGATAATACTCATTCTTTGGGCAGCAGACAAAAGACTAGAAGACCTACACAGCTGAAGGAAATGAAAAAGCGGCAAGGCTAAGAAAACAATGATGAGGATTGCCACGGTCCAGAGGTCCAGAGGAGGGTGGCGGTGGAGGAAGCCATAGTTTTTTATGCTCCTGCTTCTATTGGATCCTTCAGGAAATGAAAGTGTTTTGTGTCCTTTCATTTATACCTCAAGAAACATGGAATAATGATTTTCTGTGGAGGATCTTAAATTTAAGCAGATGAAAAATTAGCCTGGACTATACACATACAAAATCAAAATCCACAAATTTAATTATTGCTTCCCCTGATTAAGTCGATTTTCTGTCATATTTACCTCTCTGGTGTAGAGGGTAAAGGGTTACATCTACTTCTAAATTCCTTTGGTGTATCAGGAATAGCAATACACAATGAAAGTTTTCATTTATTCATCAGTAAATATTTACTAGGCTTACCATGCTATCAAACTAAGATGCTGTAAAAGATACAAGGTAGAAAGCAACATGAACCCTAACTTTAGGGCATTCAGAGTCTATCAGGAGACAACTGCCATTGTGCAAGTAAGCACAGGAAAACTTAAAAGTGAATTTTTCCATAAGATGGTCAAAACAAAGGGCAATGAAAGCTCAGAAAAGGAGAAGTGTTCCTTCTAGCTTTGGTCAGATTTGGTCTACAATCACATCAAATCCTTATTAATTAGGTTCTTACTCTCTTTTTTACTGTCACTGGCAAACTAAATTGTTGCAAAAATAATCCTCTCCCATGGGAGATCTTACAGACCGATGCTAAATGCCCCTGCCAACCTGCCCAGAATTTAGCTCTGAAAAGAACAGCCAAAGAGGTCAAAGGTGCAAGCAAGAGATTTTGAAGAATTTGGTCTTTAAGGGTATGATTGTGTACGATGCCAAAGCCTGAGGGTAGGCAGCTGAGGTCAATCGGTATTAATTGCTAACATCTAGAGGTAATTAGCAGTAATTACCCAAAGGAGTGAGGGGAGCAGCCAGACAGATTTAAAGGCAGGATTTCCAGAAGTTCCTATCACGCCAGGAACCTAAGAGTTTCTAGGTAAGAGATAATAAATTAGTTTCCTACAGTAATTTACTTAAAGAATGTTTAAATTGCAGTACAAAAAATCCCTGAAGGAAGTTTATGTATATTTTATGAAAACTTGCAGCCCCTCCCATCCAGAGGTGGGGTTTATTTGTCAATCCCTTGAGTGTGAGCTGGTCTTATGACTTGCTTTAACCAATAAAATGTGGGGAACGTGAAATTCGTTTACTTAGGCTTCTAGGACTTAAGAGACCTTTCAGCTTCCACCTTCACCTTCCAGGAACGCTGCCCTGAGATTATCCTGTGAGGAAGTTGTCTAACTACTGGACAATGAGCAACATTGTGGAAAAGATCCAGGCATCCCAGTGGACGGCACCAACCTCACACTTATGAGTGAGTATGTCTTGGATTTTTCAGCTAATGATGTACCTCGCAGATTTGACACTCAAAGTAGGTTTTTTTTTTAACACCTTCCTCCCCTCTGTGGCAAAATTATTTTCAATAATAATAATAGTTATACTTTTATTGATATTTTAGTTTTTAAAACTAAATTGTTTTTAAAACTAAATTGTTTTAAAGAAACAATTGGCAATTAAAATAATGAATACATATCCATTTGAAAGATGCAAATAGAACAAAAATATTTCGTGTAAGAATTAAAAATTGTGTTTACCAAACAAAAACATTATACTTGACAATTCTTACTTTCTCTCACCTTTAACAAGCTTTGTATAAATCTCCGAGGAGTCGTTGGGCAGTGATTGTAAAGACAAGGAAACAGAACTTGATATCATTGTTAATTTCAAATCTTAAAAGAATATGTAGCACCACAGGGTTGGCGGTACAAACTGCAGACAAAGAAAGCTTGGACAATTCCAAATCATTATGAAATTATTCTTAAACGTGTAGCTGATACTGTGTGCTGGGGCACCAACTGTAGCGAATTCTCTAAATTAACTTCCCAGTAGAATGCAATGTTTTATTAAAGGACATGTAATAAAGTATACTAATCTGAAGCTTATGTATATATTATTAAAACTCACACTCCAGCATTGTTCAGAAATTCAAACAATGCTACAAACTGTCCTTCCAAAATTCATGTGTTAAAACCTAATCTCCAAGGTGATGGTATTAGGAAGTGGGGCCTTTGGGAGCTGCTTAGGTCATGAAGGTGGAGCCCTCATTAGTGAAATTAGTGGCCTTCTAAAGGAGAACTGAGCAATCAGATAAAGATAATTATCATGATCTCTCTGATATGAGGAATTTGAGAGGCAGTGTGGGGGGCTGTGGGAGGTAGGGAGGGAAGAAAATGAAACCACATGGGACGGAGGAAGGAGACAAACTATAGGAGACTCTTAATCTCAGGAAGCAAACTGAGGGTTGCTGGCGAGGTTGGGGAGGTGGGGGTGGGGGGTGGTTTATGGACATTGGGGAGGGTATGGTGAGAGCTGTGAATTGTATAAGACTGATGATTCACAGATTTGTACCCCTGAACCAAATAATACATTGTATGTTAATAAAAAAATTTTTTTAAATAAAAATTAAAAAACAAATTTAAAAAGACCTGAGAAAGCACCCTAATCCCTTCTGTTATGTGAGGACACCTCAAAAGAATGGCCATCTATGAACCAGGAAGGAGGTTCTTACCAGAAGCTGACTATCCTGGTACCCTTGTCGCTAGACTTCTAGCTTCCAAAACTGTGAAAAATCAATTTCTGTTGTTTATAACTAACCTGGTCTGTGGTAGTTTGTTATAGCAAGTGGAATAGAATAAGATGACCAACTATTATTTTTCCCCTGGAGAGGAATAGTTTATCACTTCTACTATTCAGAAATATTGGCACATGGTGATAATAAAAAGTAGGTTGACTTTTAGTAATTTTTATTGTTTTGAAATTCCACAAACAGCGAACCTCATTGCCTGTAACATGGATGGACTGCTTCTAGACATTTCAGTTGCCATCTGATTGCAATACCATAGATGAATGAGGTAAGAGTGGCAGAACTGCTCGGTCAATCCAAAGAACTGTCAGAAATAATAGATAGTTATCCTATGCTACCAAGTTTTGAGGTAATTATACAGCCATAGATAACTGGTAAAGGGAATAATCACTTAGAGCAATTGGCCTGGATTTTTTCCTCCTAAAGCCAGAAACAAATATAGGAGCTCTCAATGTATACTGATCTCCATCTTTTAAGTTGAAGGTAAAGATTTAGAGAATAAAAAAAAAAAAAAAAAAAAGATTTAGAGAATATGTGTGTGTTGTAGCTTATTAAAAGAGGTGAAGTTATCTTAAACAAGATAGAGGTGATTTTAAAAGGAAACAAGAGAACAACATTTTTGTGGGAACTGGAGATTTAAAATTATGAAGATGTTGGTAAGTGGGAGGATGTTTCAAAAAAAAAAAAAAACCCACACAAAAACAGTGTGTAACCTCTTGAGGATGAATCCTTTGTAGCGTCCTGAGCATGAAACCAGACTTTCTGGAGTGGGATCTGAATATTCCTGAAACAATGAGGAACGATTCTAAATATTAGACAGAAAACTCTGTCCTCCAGACCAGGAGGAATAGCACGTTGTGGGGATTGATATTTTCTTGTCACAAAGCTTTAACATAGCTTTTACTTCGTTGGTAGGTAATTTTATTGAGAAATACCTAAGACAAGGGGAAAATTTGGCATAAATAAATCCACTAATAACTTTTATGTAGGTTTCAATCACATTACCAAAGATAGATGCTGTTTCCATATACGGTACTGAAAAGTCTACAAATAGGAAACTGAAGTCACAGAAAATTGGAGTTATTTTAAACATTTCCTTCCACTAATTTTATGATTTTTATAACTTTGATTGATTTTTCGTGATATTCCAAGCATTTCTTTCTCAAAGAATGGATTCCTTTGGTCATAATTTGGCAAAAATGAAGTGCATATTGTGAAAATAGGAAAGACTGCAGACACTGGATAAGTCTGTTCAGGTGAAAATAAGCTGAAACCTGTAGAGATGAGACATTCTTGGAAAAAACGAAGAACTGTATGTTCTAGCTGCTGTAAAATACAGAGGATGTCTGTAGGTCAAAGAACAATAATGGAAGATATGCTAGTGACAAGGGATGATCAGGGCTGGCAATTATCTCAGGTGGTCAATGGCAAACAGAACTTGAAAACTTAGTTTTGAATGGTGAATATAAGCTCTCATGTATCATTGTGACTCAATGGGTAGAAATTTAGGAATATAATGTTGGCAATGAGAAGTGTATGACTTATTCAAACAACATGGATTATAAGGGCATACACAGTAGGATGTGATAATGTGATTTATAATAAATATGTATTTGGCCTTTGTCCCCATTTCTGGAAGAGTTCCTAAATCCCTTGCAATTTGCTGAATGAAGAGACCATAAAAGTGTCTTTTGTTAGGTTAATGAGGTGACTTTTGGATTGTATCTGGGTAGGGGGCTTGTTGCCTGTAGAGCCAACCATGTGATTAGAAAGTCAAAACTCTGAGAACTCTCTCCTCCAGCACCTCCTGGGAGGGAAGAGGGGTTTGAGATTGAGTTCAATTCCCAATGGCCAATGACTTAATCAATCATGCTTATATAATTAAACATCCTTTAAAACTCAGAAGGCCAGGATTCAGGAAGCTTCCCAGTTAGTAAATGCATGGAGATTTGGGGAAAGTTGTATGTGCAGAGAGAGCATGGAAGCTCTGTGCCCTTTCTTCGTATCTTGCCCTATATATCTCTTCCATCTCACTGTTCCTGAGTTATGTCCTTTTGTAATAAACTGATAATCTAGTAAGTAAAATGTTTTTTCTGAGTTCTGTGAGCCACTCTAGCAAATTAATCAAACTCAAAGAAGGGGTCAAGGGAACCTCTAATTTATAACCATTCCATCAAAAAAAACCTGGACTTGCAATTTGTGTCTGAAGGGTGTATACACGGGTGGGGGGCAGTCTTGTAGGACTGAGCCCTAAACTGTAATCTAAGGAGGGCATTCTTGGAACCTCTAATCTACAGCCTAGGTCAGAAGCACAGGTGAAACCCAAGATGGAGGTTGCAGTTTAGCATCTAAAATGGAGGGCAGTCTTGTGGGACTGAGCCCTTAATCTGTGGCATCTGATGCTATCTCTGGTAGATAGTGTCAGAATTGATTTGAATTGTGGGATACACAACTCATGCTTGAAAGTTGTTAGATGGGGTGGGGAACATTCCTACCCCACCCCTCCGCACACATGCATACATCCTGAAATTGTTGGATGGTCAGAATCCTTTCTGTAAAAAAATCCATTTTTAATAGAGCAGAGGTATGATGAATAGTGGAGAGATTTGGGAAAGGATATAAAGAGAAAAACAGACCTGATATTTCTATGGAATGGTTTAAAGCATGCATGATCAGAGAATTAAAATGAGGTTTTCATGATAAAGATTATAAAACTGGTAAAGAGGCAATATACAAAGGCATGGCAAATTTTTAATTAATGTCCATACATTATTAGAAGTCTGTTGAAACAGGAGTTGGTACATGATTAATTTTCTTGGTGACAATACATTTAATAATTATGAAAACATGAAAAGAGACTCTAGTGTGGGCTTCTCAATAAGAAAGAACGGGGCTTGATAAAAGAATTGTGTCAGGGAATTTGGATCGGAAGTGACTATGACCTGAAAGAAACTTCGTAGGTCAAGACGCGCGGTAGGTAGACTCAGCCAGACCTGATTCCCAGCCTTCTCGAATGGGTATACTTCAAAAAGTGAAAAGAGAATCAAGTTATAATTCCATAGCCAAG
This sequence comes from Nasua narica, assembly GCA_028533885.1. Lineage (NCBI taxonomy): Eukaryota > Metazoa > Chordata > Mammalia > Carnivora > Procyonidae > Nasua > Nasua narica. The sequence goes on along the minus strand of CM052810.1, from coordinate 100,152,846 downwards.
GATCTGAAGTGAACCAAAGCTAAAATAAGGGAGAAACACGTAATAACAACAGTGGATAATTGAGTTTCTACTACAAGCTAAGTACTGTTTGAGGGACTTTGAATATGCTATTTCTAGAAAAACATTTTGGTTTCACATTTACCACAGACCCCGCAGAGGAGAAAAGGCATTGGAGGTGTGTGAGTGGAGAGGGTGGGGGACCAGTGTCACCACTTATAGATAAGCTCAGATATTTTTAAAGACCACATGTGAAAAGTAAAGGAAGGCATCCCAAATAAAGGGTAAATGTAAAATTGTGGCTGAAAGCTGTAGGAAAATGTTATGAATATACTGGGCTCAAAATATGCTGAGACTGAGAAAGATGCCAACCTAGAATAATTCTCAAAAGAAGGAATTAGGGGCCGCTTGTGGTGCATCCCGGATGGCAGTGACAGACGTGCTGTTCAATACTCCTGTATGCTTCCTTCTCTGTGAGGAAGAAGCTTCAAACTGGAAAGAGAGCAAATATAGCTAAGCAGTATTTCAGTGTGTGTGTGTGGGGGGGATAAATGGCAAAGAGAAACTTGCTGTTTTGAATGTTTGTGTCTCTTGATCTTGGCCCTGAAGGGACTTGCAAGAACTATCCTGGGAACACTGTTGGTGATATTTGTGTACTCCTGTTGCTGAGAGAACGAACCAACTGAAGCCAGATACTCTAATTTTGAAAAGAATACAAAGTGAGCTCTGGGAGCTAATAGAATTTTCTTGTTTTCTTCATGTTTAGTTGTTTCCTACTCTGATTCCATTGAAATGACCTCATCCTGGTATCACAACAGTTGACGTACTTTGTCATAACTTTTTGCTTTTATCATATCTAGACTGCAATGTCCTTGAAGGTAAGGGCTGTCTTGTATTCATTGTTATTTCCCCAGGGTCTGTCACAGTGCATTGAATCACAGTGAGGATTTCTGCTTATTAATCAGTCTCTTGCTCTGACACTCCCTCTCTTCATTGTCTTCTCTCTCCTATTCTTTCCATCCAACATGTTCTGGTTAGCTTTAATGCAATTAAAAGCAAACTTCTTGCTAAGTTTATGCAACTTTGTTTCTCTCTCTGTCTCTCTCTCTCTCTGCCCCCACCAGTCTGTCTCTCTGTCTCTTTCTCCCTCTCCCCCTCCCCCTCATTCTCTCTCTCTCTTTCCCCGCCCTCAGTCTCCTCCTCCCCCCAGCTCCACTCTTTCTTTGGTCTGTTTGTCTCTCTCGGTCTCTCTTTCTCTCTCTTTTTTTTTTCTTTCCCTTCAAAAAAGAAACTATGATCATTTAGCTAGTGATTCCATGTAGGAATTGCTTCCAGGCATTTGTTGGAAAAATACTTCTATATTTTTGTAAATCTTGAATTCTGGGAAAAATCAGTTGAGGGAAAAAATGGCAAAGATCATAATTCTCCTGCAAGAATTAAAACCTAGCAGTGAACTTAAAGAATCCAGTGGTGTCAAGCTGAAAGGAAGAGCAGGAAATGATGTGTAAAGTCGAAGCCTCTGAGGTTAAGGTCTCCAGGTCCTAGAACTGGACACATAGTGGCATAAAGAAGAGTTTCACAGCTTGAAAAATTCTCTGAAAATCTGCCTGTTCATCCCATCTCCCCTCTCCCCGCCCCGGCCCTGGGAATCACTGGTCTTTTACCATCCCTGTAGTTTTGCCTTTTTCAAAATGTCCTATAGTTGGAATCATACGCTATGTAGCTTTTTCAGATTGGCTTCTTTCACTTGGTAATACGAATTTAAACTTAATGCATCGCACAATTTTCTAACTCTGTTTAGATTATTTATACACTATCCCAAGGGTATCAATAAATGAGAGCATCTATATATCTCGACCCCTGAAATTCTTCTGGGAAAGTTAATTTCTCAAAATTTTGATTTCCTCATTAGCAAATGGGGGTAAAGCAAAGAAATAAAATATTACTGTCAGTAAAAGGCTTATGTTCAGTTCTTTTCAGCGAGGGACCAGAGTGAGTTCCTATGGCACTTTTCCTTCTTTTTGGGAATAATTTAGGAGGAGAGATTTCATTTACTATTCGTAAGACCTGTCCATGGGAAACAGGGTGCTGAGAGATAATAGGCCAATATGCTCAGTAATGAGAAGCTGAATTTAGAGGGAATTTTGACTCAAGATTCAGTGTATGCTGAAGGTTTAGGAGGGGCTGGGTGGTAGAATAAAAAATGAGTGTGATAATGAAAAATGAGTGCCTCATGCACTCATGGTGTCTGTCTTGCTCAGGTATCCCATGGATTCTCAGGACCTAGTGCCATCTTCACACCTGATATTTGTAATGTATTATACATTTTTTTGGTTTCTTTTTTTTTTTTAACGAAATGTTTTGTTATTTGAATAGTGTGCCAGATATTTTTGTTTGACTTCCAGATATACTTTCTTTCTCCACTCTCTCTCCTGAAAGTCTGATCTGTGCAGACTACATCAGTGGGTCCCACTCAGGTACAGAGATGGTTTCATTACTGTCAAGTTCTAAGATATTTCCTGAAGTTTGGAGAGAGAGGTGGGCAGTTATGTCACCCAGCAACTATCCATGAAATGAATGAATTGTGAGAAATCATGGAAGATTGTATGGACTGTGTTCTTCACTTGCTCGGTTCCTCTGTCTAGTAGGTGCAGAGATGATAGGCACAGTTATCACCACATGTTCCATTCTGAGGGCTAAGAGCATTTTGGTTTTCTTCAAAGATTAAATGTGGCAAAACAGTACCAATTTATTTCAGTTTTAGAAAGGGACATCTGGGCTAGGACAGTCATATTTTTTACTCCTTTTCCTTCCTTCCTTCCCTCCCTTCTCCTTTCTCCCATCCTCCTTTCCACCGCACTGCTTGAATAATGTAAAATGAGCACTGGTATAAAAGCATGGGTATCTGGAAAGCACAGATTTATCAGAAAGGACTGCCACCTAAGCAGAATTTGACACTAGCACTTGGACTCTTCCTTCCATTTTAATGATCTTCAGGATATAGTCTTTAGATAACAACAGATAAACAGAAACCTTTAGCTAACTAATAATGAAAACCCTGCCTAGGTAGATTACATGTTATTGTTAAGCTCAAATTTACAACATATGATGTATATGTGATATTTTGCTACTTTGGAGGTTATTTTTTTCCAATTTCTTTTCCATTATTCACATTATTAATTGGTTATATTTCAGAAATAACAGATTATTTGTCCCTTGGGGGAAAGTTCCCAGTAAAATCTCTTATCTGTATTGTTTGGGCTCTAGAAAGCAAGCTGATTCACTCCCAGATATAATTAAAATATTTGAATCTATTTCCATTATTGTTAACAGGAATTTTTAAGAAGATGTTTCACAAAATGTAGGCTAAATCATAATATGGTCAAGTGAAATCCCTTATTTCAATTACTGCAATTTATACATCCCTATAATTTTTACCGATTCTCTTATATGCCACTAGCATAGCAAATTTTCATTATATTGTCATTTCTCAAATTTCTGATGAATAATTACATTAATGGCTGCAAAAATTCCCATATAAGTGGCTAAGTTCCATCCATGCATCCTCTATTCACCCATTCGTTATGTTCCAGGAAATGTACCAACACGTGGAAAGGCAAAAAAAGAAACAAAATTATTACTGAGAGAACTCCCAAAACTAAATAGGCAAAAAATAGACAATGTGATGTCGTCAGGCTGCTAATTTAGATGAGGGTGGTCAGTGAAGGCTTTTTGAAGGAGACGGGGCAAGAAGTTGGAAGCTGGGGGCTGGGGAAATGGTAAGGTGCAGTTGAGCTAAAGGAGTTACTGGAATGATTGGGAGTAATGAAGATCTGAAGCTGAAGCTTATGCACAAGCATAAAAGTCTAAGGGCTATCATATTTGGGGAAGTATAATGTACATCATGGAATACATCTAGAACATAGGGGATAGGGGAGAGCCATGAAAGATGTTCCCAAGATTACAGGCAAGCACGAGGTCATAAAAGCTCTCTTATGAGCTGGAAAAGTTTGCAATGTTCACAGCACACCCTGGCAAGCCACTGATGGGTGTTGAGCAGAGAACATAGTGGAGATGAACAAACAAATATGTTTTGTAGTTTTTATTTATAAACTCAATTTGAATAGATTATTTTCTCTTTTCTTCTTCATGTCCCTGCCTATTTTTGGGGTTTTTATTTATTTCAACTCTTTGTTCTGGGACTGACAGTCTACAGCCAGTCTTAGATTGTTGGCTCAAGCTTCCATCTCATGATGACATTGAGGGACATTCCAGATATAGTCATCAAAGCTAAAGACCACTTGGTAGGGTGATGGTTGTAAGACTGGTCTGTTTCTTTTTAGTTTAGTTCTGTTTAGTTCTGTTTGGTGGTCTGCTTCTTATAAGACCTAGACCAATAATAAAACCATTAACTTCTTTTAATGTCCATTCATGTGTGGGTGAATCTTGTTTTAGCTCCTCTTTCCACAAAGTGAGCCTGGGTCCAATACTCTACCTGATATGGGACACCTTTAGTCCTTAGTATGCTGGAAGAAATGAATTCCTAATTGTCTCTGTTTGCTTCTGGAATCCAAGCTCAGGAGACCAGGGCCTTCATACTTGCATTGCTTTGGATTTCTGTTTTATTTCTGCTCTACGGAGATCCTTACCTTTTAGTGTGTGTATATGTTGGTGTATACGTATATATATGGCTATTTCTTTTGAAATTTTTCAGTTTTGTATGTTACATACTACTGTTTTGTGTTTAGAATAGTGGGAAAGTCTGAAAATATGAATTGGTACTTGACTGGAAATTCCTCATCCCCTCTGGAGAATTTCAAACTTTTCTTTTTATATATCCTGTTTATTTATTGTTAAACTTATTCCTAAATTTTTAATCTTTTAAAGATATTATGATCTCTCATCCATTATAATTTCAAACTGGCCATTTTTTGTGCAAAGAAAAACTTCTATATATATATATATGTGCATCACAATAATATATATGTATATAAGTGCATATATTTGCAATCAGTACTACCTTAAATTCTATTTTCTAATAGTATTCATAGTATATATGATCATATATTTCATTAGTGTTTCTATAAATGTAATATTTTAAAATGACAATTTTGCCTATTTTCTAATATCTATACTTTATTCTTTTGTGTAAATGTAATAACCATAACTTCAAGGATATTGTTGTCTTATTACTAACTTTAATGGAAATCATGTTTTACCATATTTTATGATTCGTTATCTTATTTTGATCCATTAGATTATAAATTTGAAACTACTTTTTACATTAATCTATTATTAAAAATGATTTATACCTTAAAGATTATATTTTAGCTTAAACATAAGCACTCATATATTTCATTTTTTGCTATAAAATCAAGGCTTTTTATTTAAATATGGGTTACTAATTGGAGATTTACATCTTTTCTTTATCATAAACCATACCTATAAAACATTGTATGTGATTTTTTTTTAAGTACCTGAGATTTTAAGGTATTTATGAAGCAATATGATTGCATAATACTTATAAACTGTATGGCCTTATCCCAAGTCATTATAGTTTTCTGAAGTACTTTTTTTTTTTTAATATTTTATCTATTTATTTGACAGAGAGGTCACAAGTAGGCAGAGAGGCAGGCAGAGAGAGAGAGGGAAGCAGGCTCCCCACGGAGCAGAGAGCCCAATGTGGGGCTCAATCCCAGGACCCTGAGATCATGACCCGAGCTGAAGGCAGAGGCTTTAACCCAATGTGCCATCCAGGTGCCCATGAAGTACTTTTTAATGGTTCATATTTCTGGGTCATTCCAAACAATTATATTAATTTTCTCAGAAACAACTCTTTTTTGGCACTTTAATTTTCGTTATTGTAGCATCTAATTTACTTAGGTTATAGCACACTCTGACTAATACAAATAGGTTTTGGGACATAGAACTTAGCAAGTATACATTTAACAAGTTGGAGCAAAAGTGGATGAATGCGTTGAATAGTAGTGTACTATCTGCCAGGATTCATCAATACATGATCAATAATTTCTTTTTTGAGTGAAACCTGAGTGGTTAGTATTCCTAGAAGTTGATCAAGTAGATGTTAATTAAATATACTTTTGAAAAATAGGGGGGCACCTGGGTGGCTCAGTGGGTTAAAGCCTCTGCCTTTGGCTCAGGTCATGATCTCGGAGTCCTAGGATTTAGCCCCACATCGGGCTGTCTGGTCAGAAGGGAGCCTGCTTCCCTCTCTCTCTCTGTCTGCCTCCCTGTCTACTTGTGATCTCTCTCTGTCAAATAAATAAATAAAATCTTAAAAAAAAATGGATATATCTGTCAAATCAAGGAAGGTCATAGCATTAAGTTTATTTTTTTATTTTTTTTTGAGTTTATTTTTTTTAATGAGAATGGTCTATTGAATTTCAACATTCATTATTTTAATTTTTATAATGACAATATCTTTCTTCTAATGTGAGTTATTAGGTTTCTAATATTAAGCCATCTTTGCATTCTAGGTATATTACTGTTTAAATTTTATTATAATACATTTATTAACAGTTTATTAATTTGATTACATTATCATTTTAATATACCCTAAAATTACTGGCTATCGCTTTATCTAGGATTCTCATACAGAAATTCGTATGTGAAATTTGTCTGTTGCAAACTGCCATCATATTTTGGCAATTTTTAGAATCTTTTGAGAACTCATAAACTCAGTAGTGTTATTCTTTGAATTTTGTCATGGGTGGAGTTTTCAAATACAGGCATACCATGTTCTCTGGTGCTTGGCTTTATTGTGCTTTGTAGATAGGTTTTTTGAAGGTTTATGGCAACCCTGCAACAGGCAAGTCTGTCAGTGCCATTTTTCCAACAGCATTTGCTTACTTCATTTCTCTGTGTCACATTTTGGTAATTCTTTTTTTTTTTTTTTACAATTTGGTAATTCTTGCAATATTTCACTTTTTCATTATTTGGTAGGGTGATCTGTGATGAGTAATTATATAACTCACTGAAAGCTTAGATAATAGCATTCTTTAACAAGGAAGTATTTTTTTAATTTAAGGTATGTACATTAGACATAGTGCCATTGCACATTTAATAGACTATACTACAGTGTAGACACAACTTTTATATGCATTGGGAAACCAAAAAATTAATTTAACTCACATTACTGCAGTGATCTGGAACTAAGCCTGAAATATTTCCAAGGCATGACTCTAGATGTTTCCTACATTGAGAAGTTTTTTATTTACACCACAATAGCATTAATATCAATTATTGCTACCATCTATTTCCACTCAGCCATCCTGACATTTCTCCAGTCTCCAGTGGGGTGCTTCTGTCATTTTTTGCTTGAATGAATAAATGATGAATAAAATGATATCTTATACTGTATATCATCTACTGAGTAAATGATAGGGCTGGGAATAGCTTTTTCTTATTTAACACACATTTTCTCTTATACCATAACAGAAGAGTAATAAAATTGAAATGATTACTGATTACTTGTATCAGATACAAGATTTCTACTGACGCTAATGGAACTTTACTGGGTTTATCTCAGAAAATGGATACCAAGGATGGCAAACTAAGTTTTTCAAAATTATTTTACTTGAGATTTTCTTGACGTGGGGGTGGATTTAAGTAAAGATATGAAAATGGCAAATGATAAAGTTCTTAAACACTTAGAGATGCATTTTGATCATTTTCTTTCTCTGAAATGAACATTCTATTAAATCTATTTTCCCACTCATTCAAACTGTACTTTGTGGTGGTATTCAGTTCTAAGATATCTATTAAGCATTTATATATTTTTTTTAATTTACTCATCCTATTTGGATAGATAGAAAGGCTGGGCAGAAGTTACATGGGTATGTTGAAGTTCGTATCAATCTTTTAGAAGTGAGGAATGCTTTTGAGAAAGACATACATCTAATTATCACATTTCTATTTTTCAAATCAAATATTCTATTATTGGCAGATAATTTTCTTCCTGCTATAGGTGTAATTTCCCATTATTGAGGTTGGTAAACATGCCATGAAGTGATATCTTTATCTAACCTATGCCTATATTAATACTTGTATTTATTTTAGAATCAAGGATGGGATATTACCATGTAGAGTTCATTTTGCATTTTTCTCAGGAGAGATTATTAAACATTTCATGCGCTGTAAATTATTTATAATGCAACACTCAACAGCATCTTGAACTACTTGCTGATCTATCTAGAAATTCCATCTCTGATCTTAGTCTGCATACTTAAGAAGGAAAAATAAAACTTATTGTGGCCTTAAAAAAAACATAAAGAACTGGATTTATAAAATAAAAAGGAAACCAGATTCTAATACATGTGATTGATAATGGAATCTAGAGAGATACTGTATCGTTAAGTGATAACAGATCCAAATATAGAAGAAACACAATAAGGCTACCTTGTTGTGAAACCAATAGAAACAAATCTTGCTGGAGATTAGCCTTTAGTTGTTAAAAAAGCTGTGAAAAGAAAACATTTGGCACCTTGCAGTTTTAACAGAAGAAAACAGTTGAACTAACAGTAGAAATATTAAACATATTTTATTAATTATTTAAACATTAGAAAGGACATTGAATAATAAAATTATCTTTCATTATTTAGCTTCTTTCTCTTCAGGTTTATTGACATTTTCATATTTGCACAATTTGCTTAAGGAAATTGCCAAGCACTTTGTTTAGCAGGGCTAACTTGGCTTTAATTGATCTGTTTTCTGGTTTCCCCAATTTATAATTAATAGCATGAAAAGAAAAACCCATTTGTACTGCCCATCCCTGAGTAGCCATGGCTATATAATGCAGAATAGTGGATAAATATATCTTTACATTTCCATCCAGCAGTCCAGCAATAATGACTTAAGTCTGTTCCCTGGCAGAACTCCCAAGTACTTATAAAGAGACTAAGATCTCTGAAAATGATAGGTCCATTCCAGCACACTGTGCTGAAAATCTTGTCAATTGTAAAATAATTGTTAGCCATTGTGGGGTTTGAGGCAATAGGGATTTACATGACTATAGAGCTCTTTTTTTTTTTTTAAAGAACTGTGTAGAGTCTAGCCAACAGTTCTTGGCAACATTTTAAACAGCATTAAGTTTCCTGGCAATGCCAAGGATCAGGTCCAGGGGAAACTGACTTCGTCACCGTAATTATTTCCAAGCTTATTCTGTTCCAAAACAAAGCAACTTGAGGACAGGTCTGTTGTAAATTTTCTGAGTGCTTACATGCAAGGAAGGTCTTGAGGGTCTCTCCAGACACATGTGTTTGGACCAATTGAGATATGGTTTCTTTGATTTTTGCCTGTTGGCACTATTGCCACACTCTTGGTCAACGTCTAGAATTTTAAGATTTATTAGTCCTAAGGGAACCATGGCCTCAAATTGACTGTTCCATTGTATGAGAGATGTCGATATGAGAGCCTGCCCAAAGAATGGGTAGCAACGTCAAGGTCAAGAATTGCTTCATATCAGCCCCAAACAGTCATAAAGGGTTTAATTTTTATGTGTGTACATGGGCAGGGAGGAGAAAGTTCAGTCTCCACTGATTTAACGTGTATGGGAAGAAGAACTATTTGATGAACTTTTACAATATACTTAACAACTTAATGAGTTTTGGAACGAAAGGGAGTGTGTAAATCATTGCAAGCTCACTGTTTTAAGCTTGGCACTTTTTTCAGACATAACTGCTATGATCCTGAAACCAGTGACTATAGAGATCACATAGATCATCTCACTTTTTATAGGACGAACTGTAAACGAGTCACATTTATGGAGTACACTGCCCCTACTACCACCTCCTCCCAGGAAAGGGTTTGAAAAAGAACCCAGACATTTGACAGTGCATACTAGGTGAAGACCTGCCCTCAAACCCTGTTTTAAGAGATTTTCAAGTTTCACAGAGTAGACGTGACTCAGCTTTTGCATACCAGGTCAGGCAAACTCTGTGCTTACATATGTACAATACAGCATTTTGGTTTGTAGAAGCTGGGTTAGGCATAAGGTTTTTTTTTTTTTTTAAAGGAAGGCATTTATTGGAGACCTACGGTGTCAGAGCCAGAATCAACCTTAGGCATCATCCGACCAGTCTTTTTTCTTAGGCAAATGACTTGGGACAGAGAAACTGTGACTTTGTTGGGTCATGGAGTTAATCAGAGCTGGACCTCAAATAAAAAGCCCTTAACATGTCACTTGATAGGGGAAAAAATCAGCAAGGGTAGAAGCAGGAAAATAACAAAGATCCGTGCTTTTTTTTTTTTTTTTTTTTACTTGGGGCATGCCTTCTCCCTCTGAAGGTCCCAGCAGAGATCATCTCTCTGTAAGTCATTCAGGATTAGTGTCCTGTTGAGTCTTTGTCTCAGTGATTTGGGAAATATACAATATTTTCAGGGAACGTTTTTTTCTTTGTATTGATGGTTTTACTTTGTTTCTTTATGGTACTTTATTACTGAGTGTTATCTTTCAAAACCTTTATTTTTTTAATGCTAGCAGCAATAATTCTATATTACTCATTATAGATTATAAATATATATAGTAAAAATTGATAATTTATGGTAATATCGTTATAAATCTATTATTATAAATAACTTTGTACTACTTACTTCTATGTTAAATGATATATCTGATTCAAACTCTGAGACATTTATATTAAAGGGGTTGATTCAGAACAGAATTTACACTGTTGTATGTATAGAATATGTTCTCTTTTTTTCAAAAGTTGAAGGTCTTTTTCTTTCTGTTAAAATTAGTTACACACAGGGCTCTGGTAATTGTCTCTGAGGGTATATTTTGAAGCCCAAAATCCAGTCCACATATATCTGATTAGCCATAAAATCAACTTTTTAGTAATATTTTTACAACTTTCTTAAAGGTACCTGAATGCTTTAGAAAAGCAGTGCCCAACATGGAAGCTACTAGCTATATGCGGCCATTTAAATTATACAGTCAAATTTAAATCTAAAAATCAGTTCCACAGTCACATTAGCCACATACCAAGTGCTTAATAGTGACATATGGCTGTGGCTGCTGCACTGGGCTTCAAGACTATGGAAAATTTTCATTTTTACAGAAATTTTTATTGGGCCACTCCACGTGAGAAAAATTAAAGCTCTGTCCCAAGATCCTTGTATTCAAAATGCCTACTCTGTCTGAAGATTCACGTGTCAATTAGTAAATATTTCAAGCATGTGATTTTCTTAAATATTTCTAATTGACAACCACAAATAATTTTAACATTTTTGTGCTGTTTGGGTGACCTTGTCACTTTCTAGCTGTGCAGCCTTAAACAATTTACTCCCTTTGCTTTAATTTCTATCTTTTTAAAATAGAGATCATAATATTTGATAGGATTGTTTTGAGAAAAAAATGACCTCATCTGTGGAGTACACTGGTAAACTGGGTTTTAATTGGGAATAACATCTTCAGGTGAAGTGCTCAGCCCACTGTCTGGTGTACATTAAGTACTTGAAGCAGCAGGTCCTCAATTTACTGCCCTTTGCCAATACACACAAATACTTAGTAATTGTTAATCAAAATATTTATACTACAACAGCTTTTCTTAGAAAACTCAGAAGTTAAAAAAAAAAAAAAGCAACAAGGGATTCTCAATAACAGATAGTGGTTATAATCTGCATCTTAAAGCATTTGTCATCCCTATAGGATTTTAGCAATACCTTAAATACTTTATTTTTATGTTTGCATATTGTCTGGTTATTGGATCTAAATACAGCTTTTAACTGGGGAGTAGAGGATATGATGGGGGCAAAGAGTAAAAATCAACTTTGATATAGATTTACGGGTCTAAAAGCAATACATCTTGGTTGAACTATCTTTATCCAAATTCCGTGGCAATAGTTGCTGCCTCACCCAATTCATATGTTGAAATCTTAATTCCCAATGTGTTAGTATTAGGAGGTAAAGAATTTGGGAGATGATTGGCTCAGGAAGGTAGAGCCCTCCTGAACGGGATTAGTGCTCTTAGACCCTAGAGAGCTCACTTGCTCTTTCCACCATGTGAGTACACAATAAGGAGATGCCCATGAACTAGGAAGCAGGCTCTCACCAGACACTAAATCAGCTGGTGCTTTGGTCTTGGACTTCCCAGCCTCCAGAACTGTGGGACACAAATATTTGCAGTTTAAACCACCTGGTCTATGGTATTTTGTTCTAGCAGCTCAAATGAACTTAAACTATAGCGTAGGATTTTTGATAATTCATTCACATATTCTTTATCAAATAGTTCCCTTTATTTCTCAAGGTACCTCTTTGTGGAAAGGCTGGCCTATAACAAGGCTCTAATCTGCAATTACCTAAGAGAACAAGTTACACAGCCAGCCCAGAAGATATTGAATTCGTAACTCTCAACTATGATCATATTTTTCTAAATGAAGATTTTAAAAATCAGCATCCAGTTTTTTTCCTCTCCTTGTGTTTTTCTACAGTACTTTGGCATTCATTAAATACTTCTACATTCTGCATTTTATTTACCTTCACTTTTGACATAGATATAGGTTGTCTGGTTCTTTGCCCATCCCTCTCCCCAGCTCTTTAACTTTGCCTTTATGTTTTTGTGTTCTGGTTGTTTTTATTGAGAAGTCCTCTGTCAATGTACTTGTTGTTCCTTTGAAGATGATATATATTTGCTCCCCTTTGACTGCTCTAAGGAGTTCTTCCTTCTCTTTAATTTGTAGCAATCTGATGATGATGTACTAAAAAGTGTGGTTTCATGTATATTGATCCTGCTTGGAGATTCTTTTTTTTTTTCTTAAATTTTTTATTAACATATAATGTATTATTTGCACCAGGGTACATGTCTGTGAATCATCAGGTTCACACATTTCACAGCATTTGCCATAGCACATATCCTCCCCAGGGTCCATATCCCTACCTCCCAGCCACCCTCAGTTTGTTTCGTGAGTTTAGGAGTCTCTTATGCTTTGTCTCCTTCCCCATCCCATCTTGTTTCATTTCTCTTCCCCACCCTCCCCATAGCCCCCTGCCCTGCCTCTCAAATTCTTCATATCAGCCTGCTTGGAGATAAGATTCTGTGCCTTGTTGATGTTGGTCAGTTTTGGAAAATTTTGGCTGTTATCTCATTCAGTATTGCTTTCGTTCCATTCTCTTTCTTTACTAAGATCCCAAATACATTTCTTGTGCTATATGTACTTTTTTTTAATTTCCCACCTTTTATTTTTTCCCCTCTTTGTTTTTACCTTGATATTTTCCAAAAACTTATTCTTTTAAAGACTTTATCTTTTGAGAACAGCTTTACGTTGACAATAAAACTCAGAAGAAAGTACAGAGGCTTCCCTATCATTTGCCCCCCACACATGCATGCCTACTCCATTATCAGTATCACTCACCAGGGTGGTACATTTTTTACCAAGAATGAACCTACATGGACACTGTAATTATTCAAAGTCAATAGCTTATCTTAGGGTTTACTCTTGGTGGTGTTCTGTGGGTTGGTCAAATGTATAATGACTTATATCCATCATTATAATATCACTGAGCATTTTTACTGCCCTAAAAATCCTTTGTGTTCTGTCTCATCTCCCTCCCCTAACCCTGGAAACCATTGATCTTTATACTGTCTCCACAGTTTTGCCTTTTTCAGAATGTCATGCATTTGGAATCCTACTATATGTGGCTTTCTTAGATTAGCTTCTTTCAAGTAGTATTATGCATTTAAGTTTCTTCATCTTTTCATGGCTTGATAGCACATTGCTTTTTAGCATTGAATAATATTCCATTGTTTAGATGACCACAGTTTATCTACCTACTTACTGAAGGAGACTTTTGTTGCTTCCAAGTTTGGGCAGTTATGAATAAAGCTGCTATACCCATCTACACACAGGGTTTGTGCGGACGTAACTTTTCAATTCCGTTGGGTCTATACTAAGGAGTACAATTGCTGGGTTGTATGGTAAGAATATGCTTATTTTGGGGGTGCCTGGGTGGCTCAGTCAGTTAAGCGTCTGCCTTTGGCTCAGGTCAGGATCCCAGGATCCCATGATAGAGCCACGAATCAGAATCAGGCTTCTTGCTAAGCAAGGAGCTTTTTTTTTTCCCCCCCTCTCTCTCTCTACCTGCAGCTACTCCTACTTGTGCTCACTCTCTCTTTCAAATGAATAAATAAAATCGTAAAAAAAAAAGAATATGCTTATATTTGTAAAAACTTCTAAGGTGACTATATCATTTTGCATTTCCATCAGCAATGAATGTGAGTTCCTGTTGCTTTATGACCTCACTAACATTTGGTGGTGTCACTGTTTAGATTTTGGCATTCTGATAGAGGTATAGTGGTATCTCATTGTTGTCTTACCTTGTAGTTCACTGATGACATCATATGGAGCACTTTTTGTATTCTTATTTGCCATCTGTATATCATCTTTGGTGAGGTGTCTGTAAAGGTCTTTGGCTCATTTTAAAATCCGGTTGTTTTCTTCTGGTTAAGTTTTAAGAGTTCTTTGTATACTTTGGATACTAGTCTTTTGTCAGATGTGTCTTTTGTAAATATTTCCTCCTGGTCTATGGCTTGTCTTTTCACTTTCTTGATAATGTCTTCGGCATAGCAGAAGTTTTCATTTTAACCAAGTCCAACTTGTCAATAATCTCTTTCATTTATTCTGTCTTGTGTTTTAGCTAAAAAAATTATTGCCAAACTCAAGGTCACCTAGGTTGTCTCCTGTGTTATCTTCTAGGAGTTTTATTGTTTCGTGTTTTACTTTCCATTCTGAGTTAATTTTTTTGATGGGTGTAAGATCTATGTCTAGATTATTTTTTATTTATTTATTTATTTTTGCTTGTGGATATCCAGTTGTTCTGCACTATTTGTTGAAGAGACTGTCTTAGTTCCGTTTTATTGTCTTTGTTCCTTTAGCAAAGATCAGTTGATTCTATTTATGTGGGTCTATTTCTGGGCTCTCTGTTCTGTTTCATTGATCTATTCTTTTGCCAATGTAATATTGTCTCGATTACTGTAGCTTTATTGTAATTCTTGAAATAAGGTAGCATCAGTCCCCCAAATTTGTTCTTTTCCTTCAATACTGTATATTGGCTATTCTGGGTCTTTTGCTTCTCCATGTAAACTTTAGAATCAGTTTGTTGCTATCCATAAATAACTTGGTGGGTTTTGGTTGGGGATAACCTATTTTTTAGTTTACTCTTTTCTTTGGCTACTCTTTTTTAAACACACCTATTGAATTCTTAATTTCAGTTATCACATTTTTCAGTTTCAGTATGACTATTGTTTTTTTAAGATTTCATTTGTCAGAGAGTGAGAGAGAGCATGCACACAAGGAAGGGGAGCAGCAGGCACAGGGAGAAGCAGGCTCCCCGCTGAGCAGGGAGCCCTATGTAGAGCTCAGTCCCAAGACCCAGGGATCATGATTTGAGCCAAAGGCAGATGTTTAAGCGACTGAGCCACCTAGGCATCCCTCAGTATGTCCATTTTTAAAAAATAAATTCCAATTATCCTGTTAAGTTTCCTATATTTTACTTATTTTTTTTTTAGTTACAGCTATTTCAAAATTTCCATGTGATAATTGTAATATTAGAGTATCCAATGAGTTGATCTTTTGGTTATTTTTTCTCTTGGCTTTGACTGTTTTGACCTATTTTGTAACATTTGGTGGTTTATATTGATTGTATATGAAATATTGTAGAAACCCTGGATGATGTTACCTGCTTCCAGAAAGAAATTAATTTTTTTTTCCTAGCAAGTAGATGAAGTAAGTATAAACAGATAACCTTTTAGTCAATACTGGGTTTTAGGCTTTGTTAAAACTGATCTATTTTTTGTTTGCCTTTACTCCTTGGATGCAGTTACTCTGTTTTCTAGAGCAGAGATAGCGCTTAGGGGGTCTCTGTAGAAATCCTGAATTGTTTACCTGAACTCCTACCTATATCGACTTGAGACAATTGATATATTTGCTCAGCCTTTTGGTCTCCTAGGTGTCACTTTCTATTTGATTTCTTGGTGTGTCAGCTTGAACATGCAGTTTAGGAATTGGCAAATGTCTGAAGAAGAAATTAAATGCAGAAATTTGGGCTCACTTCTCTTG
The DNA here is from genome assembly GCA_028533885.1 of Nasua narica. NCBI lineage: Eukaryota > Metazoa > Chordata > Mammalia > Carnivora > Procyonidae > Nasua > Nasua narica. The sequence goes on along the minus strand of CM052810.1, from coordinate 100,136,775 downwards.
AATCTTGGTCCTTCAAATCTCAGGTTCCTTGGAAGTTCAAACTCCAGTCTCTGTGTTCCCAACTCACTGAAATTGTTGCAAGCTCTAGCCCATTGCATTACACTCAGCTTCTACCCCCAGTACACACAGAATTGGCAAATTCCTGAGTAAACTGCAGACAAGTATGGAACTCACCTCCCTCTTTTTCTTCATTTCTCTGGGAAGGTGGTCCTTCAAATCCCAGGTGCCTTGATTGCTTCCCTTGAAGTTCAGGTAAGTACTCCGTAAAAAGGGTTATGTTTTTCATCTTATTCAGATTGTGTAATTGTTCCTCTAAGACACTGCAGTAGAAGCTATTGCATCCTGGCTGGAGGCAGAAGTCTAAGATCCTGCATTTCATTTGATCCTCAACAAATTTGTGAAACGATCTTGACATGAAATGGAGTCTTAGGAAGTTTAGGCAGCTTGCTATGGCACGAACCAAATAAGATAATAGGTGGTCCTAGAGTTCAGGTCAAGGTATTTTGACTCTTCTCTTATCATCAGCTAAAGCCTGAAATATATTTTGTATTCAGTTTTGGATTCCGAGAGCCATTAAACTATATCTTTTTAATTCTATTGGCTGAAACATTAATTTTATTTCCTTATTAGTATGGTCTGTGCTAAAAAGAAACTTCTGAGCACTAATGATGTAATAGCAGTACTTATGTTCCTTAAATTGCCACAAATTTGCATATAGCTTGTACCTTTTTCCATTTTATTTCAGTTGAATAATATAAAAATCTGCTGATTCATTTTTTATAGATATGTTCAGCATGAGCTTCCTTCATAAATAGATGTTAAATAATCATTTATCTAGTAGCCTGGGACTCTGCTCTGCATCTCTATTGTCACATTCTTTCTATATTCTGGAATTTTATAGTCACAGTGTTGTAGCTGTGTAAGAAGATTTTCAACCTATACATTTCTAATGTTCTGTTTCTAAAATCTTAAACTAACCTTCTAGGAAGCCATTTTTGAAGATGTATGGACGGGGGATCCATGTAAGATATCTTATTCTCAAGCAAATCCTATACTCTCTTTAGGAATATATCGTATTTGAATGTGATGAAAACAGAAAGCAATGGAGGGGTTCAACTTTGTGAATTCTACAAAATTCCACTACGTGGGTTAGCATAATGTTGTAAACCCATGACATCTATGGGGTGGGGCAATGATAATTCTATAGCATCAACCTTTGAATGATTATTTACACTAATGGATTTTATTAGCATACTTTTCCTTAGAAAATATTTGTCAATCTCTTAATGTTCTCAAAACACTTTTACACTCATTATCCCACTGAATTCCACAAGTACCCTGACAAGTAAGCAGAACAAACCTTATTCTCTGTATTACAGATGAGGCTGGAGACATTGTTCCTTTCCAGTGTAACACTGCAAGGAACTGAGTAAAACTGGGACTTGAACACAGGTCTTCTGACTTTTTTTTTCCAGACCTTTCTATCAGACCCAGTCTGCGATAAGTATGGGAACTGAGCAAGGGCTCTCTAGAAGCTGTACTTCGGTCCAAGTTCTAAAAGACTAACAGGAGAGATGACTTTGGTCATGGAATCTTTTCCATGTGCCACACTTGCCTGACATTTTATATTTCCCCCTACTTCTATTCCCTGTTTTGGTAATGGGAGCTCCTGAAAAAATGCCTGTTTAGCCAATGTGCTAGTAAGTCTCTCTCTGATTTTTTTTTTATTTCAATAAATCTTTCCCTGAGGGAAATTCAGAACAATCACTTGCCGTCTTGGAGCAAGTAGCAGTAAGATTCTTAAAAACTCTTGTTTTTCTCGGAGACAAGGCCCTGCAACTACCTTAAAGAAACCCGGTGTTCTGTGGGAGAATAATATTGAACAGGGCGAGGGAAGTACAGCTTGTGAGTCATAAATATTTACATTTCGTGGAGGCTTTGGGTAAGATTAAGAGGGCTGAACAGCACGACTTTCTGTGAGGAGGTGGCAGCACATTCTCTGAAATAGCCGAGGTGATACTGCTCAGGCCTCCAGCAATAATATAAATAAAGTTTCTGAAAGGTATTTTTTCCATTGTTCAAGGCTCCGTGGGTTCATTTAAATCTCTACTTTTCCAAATTTGATTGATTCTGCATTTATCATTCAAGGGCCGTGGCTTGACCCACTCTCATCATTTGGGGAACTTTTCACAAAGAATGCATACACCAAAGACATGGAAATCAGAAATATCAAGACAAACATTAACTCTTCTACTTCTCTTCTGCTGAATTGCTCAAAAACTGATAGCAAACACAAAATAGGGATGCATTGTAACATAGCATCTGTCATTTAAGAATGCTTTTTGGGGGGCTACTTTGATTTATTAGGGTTTGACTAGAATTCTAATTTCTTTGTTTTATTTGCATAACAAGGTTATGAATGATGAGACAGCTAGAGCCAGACGTGTTGGCTCCAAGGTCTGCAATTTAAGTAGGGAGTATTTTGCAAGGGAGGGATGGAGGGAGGGAGAATTCACCCTTATAATATGCATAGCTTGCTGAAACCTGAGTTTCCCAGATTGTCTTCTTTGAGCTCCCATATCTGTAAGAATAAAGGAAAAGCGGGAGGTGTCACAGCAGACTTGGAGAGCGGATTAGCTTTCCTAAGTGGGGTGAATACATCCCAAAGCAGGAACATTCCCATGATGCTAAGCTGCTGGCTGGTATTTCCCGTTGCTGCATGCTCTCTGCAAGAAAAATATATACTGATGCAGGAGAACACCATAGGATAATTTTTCTAACATTCTCTTCGTTCAAAAATGGATAATAGCTAGAAATTGCTCTCTGTTACCATGACTATTGCCTCAAATATAGAGACAAGTTTGTATGAAGTAGGGGGGGATTTCTTCTCAGAAATCTCTTATTCCCATTTAAGTCTCCTGGCCACATCCTCATGAAAGTTCTCTGACCCAATTGTGGTACCCTTTTGTCTGTCTTCCTAGGTCTATGAAGACAGAATATTGGGCTTAGTTATTGGACATGTATATGTAAAAAACAAAACGAAACAAAACAACCTTGTAGGGGATTTTGATATGACCCTCATTATTTCATTTTTGTCCAAATTTACTTGTCTGAATCCCCTAGCTTCCAAGCCCTAGCTCTGTGACTAAAAGTCTAATTCAAACATTTAACATGTGGTTGCCACTTTGCACTCACCCTGCTTTAATGGGCTGGCCTTTTGGATCAGCATTTGCTCTTTATTAGTGACCTTCATAGCTTTGTTTCCAAAGAAGTAGCCATGAGTTTCAAGAACGTGGGGGACCATATGGGGAGATAAATTTGGGATGAAGGATCATTTGGGGAGTATTCTAAAACCTCATATAGAGGTGACCACCTATTTTAACTAAGCATAGGATTGTCTTTGTGCATAAGCTTTGTGATGCTTAATGTATTGATAAAATTATTGAAAGAGCAGACCGAAATGTGATTGCCTTGTTTTAGTCCAGCCTAAGGCAAAGGACCTAGCTGGAAATTGCCATTTGGTTTTCCAATCCATTAAAGGCCTCCACATTTGCCCTTTGTTGCCAGTTTCACTTTCAATTTCACCTTGACACTTGTGTTAATTTTGTTTAGGAAACCCAGTTACCACACTGCAGATGTGATGGAGTTAGAAGTAGATGTGCTCAAGCTATATTGCACCTTAGAAAAGGAAAAAAAAAAAAAAAAACAACTGATGCTCATCAGGGACTCTGGGGAATGTCTGGCCTGACTTTTTCTGTTGTTTTCCAATGAGCAGCCACAGTGAAAAGTCCTGGTTATTCTGACTTCTGCTCTCAGCACCTCCTCTCCTCCACCCCCCCACCCTTTTACCTCCCCCACCGTGTGGCTGAGGCAGGCCTCTTACAAAGCATCTCAGATACCAACGGAGATAGCTCAGATATCAGCAGGAAAGGAAAAGGGGAACAATTCCTCTGGGCTATCAGAGTACTGTTTTCCTTTTTCACCTTGGTGAGCATCTGAAAGACAGGCCTAAGGTTTCACTCTTGGGAAAAGTGATCCTTTATGCTGATCTCACTTGAGATAAGGGAAGACACTCTCCCTTGTCCATCTGTGTTCTCCTGTTTACTGGGGATAGTTCTGGGGAAACAAGGAGAGGCATAGATGAAAATCCAGTTTATTGAAGAATGATACACAAGCAACTGGTGGCATGCAAGAGGACTTTGGATGGTACAAAACAACTTTTATATATTACTTTTAAACAGTTATGTATTTTTTATAGCAACCTCTAATTTCTGGCAAATTAAGTGAATTTGTCATTATAATTGCACTGGAAAATTCTTGTTTAAAACAAATTTATTTAGTTTAAAAAGGGAATCACTTTAAGGAAAAGGATTAAAGATCTAATAGTGCAGTTCACCGGCAGATAGTACAACTTTTCTGGTTTAGTATGGGAATGACTGCAGTTTAGGAAATGTTGGCTCACACAGGCCATGGCAGACTGTACCCAGCATTGGAAGAGTTGGGAACTTCTTAATTAAAATTTCTAAAAATCTGTAGGCCATGGCTATTATGCGAAGGTTAGCAGTTTGATCCTTCATGGTCACTCAAAATTTTAGCTCTTGAAAGATGCCATTATTAGACATAGTATTATGAACTTAAAACCCACAATGTGGATTTTAAAAGGAACATGAGGTCCTGCCCGACTCTGAGCTTTTAATGTTTGTTCTTGATTTGTTTGTTGAGTACTTAAAGCTAATTCTAAAACATTGAACTGTGAGAGCCCATTGGTTTCCTCATTTAGTGCCTTTAAATCCATTCATCTCTATGCCTAGAGCTAATACTGCTTTCCCACCCTGAATTCAACTAATTCCCTGGGAGTCTTTCTGCAATCACAAATATAAAATGCAAATGCTATTTATTAATTGATTAGAAAAGATTTGTAGAGAAGAAAATAGAAATTCAAGGTCTCTATTTATTCACTTAACAATAGTTCTAAGAGACTTTTACTTTTTTGGGAGATATTCAGATTGAGGAAGATATTAGGGTTGTTTCACTACAGATTCTCGTTTCCACTGTAAAGGGTATGTTATTAACAGGATCCAAAATACAATATGATCATGGTTTTGTGAGAAGAGCTTTGGAGTTAGAGGTAGGTGTGGTTCTTAGTTTTTCCTACTTCTAGTTATAATCTTGGATATGTCCCCTCTAAACCACAATTTCCTAAATGGGGAAAAACAATATTTATTTTATGAGGCGGTTGTGGGATTAATTTAGAAAAGTGTAAAAAAGGGCCTGGTCTGTAAGCAGTATGCTTTTATCTTTATCTTTTCCTATAAGAGGAATCACTCCATTTAGTACTTTATTTTAAACTGATCTATTATATGCTTTTATTTAATTGCTTCTTAGTTCTGTCTCCATAAGTCCATTATTATAGGGGCAGTGTCTTCCTGTTTGTATTATCTGCAGTACTGAGGTCAGAGTCCGTGCTTAGTATTCACAGATTAGAGGAGGATAAGATGACAGGTTAGGAAGCAGCATGACCATAGCTTCATGGACTGGAAGAGACCTCTGAGATCTCTTAGAGCGGTGCTCTGCCTCTGGAATGCATCACGGTGGCAGGCGATGAAACTTGCTCATGGAGATGACCTCACAAGATGAAGAGATTCACCAGTGTTTCTCATGGTGCTCAATGGTTTCCTGCCCAAGGCAACTGGCTATTTCTTCTAGGTATCTACCTCAGTCACATCTGTCACCATCTGAAGCCTTCTCTCTTTCTTCCATGGAGATCAGAGCTTTAATCACTATTCTTTGCAAAATATTTCATCTTCTTGAAACCTATTATTGTCACCTCATCTTCTCCCTTTCATTTTCCACGCACTGGAATTCTAGAGAAATCAGGAGTGTTGTATCTGTTTTCTGGAAACTTAGTATCCGATTCAGGATTTAGTTCTTATTGAAAAAGGCCTCAATGAAATCAGCAGTTCCAGTACAAGGATATACTCACAACTGTGGATCTTTTAAGCATTACTTGAATGAGGGATGTAATGTCACTAGGCATTTGGAATAGTTCATTTTTGTTGTAAATCTGAAGTTCTAAATTAATTAGACTTCTTGTAATTAAACTTCAATTCGCTGAGATTTTACAAATATGAAATATTTCCTGGAATGGACTTTCTTTATTTGCTAATATCATATGAATTTGAAGTCCTATAACTGATTTTAATCTGGTAGTTCTAAGTGGTCCTGTAACTTGTTCTAAAATCACTACAGTCTCTTTTAGAGCATATAGATAAATCATTTTATCCTCTTTGGTGTGGCTTATCTATCAGATGTATCTGGAACAGGTATAGCTATTCTAATTTCACAAATAAATTATCTTAGAACTCTTCTTGCATTCTGCAAATTGATGTAAATAACTCAAAATATGTGTTCACAAAAATTACAAATCTAAAGTTCCATTTCCACAGAATTAGCTGTCACTGTTTTTCCTAGTGACCCATACTCTCCATAAGCGTAAGAACTGTGGTAGCTATTTTAATTCACAGCCTTATACAATACTTGGCTATATAGATACTGAATATTGTTGAGTGAATAAATAAAGGAATGCAGTAAGAGATGTTGAAGCATCTGAAATGAGTGGCTCTTGGTGGAGAGATTCCTCTGAGTATCGACTGGTTATCTATGTGTCTACCTAGTTTGTGTCTACCTAGTTTGGAGCTGCTTATATCTTAAGAGAGATGAGTTGATTCTGAGTCAAAGTGCTTAGATTAGGGGAAGTACTGCAAGTTTAAGATTAATCAATTGTCTTCCATTCAAGAAATCTTTGAAAATAGTTAGAACTTTGGGAGGAATTATGAAATTCATTGGACTCCTCAAATCACCAGGTCCAATAAGGCGTACAATGTGTCTAACAGTGGGCCAGATATTAGCACCAATTGGGATTTGGGATATGGACTGGCTGTGACTATCCTAGTCCTAAGTTGTTGGAAGATCACAGATGAACTGTATTTCTAGGGGTCCAACTATCCTGACACAGATTTCTAGGCAAGATCTGGTTCATGAATCTGGTTAAGGATCTGGTTAAGGATCATGCCTTAAATAGTACAGATTCTAGATGGAAGAATATTTTCCTGTCTGAGCTCAAATTTTGGCTTTACCTTTCTTCAGAAAATAATCTTGGTCAATTTATTACATTTCTTGGTGTTTCATTTGCTGTATGTTGAAAAATTGAGAAAAATTCCTATTTTTTAATCTACATCATAGAATTTTTAAAGATAGTATTTTTTTTTTTTTAAAGATTTTATTTATTCATTTAACAGAGAGAGAACATGAGCAGGCAGAGAGGCAGGCAGAGGCAGAGAGAGGAGCAGGCTCCCTGCGGAGCAAGGAGCCCGATGCGGGACTCGATCCCAAGACGCTGGGATCATGACCTGAGCCAAAGGCAGTTGCCTAACCAAGGGAGCCACCCAGGCGTCCCCTAAAGATAGTATTAATCCATAGAAAACATTTATTGGTCTGTATAGCACATAACACTTCAGTAAGTGTTAGAAGCTATTGTTATTATTTTTACTGCATTATAGTGGTATGAAAATAACCAAGTTGTTATTAGTTGCATATAAAGTGAAAAGTCTCAACTCACTTAGAAAACCAGCATATCTTATACTATTCTGCAATCAATGAATTGATGGTCACTCTCTTTAATTAGAGTATATGTTTCTTAAAGACCTACCACATTTATTTATTTATTTATATTATGTTCAATTAGCCAGCATATAGTCCATCATTAGTTTTTGATGTAGTGTTCAACGATTGTGTATAACACCCAGTGCTCATCACCACATATGCCCTCCTTAATACCTATCACCCGGTTACCCCATCCTCCCATCTCCCTCCATTCTGTAACCCTCACTGATTCCCGGAGTCCAGAGTACCTCATGGTTTGTCTCCCTCTCTGATTTCTTCCCATTTAGTTTTCCTTCCCTTCCACTGTGGTCTTGCTATTCCTTATGTTCTACACATGAGTGAAAGCAAATGATAATTGTCTTTCTCTGCTTAACTTATTTCACTCAGCATAATATCCTCCAATTCCATCCATGTTGGTGCAAATGGTGGGTATTCATCCTCTCTGATGGCTGAGTAATATTCCATTGTATACATGAGCCACATCTTCATCCATTCATCTGTTGAAGGGCATCTTGACTCCTTCCACATTTTGGCTATTGTGGACATTGCTGCTATGAACATTGGGGTGCATGTTCACCTATTTTTCACTATGTATCTTTGGGGTAAATACCTAGTGGTGCAATTGCTGGGTCATAGGGTAACTCTATTTTTAACTTTTTGAGGAACTTCCATACTGTTTTTCAGAGTGGCTGTACCAGCTTGCATTCCCACCAACAGTGTAAGAGGGTTCCCCTTTCTCCACATCCTTGCCAACACTTGTTGTGTCCTGTCTTGTTAATTTGGGCCATTCTAACTGGTGTAAGGTGGTATATCTCATTGTGCTTTTGATTTGTATTTCCCTGATGGCTAGTGATGTGGAACATTTTTTCCTGTGCCCATTAGCCGTTTGAATGTCTTTTTTGGAGAAGTGTCTGTGTCTTCTGCCCATTTCTTGACTGGATTATTTGTGGGGTTTTTTGGGTGTTGAGTTTGAGAGGTTCCTTATAGATCTTGGATACCAGACCTTTATCTGTAATTAGACCTGCCAGATGTTAATTTCCTTCTACTGCCCCTTACCTGATACAGTGATATTTTTCAATAAATAATTGGTGAATAGAGATTAAAACTTACAGAGCTGTAGACAGTTAATTTACCAGCAAAAAAACCCATGGTCCTCTTTAGTGTCGGATTTTGTTCTATAAGATTTCAGAACTTTTAAAAACATTTAAAAAATTTTTTTTAAAGGAAGACAAAGGAAAATCTTCCCCAAATATAATTGGCCACATTTATTTTTAGAAAAGAGACTACTACTGTGTTTGGAATAGGGACAATCTGTACTTTTCCATAAATATGTCACATTTTTAAACTATAAGGAAAAAACAAGAGCAAAAAATTCAATCTCCTATTTCAAACTTCGTTAAATCAAAATGTTTGTTTGTTTTTTTATTACCCCTAGTAAGTGTCATTTGGAACTGTGGTACTTGGTGTGGTGGCAGCTGGAGGATGGGATTAGATTCATGCATCCATCTGTAGTTAGTGTGCAATACCCGGCAGGTGCTCAGTGCACTCAGCTCTCCATCCTTATCAATTCCACTTTTGCCTGGTGGGTTAAATGTGAGAAACTCTGGAACCAAACATTGCGATTCCCCTGGGCTATCTACTTTTAATAGAGAGTTCACATATAGCTGCACACATTTTCTCCAAATCCTCGGGGATGATAACTTCAGATACTCCTTTAGCATATCTTTCTTAAGTTTCTGTCATAAGTGGAATCACCTGATTCCAAACCTCTTTTCAGGGTTTAGATAGATTTTTCTCTCTTCTGTCCTATCCAATTGTTCTCCCCATTGCTCAATGTCTCTTTTCCTATTCTGTGTTCCTACAGCTGCCATTTTTTGGGTTGTTTTCTCTGCTTCTGCTCTTTCTCAGACCTTAACTTCAGATTTGGAGAAGTTGTCACAATGAAATCCCTAGACTCCTCTGACTGGCATTGGAGATTATTTTCTGTCCTCTGTAATATAAAAAGAAAGTCACAAAGAAAATTCCCCTAAGCTGATAAAAGTTGAAATGAATACAGGAGAAATAGTACATTATATGCAAATAAAAAGAGAATAAATGAAATAATATATAATAAAATAAAAAATAAAAATTAAATCATAATAATATCATTTAATTATATAATATATAATTATATAATTATTATAAATAATAAAAATAATAATAAATAATAAAATAAAAAATAAATGAAAAGAGAAAAAAAGAACAGCTCCATGGTTTCTGCTTTTCCTGAGTATGCAGACTCTACAAACATTACAACCTATGATATAAACACATTTGAAAGCTTTCATTCATTGAAAGAGTATCAGTTAGGAATTGTGTGTACATAGTAGGGGTAATGTTAGCTCCCATGTTATTTAGCATTCAGAAAACACTAACCTTAGGATAAAATCCAAGATTTTAGTGGCTAAAACAATAGAAATTTCTTTCTCACTCGTTATCAGTTCTATACGGTGTTACTGGTCACAGAATTTGAGAGCTAAGGCTCTACTGAAAAATGTCAACCATGAAACCTTGGCAAACCTAGCAGGACTGCCATCTTCCATGTGTGTTTTCCATTAATTAAGAGTATGGAGGAAAATGCATGGGGGATTTTCTGGATCCATTTGGGAAATGGTGAATAGCAGGCCCTTCTATTCACATTCCATTAGATGGAACTCACTGAAAAAGAAACTGAGATGTATGGGAAGAACAATGAACAAATACCTGTTTGCTTCCAAGTTAGTTCCAGGTACCAATTACTATCCTCAAAGTTTCTTTTTAAACATAAATCTCAAATCCAGTGATTTCTTTATCATTTTAATGGTAAGCTAAGAAATGCAGGGCAAAGAGGACACATTTTGATGAACATCATTTTGATTCTGTTTTCTATGCAAAGATCTATACTCAGCCCCTTTCCAAAGGAGAAAACTGATAGTACTATTTAGTTATTGTCTACAGACCAAAGTCCATAATTTCTGAATGACTAATTCATCTAATCAGGTACAGATAAGACTCCATGAATTCCAACCAGTTCTATAAAAAAGGAAAAAAAAATATCTTCCAGCCCTCCTGCCCCCCACCAGCAGATATACAATACTAGGTCAAGAATTGGATAATTGCAAGATGGTTTCCCCTTAGAGAAGGAAAAAAATAAGAGGTCCACTGCGTGGTAATACCATTTCAAGAATGGACTCTTGTTGAATAAGCATTGTGAGGACCCCCCCCCCCCCAACCTCAGAGAAGGACATGTCTCAGCAGACCCTGGATTTGCTCTCATTCCCTTTTTTACTATTTTCTTCTGATGTTCTTGATCTGCCATGGAGGTGGTCTTCTTTGACTTGAGATTATTATCTTTTCTGTTCATGTGAAGTCATTACTTGTAAGGCTTCCTTCCTTGGAGACAGCATACCTTTTACAACCTGTTCTCTGCTGGTACAGATTTGGGATGCCAAGACTTCTATAGTCATAGATAGGCTAGTTTTTAATTTCTTATCTTAGTTGAGTCCATGATTGATTTTTTTTAATACAACTCTTTAAAAAGCTCACTAGATCTATGTGTTCAAAGCTGGTTTTATGTGACCATAATCATGAACCAAAGTTCTATCTTGGATATTTCTGAAACCTGCTGCATTTCATTGCAACCTCTTCCTAATGCCTCTTTCTCTCAAATTAATAGGGGCTGTTTTGAGGTCTTTGAAACAATTTGAGTCCTTTGTTCATTTCCACGTAATGCTCTTTTTTCATTTATTTCATATTTTGGGGGGAGTTCAGAAGCTGTTGATTTTTCTAACCCTGTGAGCCTTCAAATTTCTGGACTCACTTTAATCCCAGAATTTTACTCAAAAGTTGTTACTTCTTCCCTTAGCTGCAATCTTCCTCGCAATAACTTGCAATAAACAGCATAGAACAGCTAAGCACACTAACATAGTCCGTCTTTTCAACTACTTCCCCTTTTGCTAGACTCAGTAGATACCTGGTCTCCCTTCCAGATTGTTGCAGGCAGCCCTTTTTGTCAACCGTCTTGCCACAACAAAAAGGTGTTGTCCAACCTTCTAGAAATCTACCACCAGAGTGCTAACTAACCCAATGCCAGATATTTGGGGTTTTGTTCTAGCAGTATTTTAGTTCACATAGGATATTGTTAGTATCTAGAACAATGTTAGCTGTTGTAACAAGTTAGTCACAAATTTCACTGACTTAATGTATCCTAAATTTATTTTTTTCTTACGTGAAATCCAAAGTAGTTGTTCCTGCTGGTGTGGGTGGGTTCTGACAACACAGTCTGTCAGGGAGCCATGCTGATGGAGACTTTGCTATCATTTACCTTCAATATATGTCTTTCAAGTTTGCTTTGGATATTGGCTTCGAGCTGGCAGAAGTAGGAAGAGCGTGTAGGCGTACACAAAAGAAATTTATGTGGATCAGTTCTGTAGTAGTGCTTGTCCCTCTTACTATAGTCCCATAGCCATATTTAACTGTAAGGGAGGCTGGGAAAAGTAATCTAGCTGTGTGCTCAGGAAGAAGAGGAAATGGTTTTGATGAATTGCTTTACCAATCTCTGCTGTAGTGTTTTGAACAAGTCTCAACAAGAAGTCTCAAGGTAGGTTGTCCAAAGTTAATGCACTGACCCTATAGTGACAACAGAAGCTGTGTTTTTCTCCTTTTTATTCAAGAAAAATATGCCTTCACCTGAGATTCTGGCAATAATTAACCAGACTTGAGTTAAGTTACTATTGTCAGTAGCAAGGAAGCCTGGGGAATAGGATATTTTTAGCCAGGAACATTTCTATTCTCTTTTAAAACAGTTTAATTAGTAGGGAAGAAGGGGAGAATGGACATTGGGTAGGAAATTAGCAGTGTTTGACTCAAAGGACAATATGATTTCCATATTCTAGGGGAAAATCCTTCCTTGGTACAGACCTCTTTTTCTCTCAGAAAGTAGCATATACAACACTCCTATATTCAGAAATAGCTACTTGAAATAAGTCCTTCAATACCTTGACCATGCCTGGAATATAGTAGTAACTTTTTATCGAAGTAATTAAATGAACGAACAAATATATCTACACCTGTATGATTTGGAGGAGTCAAAGGAGATGTCCTTTGACAACTATGACTCGCAAATGTGCAAGTTTAGTTGCTGTTTTTATGCAAATCATTTTCCTTAGATACTTCTTATTTATGAGGTAGTTTATGCCCTCTAAGTCCTTAACAATTCGAGTTTCTTTTCTTTTGCACCCCTAGGGAAAATGTAAGAAAAAAATCTAAACACAAAAGAAGACCATAAGAAAGTCACCCCAAGGAATGAAAAATATAGCTAGTAAAGGATTCTAAACTTGCATGCAGGGACTACATCTTTTCTGAGGGTGGGGAGGGGAATGTTACTGTGTAGAAACCAGTAAAATGAAAAGCTGACTTGTTTTGGGGGGCTTAAATAGGTTGATTGTGCAAACATTGACTACCACTATGCCTGGAAAGATTGATCTAGTCCAAAATAGCAGATGCCATGACTACAGATCCATGAGTCCCTCTCATCTAACTTGCTTCATCTGGTGGTTAAAACAGAGAGGGTCAGACGTGAGAGGTATATGTGATATGCCACTGTTGCCGAGGCTGCCATTGTTGAAATAATGGGGCCAGCACCACTTCACAGTTTTGCTTTGGAAGGCACAAAACCCTTCCTGTGATGTCAAGGCAGCCTGCAATAACCCAAATGGTAGCCCAGAAATGCACATCTGACGTAAGCTGCCATTATCAAGCAATAATTATTTCTTCTTATGAAGAGTCAGCTTGCCAATCACTCTGACATGCTTTCAGTTTGTTTCAATAGGACACGTTTTTCTTTTGCTTTTCCACGAAGAGTCTTTGACAGACTTAGTTACTTTCAGTGCCAGTCACTGCCTTGCTGGAAGTCTGTCTGGATGTCCCTTACTGCAAAGCAACTAAGTCCCTGCAGCATCAAAGTGAGAATAAAAATATCTTGACAAGCTCATCTCTCTTTTTGAATCCCTTGGACATTTGGGTATGGTGTGCTCTGAATCCAGGATGGTGCTGGCAAAGCAGTAAGCTGATGGCTGTGGAATGTGCCCTTGGAAATGGGATGGCCTGGAGGTGGGGGATTTCAGCCAGGTGCTGGCATCAAAGCAGATTTTAAGCAAATTATGCTCGGATCTGTGCATAGAGATATGTTTTTTTCCTAAAATTACAAACTTGCATTGTGAAAATTCTTGTAAGAAAACAGGAAAACATTTTGACTAAGCTTGTCAGGAAACATAGAACTTATTTCAGGTTATTTCTTTTGGAAGACTCATATTTTAAAAATATAACAGGAACACAATCAAGACTAATCTTACCACTTGCTGAATAGGGGAGTGAGAATGTTGTTTTAAGAATGGACTTAGCTCAGGGTTCTTAGGTTTCTCTTGGTTTCACAGCCCTGGCTCCACAGTCTAATCCGAGAGCAAGACATATATTAAAAACTTTGTTCTGCTTGATGGAAACCTGCCATTCTCTGTTACACGTTGTGTTTTGGCGGTGCCCTATGTATCCTTTATGGATATAATTTTTGATTCTCTGGTTCCTTTTAAAAATCACTATTACAGTTGACATGGCCTGCCTTCTTTCTCTGGGGGATTCTGTAGATCTTGCATTTCCTTTTCTTTTGTCCCAAACTGCTGATATTTTGAAGAAAACATCTAAAAGTTGGTGATACATATTTCAGTATATTTCCATCCTCTAGGATTTTGTTCAAAAATATCTACATTTTCCTGCTTTGTGTTATTTCTTATTAACAGGGCGACATGATGCCAGGGACATGCTATTTTGACCCTTTTCTGCAACTTACTGAGAAAATTACCTGTACGAATAAACTGTACTCCATTCATACCACTGGCAATAGCACCTGACAAGTGGGAAGGACACCTTCTTCTCTCTCATTCTCCATATCCACTCAATTATCAGGACCTGTGGGTTTTTACTCCCCAAATGCTTTTCTAATCTGTTCCTTTTCTTCCATTCCTGCTGCCATATTCTTGGTCCAATCTAACAAATCTCAGCTAGACATAGCAGTAACCTTATTATCAACCCTTGTTCACACTTGCTTCCCTCAATGCATTCTCTGCATTCCAACCAGAGTGGTCTTCTCCAAATGTAAATTGAGAACATAATTCCCATGCATGAAATCTTTCAATGGCTTTGTCTACAGACACAGACCAAAATCCTTAACATAGTCTAACGGTCCTGTATGACCTGACCTTATTCTCCTTCTGAAGGGTCTCTGTCTTTCTTAAAGACAGCCTGCTTCCTTACCCCTCGAGTCCTCATGTTTGCTATTCCAGTTTTTTGGGTCTTTCTTGTCCCTTTGCTTCACTGAGTTGATGGGAACTTGAGTCATTGTAATATGACCTTAAAAAATTAATGTAACTCGTCCAATAGTCATAGAGTTATAGGACTCTGACGCTTTGGAATACAAATATCTCTGGACTTCGGTGCTTTTCTCTGCCAGGTTTCCTGCATCAAACTGACAGTTCAGTCCTTTGGATGAGTCAACGCAAGTTATTTTGATGACTTTCTTTAAATCTTGCATGTTGCACAAGCCCATCTGCCCTGGCCTGAGAAAACAGAGCACTTGACTCCAGCTGATGAATCCTAATTGGAACAATCCAGCAAATGAGTCTCTGGAAATATCATTTTGGGGACTGTGTAACGTGTCTGCTGGAGCTGAGTTTGTTTACACTTTGCCAGTGTCATCATTTACAAACTTCAAAAAACACATTGACAAATTCCCTAGCTGTTTTGGCAGCGCTTCCATCAATCACCCAACTAATAGCACCAACATTTCTCCTGGGCTATTATAGTCACTTCCATCGCTGCTGCTGCTGCAGCTTTGGGGGAAGATAAATCAGAAGGGGTTCTTTTAGATGGCTTCAAGTACAACCCCGGTTTCTATTAAGCAGTGCTTCCCTCCTCACTCTTCTCTCACTGCCGTTCCTCCAAACTTCCATAAACAATACTTTCTGCTTTGTATCGCCTTAGACAAAGTAATTTGGATCTGTGGCTTTCCTCCAGAGGCCCCTTCGCAACGTCATTGGGTAATGGGTCCATTTATTATTTTGGATTTTTGTATGTCCTCTTTAGTTACCCCGTGCAACCCTCTCAAATCAATAAGTATATTGTGTTTCTGCCGGCAACAGGTGCCTAGCTTCCCAGGCCCAACACACCCTCAGAGAGCGGCTCACATGTCTCATGACCACAGCACGAAAACCTGAAACCATTTTGCCTTTCAACCAGGTTCTTTGTGAGGCAGCGTCAGGCAGCAGCTGTATCTCTAAGACTGAGTGGCTAGAGTATCCCTGCTCTTGCATGTTGGTGGTTCCTTTCTATCACTGAAGCCCCACATCCCTTTTCACCAGGAAAAAAATACCGCACAAACTCAGCTGTTATATCACCTATGCAGATTTGTTTTTCTTGGGGCTGCAGCCTCTCCCTATTTTCTGTATCCAAAGCTTGACTTTTTCCCCCCCTCACAAACTGACCTATCTTAAACAAGAGTGTATTAAAAAAAAAAAAAAAAAAAAAGAACCAGCCACCAGCCTCTTCCAACTTCCTCACCATTAAGAAGCACGACCACATCTTCTCCCTTCACTGCACACACATTCAGAATCTGGACAGTGAAAGGGGAACGCCTGCCAAACTTGGCAGATCAGGTGAGAAGGGCTGGCTGGGGTTCTGCTGCCCAGCTGGAGTGTTTGCTGGCTGCGGTGCCAACTGCAGGGCCAAACAAACCCTCAGACTGCATTTCAAGTTGCTGCCTGAGAGATGCTGTTAACTCCATTACTGAGGGCTCTATTCATCCTAAATGATCCATGGTCCCGGACAAAGCACCAACTGCAGCCCGTTGCAAATCTTGGCTCTACCTGACCAACCTATTAATCAGAATTTTAACGGGGCCTTGGAAGCGTTTTCTTTCATGTGTAAGTCAGAGAGCTGATCGCAGTGGAGACTTCATGTAAATGATGCCATCAACTTGATGCATGGGGCCTTCGATGTCTGAATCTGTGGTCACAGGAAGTATTATTTACCCTAAAAAAGTAATCCTTCTCCTGGATGCTTTAACTGCTGGAGGCTGTCTTCACCATTAGCAGTATCTTTGATTGCCAGCTCTATCTTGGTGCTGAAATGACCAAATGGAAGTAATCATTTTTATGTTTGAAAGGACTTTTTTCTCTTTAGTTGAAAGAGAAATACCCTTGATTTTTCAAATTTTTTAAAGCATTTTTTTTTCAAGGTGGATTTTTGTTTAAATGGTAGTCAGCCTCAAGATGCTTTTAGTTGACAAATAATAATTAACTCCTTGTATAAGTGAAAGTATTTGTAAAGACAACTGGCTGATTAGAATTCACTGACCTCATAAGAAAGGAATATTTTTCAGTTCCCTTTTAGCCTCCGTAACATGAGAAATCCTTAGTACAGAGAAAGAATCAGCATTTGTTCTTTGTGTGTATTGATGATTTTATTTATATCAGATCTAAAACTGGGATAATAAATGTAACTATTCTAACACTTTTACAGTAGGCTGTTATGAGTTGATATTTTAAATCGTACAGTGTTTGTCAAAAGTATTGCCCAGATTCCATTTACTTGTCTTTTTTTTTTAATTGAACTATAGTTGGCATACAATTTTACATTAGTTTTGGATGTACAACATAGTGATTTGATAATTCTATATATTATGCTGTGCTCACCATGATATGTGTAGTTACTGTCTGTTGCTATATAATGTTACTAAAATTTTACTGATTCCTTGTGTTGTCTTTCTATTCTCGTGACTTATTTATTTTGTAATTGGAAGTTTGTACCTCAGTCTCCACCTATTTGGTCCATGCCTCTCAAACCCCCTCCTCTGAGGCAATCACCAGTTTGCTTTCTTTATTTATGGTTTTATTTGATTTTATTTGTTTATTTTGATCTTTAGATTTCATGCGCAAGTGAAATCATATTTGTCTTTCTGTGACTTATTTCACTTAGTGTAATACCCTCTAGGTCCATCCATGTTGTCACAAATGGCAGGGTCTCCTTTTTTATGGCTGAGTAACATTACATTTTGTATATATGCCACATCTTCTTTATCTAGTCACCTACCAAACACTTAAGTGGCTTCTATAACTTGATTATTGTAAACAATGCTGCAATGACCATAAGGGTGCATATATCCTTTTGAATGAATGTTTCTGTTATCTTTGGGTAAATGTCTAGTAGTGGAGTTAGTGGATCATATTGTATTTCTATTTTTAATTTTTTAAGATACTTCCATGCTGTTTTCTCACAGTGGTTGCATCAGTTTACATTCCCCCCACCAGTGCACAAGGGTTCCCTTTTCTCCACATTCTTGCCACCATTTGTTATTTCTTAACTGTTTGATACTAGCCGTTCTAACTGGTGTGAGGTGATGATTCATTGTGGTTCTGATTTGCATTTCCCTGATTAGAGATGTTGAACATGTTTCCATGTGTCTGTTGGCCGTGTGTATATCTTGTTGGGGAAATGCCTGTTCAGGTGCTCTGCCCCCCTTTTAAATCAGATTATTTGTTTTTTTTTTGGGTGTAGTTCAGATTTGCATTTCCCTGATGATTAGTGATGTTGAACGTGTTTTCATGTGTCAATTTGCCATTTGGATGTTCTTTTGGGAAAATGCCTGTTCAGGTCCTCTGCCCATTTTAAAATCAGATTATTATTATTATTTTTTTGATGTTGAGTTATATAAATTCTTTTCATATTTTAGATATTAACCCCTTATCAGATATATCACTTGCAAATATTTCTTCCTCATTCAGTAGGTGGCCTTTTCATTTTGCTGGTGGTTTCCTTTGCTGTGCAAAAGCTTGTTATTTTGGTGTAGTCCCAATGGTTTATTTTTGCTTTTGTTTCCCTTGCCTGAGGAGACATGTCTGTAAATATGTCACTACGGCCAATGTCCAAGAGATTACTATGTTTTCTTTTAGAAGTTTTATAGTTTCAAGTCTCACATTTAGGTCTTTAATCCATTTTGCATTTATTTTTGGCTATGGTGGAAGAAAGCGATTCAGTTGCATTTTTTTTGCATGTAGCTGTCCAGTTTTCCCTGTACTATTTGTTGAAAAGACTGCCTTTTCCTCATAGTGTATTCTTATTTTTATTCTAGTATCATATTTTGATTACTATAACTTTGTAGTATATCTTTTTTAAAAATTTATTTACTGGGGCACTTGGGTGGCTCAGTCAGTTAAGTGTCTGCCTTGGGCTCAGGTCATGATCTCAGGAGCCCCACATTGGTCTCCCTTCTTGGTGGGGGAGCCTGCTTCTCCTTTTCCCTCTGCTGTTCTCCCAGCTTGTGTTCTCTCTCTCTGTCAAATAAGTAAAAAAATTTTTTTAAATTTTAAAATTAAAAAAATAAAGAATTAATTTATTTACAGAGAGAGAGATGAGGCTCAGTCTCATGACCCTGAGAGCATGACCTGAGCTGAAATCGAGTCAGATGCGTAACGGACTGAGCCACCCAGGCGTCCCGGTAGTATATCTTGAAATGTGGTATTGTGCTATCTCCCGATTTGCTCTTGCTCAAGATAGTGTTGGCTACACAGAATCCATTTAAAAGACGCAATTTGTATGACCCTCCTGTTTTGACTTAAGTCTATTAAGCTAACAATAGCCTTTTTATGAATGTAACTTTTTCTATCTATAAAACCTAAACAAATTAACAAATTAGAAACAAAATCACAAAATCAATCAAATGTGAATGAACATTAATTAAACGTAAAAGAAAATGTTGATTGCTAAAAATAAATAGGTCACTCACAGTAAAATCATGGTACTAAACTATGCACTAATTTAGTAGAGTGTGGCATGCCAATGCTAATGTGTCTTTTGATTACTAGTGTGTGTCTTTTGATTACTAGTGCATTGTGATGCTTTTTGGCCTTCCCTGGTGTGAATACATAATTTATGCCATTTGCTTCTCTTCTTGTCCCATTGGCTCATGACAATTAATGAGGAACTGGTTGGCCTCACTTTGACCATGAGATATATGTGATATATATTTGATTCTCAAATCAATGAGCCAATATCAGTTAGAAGGCAGTCTTCCAGAAAATTCAGAATATGTTCATATAACTTTTAAAAATTATCATGAAAATGAAGACAGAATTTTAAAAGTCTCATAAATAACTTGTTGAATTCTGAAAATATATCCTATAACTGTAATTTTAGAAATACTTGTCTAAAAGAGAGCATGTCTGAGAGTGTTCCAGTCTTCACTCTGATCCACTAGTCAAAATCCACTGAGATGTTCATTTAACCTTCTCAGAATTTAGTTGCTACTTTTGGTAGTGTAAGAACAACCAAAAACGACACAAATTCAGTTCCATGCTATGTATTACACGTCTATTGTGTGCCGGTCACGGTGAAAAAGGTAGAACAGATCAGAGAAGAAAGAATGAAGATTATAGAAGAATATGGTGATAATTGACAATACCATATTATGGTAATTCCTAATATGAACAATCCTATTAGAATTTCTTTGAAAATTTTGATAATTTATCTTATTGGTTAAAAATTTAACTTGACCTTATATAAACTGCTTTTCAGAACTTCAGTTTTTTATTTACAAGGGTAAGACACTAATCACTTCAGCGGGTAACTTCTTAGAACTTCCCTTTTAAGTAATTGGAAAAAAAATAAGTACTTAAAAGTAATAAGCATTACTTTTTCTAAAAGGAGACAATAACTTGAAACTTTTATCAAGTTGAAAACAATCTACCCCAATTAGTCATAATGATGGAAATTTGATTTAGCATCTCTTTTGGATTCAGTGCCATGTTCTTTCCTTTTGTTCACTGTAATAGGCAAGAGTTGACTGCATGCCATATGTATGCGTTATGACTATTAATCACTTAAAATTGTAAACCGAATCACCAACAGTTTATTGTTAGCTTTCAGCAACATGGTCAAATTAGTTAACATTGTAAGGCTTTCCTCCCACTAGAAAGTGATAGGGATGCTAATGACCAGGACAATTTGAAAAAGTACTTGAACTTAAATTAAATATCCTGATATTTAATTTTTAATATAAATTTCATATAAGTCATAATAAATTTTAGAATAAAAGTATATTTATGTTATATATCTTATATAATATGTATGTTTATATTATATTTATAATAAAAATTATATATAATAAATTTTTTTATAATCTGGGAAAGGAATCCCACAGAGGGGTTAACCATGATGAAGATAAACTAATTAGGTCAGGTAACCAGCTTAATCTGACTCACACTGCATGTCCAGCTGGGGTTGGCAGGGAACTATGTTATGATAGTCTTCTAGTGCTCACAGGGCGCCAGGCTGACAGAGGATCCAACTTGACACATGATTTCCAAGGCAGGAACCAAGGGAACATGATGAATAAAGTTCTGCTTTAAAAATTAATTCTACAAGTAAACAAGATGAGTTAATTCTACTTATATTTTACTGTCTAAAGAGAATCATTCGAACACGACTAAGTTGCAAATGCAGGGAAATACAATCCATGTGTCCAGAAAGAATATGGACATCCTTAGTAAACTGAGGATGGAAAAAAATGTAAGCCCCATAAAGGATTTGAACTTTGGCAAGAAAGTGCTATCTGGTATAAAAGAAACCCCAGGAAAAATAGTATTTTTTTTTTTTTGGAAAAATAGTATTTTTAATCACAATCCACACTATGTAAATATGTAAGAAAAGATTTAAAGTGCTTTTACTATCATTAAAGAGGGAAGGAAAAACTGAAACCATGGGAGAATAAGAAAAAAATAAAGCAGAAAGACGAACTTGAGCAAAGAACCAAATCAAACTGGAAGATAGATCTGAGGAAATCAACCAGAATGTATTATAGAATGATAAACAGATGGAAGATATGAGATAAACAGATGGGAGATATCAAGGGAGGTAATAAAAAAAATGGAGGCTTTAATGAAATGGTCCAACAAAAGTTTAACAGGAATTACAAAAACAAAGGAGAGAGAATCAGGGACAGACAAAATTGGAAGAGATAACGGCTGAAAATTTTCAGTACTTAAAAGACCTGAGCCCTTTGCTTTAAAATATATATACATATCAAGAACATCTCAGCAGGATAAATAAAATAAATCCTCATCTAATTCTGTCACAGAAAAACTGTAGAATATGAGAAAATAATAAATGTGAACAACAGGAGGACAATGCAATGACAGCAGAGATTTTATCAGCTCTTCTAGATGTCCCAAATGTATTCTCAGGTTCCAAAAACCACTCTAGGCCAGCAATGAAAATACTGTCACAAGTTCATGCACTGGAACTGTGGACTCCAGGAAATTGTGGTGACAGGAGAGCAAACAAATATTTACGGGATATATCCTGTCTTTAAGTAAGAAATGTTAGAAAAATGTTGTCTTAAATATCATATATTTTGAGATTCTTATATAGAAATAATTTCTAAAATGAAAAGTCTTTGATCCATGTTCATTGTAATTGCCTCCTATAGACAAAGGAATAATTATTAGTTCCATTTTAAAGATAACAACACTGAGGATCTTGCAAGTTAAGCAATATTAACCAGTCATAAAGCTGGTAGATGTAAAAGGAGGCCCAGATTCTGGATTTATTTTTTAAGTCAGGGTTTACATAAAGCAAATATTTGGTTATTGTATTTGCAAACTATGCCATATTGAAATGGGGCATTATTAAAACAGAGATTCTGTCAGTTCCAAACACAGTTGCCTCAGAGAGTAACACAAGAATTGCTACTTAGTCTTTTTACAGCAATCATATTTGAGTACAGATATTCTTTTAAGAATGCAATATGTTTCTCCAAATACTGTGCAGATACTTTTTTTAAAAATGGTTTTTGCTAAGAATATGTTTGGCCCAGACTTGCTCACATTAGTAGGGACTTCTTAAATGTAAGTTCTAGAGTTAACTTGGGATAGAAGCTCATGAATAGTTTGAATTGTTTTGTGAATAATAAAATCTAAGCCGAGACAGTGATTATGTTGTATTGGGTATCCTTGCTAGATATAGTATTGTCTACACAGAAAACTGAAAAGAATTGATGACAAATTATTAGAAATAAAAAGAATTCATGAAGGTAAACTAAGAAACAGACTCTTAATTGTAGAAAACAAAGTGATGGTTACCAGAAGGGACATGGATGAGGGGGATGAGTGAAATAGTTGATAGGGGTTATGGAGTGCTCTTGTTGTGGCAAGTACTGGTGTTGTATGAAATTGTTGAATCACTATATTGTATACCTGAAACTAATATAACACTGATAACTACACTGGAATTAAAATTTTATTTTTTTGAAGATTTTATTCATTTATTTGAGAGAGAGAGAGACAGAGATAGTGATAGTGAGAGAGAACACAATTGGGGAGTAGAGGGAGAAGCAAGGAGCACCATGTCGGGCTCGAGCCCAGTATCCTGGAATCATGACCTGAGCTGAAGGCAGAAGCTTAACTGACTAAGCCACCCAAGTGCCCCTAAATTAAATTTTAAAAAGACTTATTAAGGTAGATTATTGACACAGAGAGCCAAATGAATTGATAGACAACCTTCAGAAATTCTTTTTATTTCTAATAATTTTTCTGGTATATCAGTAAAAGTTGTTTTATTTTCATGTATCAACTTTTAAAGAATAAGAAAAATTTTAATGATGTTAGTTTCCAAATGTGGTCACTATCAATATGCATGCTACTCCTCACAGGAAAAGATAGTCTATTTCTTTTTCCTTTGAATCTGGAATCAAAGATTCCTTTGAAACTTGTGGTAGAATGTGGTAAAAGTGATGCTATGCCATTTCCAGACTTAGCATTTAAGAAGGCTGGCAGCTTATTCTCTTTCTCTTAGAAGCCAGTCACCATGTAAGAAACCAAACTGCCCTGATGATACCAGGCTTGAGAAAACACAATATAGACATATGGAGATAGAAAGAGATGTTTAGCCAAATGCCAGCTCCTCCATTCATCCCCTCTGAGGAACAACATGAAAGAAGGAACTAGCCATCTTGGATATTCTAGGTCTGGAGGACATCACATAAGGCAGAGAAACTGCCAGCTGGGCCCAATCTAGATGGGAGAATCATAAAAAATAAAACATTTTTGTAAAGGGAAAAAATACATGTGTGTTTTCAACCACTAAGTTTTGGGGTAGTTTGTTATGCAGCAATAAATAGCTGTAACATAATGTGGCATCTAGATGAGGGGTGCTTCCAAAACAGAAAGCTAAAATATGAAATTGGCTTTATGACTAAGCAGTGAGTGGGAGACTAAAAGGCAGTGAGGGAATTGTTGTTGGAAGATAGCGAAAAAGACAACCTGTGTTATGTAGTGGTGGGATGTCTGGCAGCACCATTGTCTGCAAGTATATAAAAGAAAGAAAATGTACCTAATAAACTTGTAGATTTGGCTGAGGAGATTTCTAGGCAGAATTTTGTAAGCTGTCTATGATAAAGTACATAAACTGAGAGAGAAAATAGAAAAGGAACTGCTCAGTTTATACCAGAATTCAGGGGGAAAAAAAATCCAATCCAGAGGATTTTGAAATTTTGCTATTTCTTATTACCAGTTTCTCCAGCTGGCAAATGTTCTCTGAATAAAAAATGGTCTTTCGGTAGAGATCAAACATAGGGAGATGTCAGTAAAATTTGTACCTTAGGGTTGAGATCAAATCAAATGTATGGCTGTGAGATGTTTCTAGAAATATCCAAATGATTGGGAATCAGTGTCTTAAAGAATTTCTATGTCATTTAAGAAGATTTCTAAGAACTTGAAGTGTGTTGTCCCACAGCATTCTGACCTGCAGAGCACATTCTGTCTAGACAGTATCTGTGGGTGCGACTCTTGTCTGATGGAGTCTACTGAAATAAAATTCTTAGAAAACTCACTAAGCTTCTAAGAAAACTGGTGGGAGAGAGCACTGCCAATTTGAACAACAACAACAACAACAAAGTACAAAAATAAAAAGAGGTCTTAGGATCCCCATCCTTACAAAGGCAATAGATACTGTGAGAAAGCCATTCAGCCACAAACATGGAATGTTTCTTATGGAAAAGGAAGGATGACTCAGGGCGGAGCCGTGAACCACAGAGAAATATTCCAAGAGAGAGGAATTGGGGCCATAACCAGAAATATTCCATGTTCTTGGAGCAGAGGAAACTGGAAATACATGACTGGGTGTATTTCAGAATTGCTATGGGACAGGTAAATTTCTATATGCATATCTTTTTCTGCTTTTGAATAATGGTGTCTAATGACATTATCCTGTTCTTACCCCATTATCATTAGACATTTGTGAGGCCAATACTATGCAATTTTTAGTTCACAACTCTGGGTACATAAAGGATTCCAGCTAAGGAGCCTCCTCTGCTTCTGGATATAGACCATATTTAGATAAAAATATTCTACATGAAAAACTGGAGTCTGATGCCAGAGTGGAATGAAATATTGGGGTCCTGAGTGAGGGTGGGTATACTTAGCATGTGGAGGGTACATGAATCGTGGCATGAAACCATCATTAATTCCATCTTATATGCATAATACATACCATTCTTCATATCAAGAAGTAGAGTCCATTTCTCTTTCCCTTGAGATTGGGCTAACTTTGTGATGGGATTTGTCCAATATAATGGGACAGTATTTATGCTGTGCTAATTCCAGTATCCTTTAAAAAGTTTGGGGACTTCTATTTCTTTCTTTTGAGAGCCAGCCATCAGAAGTCCAACCACCCTGAAGCCATCTTGCCAAGCAAAACTAAAGCATGCTACACGTAGAGGGAGACATGTTTATCCAATCCCCAGTAGTTCCATACATCCCAGTAGAGGCAACATAATATGGGTGAAAGAGCCATCTGGACTTTTTAGTTCTAGAAGACACCATGTAGAGCAAAGAAATTACTCAGCCTGGTTCAGCCCAGAAGGTAGAATCTTGAGAAATAATACATTATTGTTTCTAAATAACTAAGTTTGGGGGTAGTTTATTTCATAATAATAGATAACTAAAGCATTAAAAGTCTATTACTTATATTAGTAATAAAAGTAAGGCTTTAAATGACTTATGCAGAAAGTATTAAGAATAATCAAATGTTATTGGAAGTCATGCAAGAAGACCTGAATAAATAGAGACTACCTTTATAATGTTAATTCTTCACAAATTAACCTATAAATTCAATGTAATGCCAATAAAAATCACAATAGATTTTTTTAATATAAGAAAATTCGCAACTTAAGTTTATTTGAAAGTAAAAGTTTTAGTCCTGAAGAATAACATTCTGAGTTTGTATTTTGGTTATCCAGAAGTAGAATACAGTGTTGAAGACAGTTTAGTATCTGTGTAGAGATAAACAAATTGAATGGCAAAAATGATGAACTTTGAAACAGACTCACATACTCGAAAACTTAATTTATGGCAGAGCTGGCATTGAAGACAAGGAAAAGATGGAGAATTAATTTATTAAATAATGCCAGGAAAACTCATTATTTTGGAAAAATATATTTAAATGGATATGTACCTCACATAATGCACACAAATTCCACACAGATTGAAGTTTAATGTGGATCTCAAACTTTACAACTTTAATTGATAATATAAGAGAATATCTTCAAGACTTGTAGTAAAGATTGTTGAGACTCAAAGTACAGGAAAAAATTAATAAATTCATCTAGTTAAAATTAAGAATATATGTTTATCAAAGACCCCATATAATAGTAAAAAGGTAAGGCACAAGGAAGAGATCTAAATACATTTAGCTAGCATGCCATCCTAGATATACAGAAATCAGTTATCGATCATTTAGAAAAATGGCTGAGCAAAGGGACCTGAATAGGTCTTTCACAGAGAGAACAAATGATGGCAAAGAGAGAGATGAGCATATTCTCAAACTCCTACATTACAAGGGAAATAAGAATTAAAATTATAAGATCGCATTCCATACACTCTGGAATGGTAGTAAAGTGCTGACAAGATTGTAAAGCAATGGGAGCTCTCACATATTATTACTGGGTTTAAGGATGATATGACTACATGTCACTTATTAGCAAAAATCACTAGTAACTAAATATATACACCATACACCAAAGAGAAACTCATATTTAGTAGCAGGAGATTTACATATGTACAAATCCTGCATCCAGTTCCAATTAAATGGATACATGATTTGTGCTTTCTACAGTAGAATTCTCTAAGTGGAAATTAATAAACTATATAATGCTATATAGTTATATAGCTTATACAGCTATATACAGCAATGTAGATGAATCTCAAAAACAAAATTTTGAGAAAAATCTTAAAATGATACATATAATTGACTACATGATGAGTCCAAACCAGACAAAATGAAATAATGTATTAAGAAAGCATATATAAGTCTGTGTATTTACATGAGTACATACATATATGTATACGTGTGACAAAATGATAAAGAAAGGCAAGGAATAAAATCAGGTTTTGGTATAAATGAATAATAACATAGATTTTTTTTCATTTTTATTAGCATGTGCCTTAAAATCATTCATTTTATATATAGGATATATTACACAGCTTAAAAAAATGTGGGGGGAGCTTCATTGAGATATTCAAGGTATGAAAGAAATGTGCTGTATATCAAATACTTTTAAAAGTCTTACAGTGATATCCAGTTAAATTTAGCAATTTTGCTACCAAGATGAAGGTAATTGTATTTTTAAAGTAAGTGCTACATTATAAAATAATAACATTTTGATAATGATGTTCTGGTGTGAAAATTCTATAAGGAGCCTACTAAAATGCTAGTGGAAAGAGAAGATAGAAAGGCAACTAACATTTCAGGTTTCAAATTATGAAGTGTCAAAAGGGTTTTTATGGACTAGAATATTTATTCTAGTCAAACCAAAATGAAAAAAACAGTAACAACATGACATCTATTAAAAGATAAAACAAATGAGTCACAAAGTTAAATGGCATAAGTAAATCCAAAATTATCTGTTAAAATGACCATGATGACTTGAATATAAACTTGTACAGTTCAAAGGAAAAACAGAGAGTAGACCACCTCTCGATCTATGGAGAGTAGAATGTTTTAAATGTTTTGCTTAAAAACAAAACGAAACTGAAACCCTTTACAGAATGTTAAGAGGTCTACCTTAAAAAGGGACTATATAAAAGATGATGAAGAAGATGAGAAAGTGTACTCAAATCAAAGGAAACAAAAATTATGGGGTTAGCAAAATTCATACCCTACGAAATTCAATGCCAGGGAAACATTATATTGAAAAAATCTTTTTTTTTTAACATAGTGATTTGACAATTCTATACATTACACTATGCTCACCACAATTTGTATAGTTACCATCTGTCACCATACAATGTTACTACAATATTATTCACTGTATTCCCTATGCTATATTTTTTTCCCCATAACTTTTTTTTTTAAATAACTGGAAGTTTGTACCCTCTATTTCAGCCATCTCCTCAACCCTTTCCCCTCTGGAAAGTTTGTTCTCTATGTTTATGATTCCATTTGTCATTTTTTAGATTCCACATATAAGTGAAAATAATATTTGATTTATTTAATTTAGCATAATGCCTTCTAGGTCCATCCACATTGCAAATGGCAATTTATTTTATTCTTTTTATAGCTGAATGATATTTCATTGTATTCATATACTACATCTTTTTCCATTCATCTATTGGTGGATAGGTTGCTTCCATAACTTGGCTATTATAAATAATGCTGCAATAAACAAGGGGTACATGTGTCTACTTAAATTAGCATTTTTGTTTTCTTTGGGTAAGTATCCCCATTACTGGATTGTATGGTATTTCTATTTTTAAATTTTTTAGAATCTTCATACCGTTTTCTATAGTGGTTGTACCAGTTTACCTTTCCACCAACAGTGCTGAGGTTTCCCTTTTCTCCTCATCCTCACCAACACTTTCTTTTTGATACTAGCCATCAAAAAGTGAGGTGATAGCTCATTTTGATTTTGATTTGCATCCCCTTGATGATTAAGGATTTTGAGCATCTTTTCATGTGGTTGTTGGCCATCTGTATGTCTTTGGAAAAAATGTCTAGGTCCTCTCCTTATTTTAAAATCAGATTATTTGGGTTTTTGGTTTTTTGTTTTGTTTTATGGTATTGAGTTTACAAGTTCTTTATATATTTTGGAAATTTAACCTATTATTAGTTATAGCATTTGCAAATCTCTCCCATTCAGTAGGCTACCTGGAATGGAGAATCTTTAAGGAAATGACCACAGTAAAGATATAACTGTCATGACCTTTTAGTTAAACAGTAGCGTAATGTAATTTTTTTGTATATGGGTAGGGAAAAATCAACATATTAATGCATTGACTAATGTGTAGAATTTACCAAATGGGTTAAATTATAAAACTGTCTCATTGGGAGGCTTTATATGAAAGTTGACTGTCTCAGTCAACTCCAAAATTTATAATCTAGAGACAATGAAAATACCTTATTTCATGACCTAGATATTAAGGGATTATCTTTCAAGTTCAGTGCAGTTACGACCATTTTGATTTTATTCCTTTCTTTACCAAGCATATACTACATTGTAAATTATCTTTTTGTGTGTTTTTGTGTGTGGCTCAGATGAATTTTCATTGTTTCTATCGCTCGCAATAAAAGGAGTCCTAACTAACATGTATGGCATCTGGATATCATTAATCAACTGGACATGAAATTGCTGGGGAAAATACCCCAGGGCATTGCTGTATCCACAACAGTTCTCATCAAAGGCTAAAAATGTGAAATACAACTAGTACGTAAACTCAAGCAATAAGAACATATTTTGGTTCAAGGATTTTGCCAGATTTGTTGAAGCCACTCACAATGATTACCAGTTAATGCTTCAGGAACTGAATAATGCATCATTTGTAACTAAATGAGTCCCTTTGAAAAAAATTAAGCAAATAATTCATGGAAGACAATTGCTTTACAAAAAGAACTTGAACCATATTTTGGGATTTATATATTGTTAGAATAGCCAGACTTCAGAAACTTGGCCTAGATTTATCAAAATGTTCACCAAGGAAGCAGGAATTAATGAAGGAGAGCTAATGTGAATGCATTTGGATTTAGTAATTTCAAGATTAACTTGAAAGGAAAAATTGTATGTGGAAAAAGTGATCTTTTTGGCTATTAACTGAGCTGTTTTCATCTAGCCACTTACAGCTGGATATTCCAACTATAAGATATATGTATGTGTATATATACACACCAGTTGTGCAGAAACTCATCTTTAATAGTATAATGTGATGTGGAATGTTTGAGAAACTTCTGAAGAGTCTATGATAGAAATCTAGTCAATTCTCACCTTATAGCTTATAAAACTTGACTTCATTTATTATAATAACAGTATATTACTCCCAAATCCTAAGGATGCTCAAGCTATCCCATTTACTGAAGGAAA
Organism: Nasua narica; assembly: GCA_028533885.1. Classification (NCBI taxonomy): domain Eukaryota; kingdom Metazoa; phylum Chordata; class Mammalia; order Carnivora; family Procyonidae; genus Nasua; species Nasua narica. The sequence goes on along the minus strand of CM052810.1, from coordinate 100,106,642 downwards.
TTCTTAGTTAACTGCCTTTATTCAGAACAACGGTTCCTATCTATCCCATAATGACAGGAAACATTTATGAAGTTATTCCCCCTGCATTCTCAACTCCGTGCATTATCTTAGAAGGCCTTACCCAAGTACTGCAATCCACTAGGTGCCAGAGAGCAGAATCTACATTTAGTTGTGCTACCCTAAAGCTATCGTCATTTTATTCCTGATCATCATTTAGCTTAGTAGGCTAAATCTTTTCTCCTCTAGTCCTATAATTTACCTAGTTCCAATGGCTGGGTTTCTTCAGGACTCTGATAGAACCACTTAGCCTTTACTACCTGTATAGTCCTTTTTTTTTTTTTTTTTCCCTTTTTCTGGGAAGGGTGACCAGGTGCTCAGAGTTCCTGTTAATTTTGCATTCCTATTTCAATGGGAATGAACTGACTCCTTTCCTCTAGTAACAAGATTATCCTTCCCATTGAATATGGGTTACATTTGTCAGAACCCACTGCCATGTGCTAGCCCATCAACTTGGACTCTAGATATTTACTTCAGTCAAGTTCAGACTTGAGCAGGTAGGTTGTTTGGCATTTGCAATTTGTGAGACTAGATACTTAAATACAGGTCATCAGTTTGAACTGCCTTCACTTCTTACAGTTCTCTCTTGTTGACTTGTTTAAAAAGACATGTTTTGAGGATGATGGGTTATGACATTTGATTTTTGCTGCTTCTAATTCCAAATCTGTACCATGTATCCATGATATCCTAACTATGAAATTAACAGAAAGGTAACTTTGGGGAAATATTTAAGATATTTGATAATCTTTTGACACATTAGTAGTTTATTTAGGAAAAACTTAGAATTTGCAGTGTTACCTTTTAAGAAAATCGAATCAAAGCAGCTGACCCTAAGCTTCCCCAAGGTACAATTTATGCAATCCATAATACACTTACTGAGAAATAAAAGAGATTAAGTATGCTGAAACTAGACCATTTCTATCATGTTTTGCTTCCAAAATGAAAAGTGAATGATTGATGTCATCACCGATTGAAGAAAAATCCTCCTCTGGATTTGGAAGTTAAGTAGTGCTTGCCTTTGAATTTAATAATGTTTTCAGGACTTTCAAAGTCTATGTTGATGTTGTAGTGAATATAGATCATTGTATCTTATTGCTGCTTCTTCCCCTAAGTTTGTCAGTGTGATTTGGCTTTGACACAATTAACCAAAAAGGCACTGAGACTCTGGTTTCTTATTCACAAAAAATTGATTATAAGAACACAATCAGTCACAAATTGATTAAGGGATTGTGGTGCTATTAGGAGACTCAAGAATTCTGTGGCTTGGTGTTTACAATTGGTACTAATTACAAACTTCTTTTGACATTTAAAAAATAATCTCCACTTTTAATTATGATTCTACCTACTAGAGCACTAGCGCTCCTTGCTCCATTGCTATCAAATACTTATCTACAAACTTAGAGGAGTTATTGAAAGCTCTGAGTTTCCTTTATTATATATATTCAGTATCATTTCCCTACAAAATTTTTGATATTGACTTTCCTGATTTACTGCTTCATAATGAAAAAATTAAACAATCGAAAGTATGAGATCTATATTACCTAAAGTCTTAAATTATGTGTTGTACCAATGAGAAATATATTCAGTTGTAAGTAACAACCACCATGTTTATAGTGTCTTGGAAGAATTGGGGCTTACACTTGTTATGTAACAAAAGGCCTGGAAGTAGATGGCTGCTGGTTTTGATTTAGTGGTGAAACATCACATACGTGTTCAGGACAGAAAGAAAGTAGAAGTTTAGCTCTTTCTGAGCCCTTTTGTCAGGAGAGGAAGAATTTCCCAGGAACATCTCCGTACATCTCATTTGGCGTTAGTAAGTCATGTCCAACACTGACTGCAAAGGAAGCTGGGAAGTTGTCAACAAATGGTCAGGATTGGCTTAGTCCAATCACGATAGATCACTCTGGTTGGGTAAGGCAAAAGAGGAGGATATTGCATAGGATGGGCTAATGACTAACACAATAAAGAAACTGAAGAATTTCATCTGCTGATTATGGAAACAAAAACTATACCATTTATACAATAATCACATTATAGGGGTCATCAGTATAGGAGGTGATCATCATCATCTAATGTTAGTCTCACTTTGTCATATTTGAAATGTCTTTTATTTTGTGTCATATAATTGAAAAATCCTCATGTGAAAACGTGCATCAGCTTGAAGCAAGGTTTGACAGAAAAATAAATGATAAAGCTAAAAAATAAACCATAATCTCTCAAAAGAATCCGTTTTCCTGTGAGAAGAAACCAAAACTATCTTGCTTGATAATGTACATTTGCTTTGCAAGATAATATCAGGGACTACATCTCGGGACGTTTCAAATACTTTTAGTTGAGATACCCTGTTTCAAACATCTGCTACTACATTTACATTTCTGTTATACATGCAAAACAGACTTCTCATTTCACTATAATTTTTTTAAAGATTTATTCATTTATTTATTTGACAGAGATCACAAGTAGGTAGAGAGGCAGACAGAGAGAGAGGGGGAAGCTGGCTCCCCGCTGAGCAGAGAGCCCGATGTGGGGCTGGATCCCAGGACCCTGAGATCATGACCCGAGCTGAAGGCAGAGGCTTTAAGATCATGACCTGAGCCACCCAGGCGCCCTATCATTTCACTATAAATTTTAATGGGTGTGCTTTGTTTATATTTATTTTAATGAATTGTGAAAACAAATTGCTTTATTAAGATAAGTGTACTCTTAATCTTCTTTATTTATTTCACTCATATCCCCCCACCTTCACCCCACACACACCTCCTTTCTGGCAACTACTAGTTTGTTCTCTGTATTTAAGAGTATTTTTTCTCTTTTTTTTTCCTTCATTTGTTTTGCTTCTTAAATTCCACATATGAGTAAAATTATGTGATATTTGTTTTTCTCTTATTTCATTTAACATATCTACTAGGTCGAGTATGTTGTGAAAAATGACAAGATTTCATTCTTTTTTTGACTAATATTCTATTATATATATACATACATATATATATATATACATACACACACATCATCTTTATCATTCATCTATTGATAGACACTTCATTGCTTCCATATCTTGGCTATTATAAATAATACTATGATAAACATAAGGATGCTTATATCTTTTTGAATAATTGTTTTCATTTTCTTTGGATAAATAGCCAATAGTGGAATTATTGGATCATATGTAATTATATCTGAATTACTTTGCAAGCCAAATGTCAATCCATACATAAATGGATAAAGATTGTGTATATGTGTGTATATATATATAATATGTGTATTATATATATGTATAATGGAATATTTCTCAGTCATAAAAAAATGAAACCTTGCCTTTTGCAAGAGAGAGAGGGGTAAGCATTGTTTTGCAATGACATGGACAGGCCCAGAAGGTAATAGTAAGAGAAATAGGTCAGTCAGAGAAAGGCAAATAAATACGATATGAATGTACTTTTGTGTATCATCTGAGAAAGTGGTCCAAATTCCTTCTTGTGCATGTAGCCATCCAGTTTTCCCAGTACCATTTGTTGAAAGGACTTGTCTTTTCCCCATTGTATAGTCTTGCCTCCTTTGTCGTAGATTAATGGACCATATAAGTGTGAGTTTATTGCTGAGCTCTTTTTCCTCGTCTATTGATTTATGTGTATATTTTTGTGCTTGTACCATAATGTTTTGATTACTACTGCAGCTTTGTAGTATAACTTGAAATCTGGGATTATGATATCTATAGTTTTGTTCATCTGTTTTAAGATTGCTTTGGCTATTTGGGGTCTTGTGTTGTTCCAACAATTTTATTTATTTATTTATTTATTTATTTATTTATTTATTTACATTCATTTATTTATTTAATGTTCCAACAATTTTAATATTATTTGTTCTATGAAAAATGCTGTTGGTATTTTTACAGAGATTTCATTAAATCTGTAGATTGCTTGGGTGATATGGATATTTTAACAATATTGGTTATCCCAATACATGAGCATGGAATATCTTCCCATTTATATCTTCAGTTTCTTCTGCCAACATTTTATCGTTTTCAGAGTATAGGTCTTTCATTTCCTTGGTTAAATTTGTACCTGGATATTTTATTCTTCTTGATGAAATTGTAAATGGGATTATTTTCTTAATTTATCTTTCTGTTATTTTATTATTAGTATATAGAAATGCAATCGATTTCTGTATATTAATTTTTTTAACCTGGGACTGTAGTGAATTAATTTATCAATTCTAGTAGGCTTTTGGTGGAGTCTCTAGGGTTTTCTGTATATAGTATGTTATCTGAAAATAGTGAAAATTTTATTTTTTCTTAAATATGAATTAAATATGAATAAATTAAATATATTTCTTGAATATGAATAATTAAATATGAATTAAATTTTCTTAAATATGAATGCATTTTCTTTTACTTGTCTGATTGCTGAGGCCAAAACTTGTAGTAGTATATTAAATAAAAGTAGTGAGAGTGGACATTCTTGTGTTGTGCCTGATCTTAGAAGAGAAGCTCTCAGTTTTTCATTATTAAGTATGATGTTAGTGGTGGGTTTTCATATGTAGTCTTCATTATATTGAGGTACATTCCCTCTAAACCTTCTTTGTTGAGAATTTTTATCATGAGTGGATGTCATGCTTCATCACATGCTTTCTGTGTATCTTTTGAGATGATCATATGGTTTTTACCCTTTCTCTTATTAATGGGATATATCATGTTGATTGGTTTGAGCACACTGAACCCCTGAATCACTGGAATACATCCCTCTTGCTCATGGTGAATGATTTTTTAAATGTATTGTTGAATCTGGTTTGGTAATACTTTCTTGAGGATTTTTGCATTTTTGTTCATCAGAAACATTGGCCTGTAGTTTTTGTTGTTACTTTTCTAGTGTTTTTGTCCAGTTTGGGTAGGGTAATGCTGGCCTTGTAGAATGAATTTGGAAACTTTCATTCTTCTTCTAATTTTTAGAATAGTTTGAGAAGAACTATGAACTCTTCTTCTTTTTTGAGAGAGAGAGTGTGCCTGAGCAGAGCAGAGGGAAAATGAGAGAGAGAAACAAAATCCCCACTAAGCGGAGAGTCTGATGTGGGGCTCCATCCCAGGACCCTGGGATCATGACTTGAGACAAAGGCAGATGCTTAACCAACTGAGCCACCAAAGTGCCCCTAACTCTTCTTAAAATATTTGGTAGAATTCATCTGTGAAGCCATATGGCCATGGACTTTGGTTCGTTGGGAGATTTTTTTTATTATGGACTCTGTAATCAGTCTGTTCAGATTTTTTATTTCTTCCTGATTCAATTTTGAATGATTATATGTTTCTAGTAATATATTCATTTCTTCTAGGTTATCCAGTTTGTTGGCATATAATTTTTCAATCTCATAATCTTTTGTCTTTCTGTGGTGTTTGTTATTTCTCGTCTTTCATTTGATTTTGAGTCTTTTTTGCTTTTTTTTTTCTCATGATGTGTGTGGCTAAATATCAATTTTGTTTGCCTTTTCAAGGAATGAGCTCTTGTTTCATTGATCTTTTATATTGTTAAGTTTCTATTTCATTTATTTCTGCTCTGATCTTTATTATAGCCTTCCTTCTACTGGATGGGCTTTGTTTTTCTTGCTCCTTTAGGCATAAAAGTAGTTTGTTTATTTGAGATTGATAGATTGCTATACTCTTCTTAAAACAATTTTCACTATCCCAAATATTTTAGGCCATTATGTTTTCATTTTCATTTGTCCAATGTATTTTTTAATTTCCTCTTTAATTTTTTGGTTGCCCCATTCATTGTTTAGTAACATGGTATTTAGCTTCCATGTCTTTTTGTCCTATTCAGATTTATTTCCGCTGTGGGTGATTTCTAGTTTCATAGTGTTACAGTCAGAAGGAAAATGCAAGATATGATTTCAGTCTTCCTACACTTATTAAGATTTTTTTTGTGGCCTAACATGTGATTTCTTCTGGAGAATGCTCCCTGTTCACTTGAAAAAAAATGTGCTTTCTGCTGTTCTTGGATGGAATGTTCTAAATATATCTGTTAGATCCATCTGGTGCAATGTGTCCTTCAGAGAGCCTGCTCCCTTATGATATTCTGTCTGGATGATCTATCCATTGATGTAAATGGGGTGTTAAAGTCCCCTACTATTATTGTATTACTGTCAGTTTCTTCTTTTTTGTCTGTTAATAGTTGCTTTTTTGTGTTTAGGTGCTTCTGTATTGGGTGCATGAATACTTAGAGTTGTTGTATCCTGTTGGGTTGTTCCCTTTATCATTATGTGGTGTCCCTTTTTGTCTCTTGATAAAACCTTGGTTTTAAAGTCTATTTTGTCTGATAGAAGTCTTGCTCCACCTGCTTTCTTTTTGGTTTCATTTGCATGGTAAGTATTTTTCCATCCCTTTACCTTCAATCTGCATGTGTCTTTAGGTCTGAAGTGAGTCTTTTATAGGCAGAGCTTATTTTTTTTAATCTATTCTTTCACCCTATGTCTTTTTATTGAAGCATTTACTTCATTTGCATTCAAAAGTATTTCTTGATAGGTATGACTTCCATTTGTTCATTGTTTTATGGTTGTTTTTGTACTTCTCTATTCCTTTCTTTTGCTCTTTCTCTCTTACTTTGTGGTTGGATAGCTTTCTTTTGTGATACACTTGGCTTCCTTTCTTTTTATTTTTTGTGTATCCATTATAGGTTTTTGAGATGTGGTTACCATTAGGTTATACTATTATGCCATTAGGTATAACATTCTATGCATATGGCAACTTACATTAAGGTGATGGTCACTTAAGATTGAACCCATTCTAAAGCACTAAATTTTTACTCCTCTCCTCCCACATTTTATGTGTATGATGTCATACTTTACATTTTTTTGTGTATTCTTTGAATTTTATAAAGTTGACTTTGCTGCTTTTGTGCTTTAAACTCCATACTGGTTTTATAAGTACTTAATTTATTATTATATATTTACATTACTTATGAAATTCTTCCTTTTCATAATTTCCTTACTCCTGATTATGGCTTTTCCTTTCCACTTACAGAATTTCCTTGAACTTTTCTCATAAGTCTGGTTTTGTGGTGATAAACTCTTTAACTTTTGAACACTATCTCTCTTTGTGTTCTTAGTGATAACTTTATTGGGTAGAGTATTCTTGGTTGCATATTTTTTTCTTTTCAGTGCTTTACCAGTCAGAAGAGTGTGGCAAGATATATATAAAATTTCTGCTAAAAAATCAGCTGATATCTTTATGCTGTTTCCTTCATATTAACTATTTGCTTTTCTCTTGCTGCTTTAAAAATTCTATCTTTACCACTACTTTTTGCCATGTTAACTATTTATGTGGTTTGGTGTGGACCTCCTGAGATTAATTTCTTTGGGAGCTCCTTGTCCTGCCTGGATCTAGATGTCTGTTACCTTCCCTAGATTAGGAAAGTTTTCAGTTATTATTTCTTCAAATACATTTTCTGCCTCCATTCCTCTCTCTTGTTTTTCTTCTTCTGGGATTCCTATAATGCAAATGTTATTACACTTGATGATGTCATTGAGTATCCTTAACCGCTACTCATTTTTCATTCTTAATTCTTTTTGCCCTTCAGCTTGGTTACTTGCTATTACTCTGTTTTCCAAGTTGATAATTCTTTTTCTGTTTCCTGTAGTCTATTTTTTTTTTTACCTCTAGTATATATTTTATTTCAGTTGTTGAATTATCTCTGGCTCTTTTTTTATATTTTCTATCTCTTTGTTGAATGTCTCACTGAGATCCTCTACTCTTTTCTCAAATCCATCGAGTATCTTTATGACCACTACTTGGAATTCCTTATCAAGTATATTTCTTATCTCTGATTCATTTGCCTCTTTCACTCTGATTTTGTCCTTTTCTTACATCTGGGGTGTACTCCTTTGACTCTTTTTTTTTTTTTAAGATTTTAATTTATTTATTCGACAGAGAGAGAGATCACAAGTAGGCAGAGAGGCAGGCAGAGAGGAGAAGAAGCAGGCTCCCTGCTGAGGATACAGCCAGATGTGGGCCTCGATCCCAGGACCCTGAGATCACGACCTGAGCTGAAGGCAGAGGCTTTAACCCACTGAGCCACCTAGGCGTCCCTCCTCTGACTCTTCATTTTGTCTAACTCGCAGTGTTATTTTCTGTGTATTAGGAAAATAAATTAAATCTCCTGATTTTTAAAGTAGTGGCCTTATAAAGAAGAGGTCCTGTGGTGTAGGTCATCATTTTTAAAGTGTCCAAAAATATTAGCTTATACTCAATTTTTAGAAGTGATTGACTTATATTAGAATGTTTATTTTTTATAAAAAATGTTTATTTGATAAAACTTGAGAACTTTATCCTTGAAAAGGATAAAAGAATAGTGTAAAGAATTCTCACATACCTATCATCCAGATCCCTAAAATAGCAACAATTTGTAACAGTTCTTTCTTTCTTTTTTTTCTTTCCTTCTTTCTTTCCATCCACCCATCCATCCATCCATCCATCCATCATTTTTATATCTACTTACCTATCTGCCTATCCATTATCCCATTGGCTTGGACTTTATCTCATGACCAAGCCACTAAAGTGGAGAAATCAAGTCTCCTTTCTGGGTGACCATGTGCCCATTAAATTTTGGATGTTCTGTTATTGACAGGAAGAGAAAAGGGAGAGAAGCTATTTGAAGTTTAGTCATAGAAATAATATCTGTATCATAGGTTTGTCTTTTGGATTAGATGAGTGATATGACCCAGGCACTATGGTAATAATATATATACACAAATATATTTCCAGTTATTATTAACTTCATCTTAATAAAGCACTGTTTTGTTTTATTTTTTAATATTCTCTTGTGTTCTGCTTTATCTTATTAATGATCTCTACCTATCAGTTTGGGGCATGGTGTGGATGCTTAAGGGCCATAGAAATGTACTTCATAGATTCTATGCCAGAACAGTCACTGTCGACCTTAACATGACCCGTAGTTGAAAAGACTGAAGATTTTGGGTGACACTGATCTTCATAAGGTAGTAGTTTTTAAAGCTTATTGGGACAGTGTGATTGTAAATAAATGTTACAAATTCCCTGTTGCTTTTATTCATATATCAGGTTCTACTTTGCAGAGGGAGATCTTTACTTAACTCATACATTTCATTTATAATACAAATTGGCCTGAGGTAGATTTTTCTTTCCTAAAGTAGAACTTCTGGATTGTGCAATTCAATTGGAGTGTTGACCTCCAAATACAAGAGTGGCATGAAAATTTCTCTTAGATATAATAAACTGATGGTTGACACAATTTCAACCATATGAGGTTTATCTTTCTGGTAGTCAGCTTAAGACATAAGGATCAAGACATGTGACTACTTGAAAGAAAAGGTTCATGGTTCATAAATGTGAATAATTCATTGGTCTTCTGGGACACTTGTTGACATCTAGTCTCTAAAATTCAACTAAATAGATTTTAGTAGTTCATTTCTAATAAATTTCCAATTGTCATATGTCTACTGGTATAATTGGAGATATCAGTCATGAGACTATAGAAAAATTTATATATTTGTGTTATATATATGTGTGTATGTACGTAAAATTTCTAACTTTAAGTATTAGAATGACTAAAACATAAGTGTGCTTTATCTAATTAAGGGCTTAAATTCCTAGGGAACGTGCAGTACTTTCAGGGGCTTTTGATGTGTTGAGACTCTTTTGCTGATAATTGCCTAAGGACATAACTGTGAACATAGAAGAGATGAAACCTTTTTTTTTTTTTTTTTTAAAGAAAACTGTGACATTTATCATTGAATGCATATTTTCATGAAATAGTTGGGTTTTTCTCTTCTTTGGAAATTTTAAAGGTTAAAAAAGTTATAAGAAGGTGTTTTTGTTTTGTTTCTAAAGAACCAGGGATAAAGTAGTGAAGGAGGAAAGAAAAATTGTAACTTTGCTCTTAAACTGAGGACTTAAATTTCATCTTAGTCATTTGTGAAGTAGATTGTCTTGGACACTTTTTTCTTAGTCTCACTGAGCCTTGGTTTCCCTCCTCTCTATAAAAGCTTGAGATATATATTAAAAATTATATATCTCTCTATATAATTTGTTATCTGTTGTGTAAGAAAACGGTCCAAAACTTAGTAGACTAAAGGAACAGCAATATTTATATTGCTCATGAATTTAAATTTTAAAAAGACTCAGTAGAGACAGCTTTTCTCTACTAGGCATTAGAGATATGGGATAGAATTATCTGAATGCTCACTCATTCATGTATCTGAAAGAGGATATTGGCTATCAGCTGCGACTTCAGCTGTGATTGTGGTTGGAACACCTATATGTGGCTTCTCCATATAGATTGAGCTTTTTTTTTTCTTTGCAAGATAATGGCTTTGTTTCAATGTGAGAATTGACAGAAAGAATCAGGCAGAAACTAAGTTGCCTTGAAAGCTACACATTATCCTTTTTGCCTCATTCTATTTTATATATATACATACATACATACACACACACACACACACACACCCCTACACACACATATCAACAAATGAAATTGGGACTGAAATAACCTAGTTAAGATAGTACAGATAGTAAAAAACACACAAAGGAGAAAAATTAAGAATTTCTCATTGGGGCTAAATCATAAAAAGTCTTAAATGCCCAGTCAGAGGAACTGAGACATCATTTGGTAACTAAAGGAGGTTTATTGGCAGCAGAGAAATATAAACAGGATAGCGCATTGGGAAAATTTTTTGGCAATCAGTATCAAAAATAAGTTCGAATCAGATTTCTTAGAAGCATGGAATCTTGTTATAATAGCAGCTTATGCCAGAGCTAATGATGTCATGATGGTTTCCATAAGGACAGAGAAAAGGGTGTATTTAGAAACATGGTGGTGGTAGAATTGACCACCTGTAGGAAACAAAGAGAAATGTCAAACCTGAAGACAAGATTTTAAGCCCAAATAATTATGACATTGACACTGATATTGGAGAAAAAACACCATAGCCAAAAATGGGAGGGGATTTCTGTTTGTTTTCTTTTGTTTGTTTGTTTTTTGTTTTGAGGAATCAGGGTGATATAGCAGGTTCATTTTTATATATAAGATTTGAGATATCAATGAGAAATTCAGATAGGTAAGCAAAATGACAGATAAAAAAATGGGACAGTATAGCTCCGGAATGATGTTGGAGTTCATGGGCAGAGGATTTGCAAATTAAAATTAGAGCAAAAGATGATTTTGATATTGTGAAAGAGGAGAGATTTGAGAAGAAAGAAGATGGACAAAGATGTCCTTTGAGAACAAAGGACAGAATATTGAAAAATTATTCACGATAATTAAAATCTGGGCCAATTGGCCTCATTCTACTCTGCCTGTGTTAGTCTGCTCAGGCTGCTATAACAAAATACCATGCACTGGGTAGCCTATGAAAGAAAAATTTCTTTCTCACAGTTTGGAAGCTGGAAGGCTGAGATAAGGGTGCCAACATACTTGAGTGAGGGCTCTTTTCCAGGTCACAGGCTTCTTGTTGTGTCTTCTCATAAGGAAAGAGTGAGCTACCTCTCCAGGGTCTGTTTTATAAGGGCACTAAATCTCTTCACAAGTGTTCCACCCTCATGTCCTTATCAATTCTCAATAACCCCACCTCTAAATACCATCACCTGGGGCATTAGGTTTTCAACATTTAGCCTATAGTATTGCCTAAAGATGACATGAAAATAAAAACATACTCGCTAATTTATTGTAATCTTATAACCTCCTCCCTTTCCTACTAAAATTTATGGTAGATAAACAAATAAATGAGGATGTCTCAGTATGTTTGGTGAGGAAGGTAGAGGGAGATGAGGTCATGAGTAAGAAAGACATCTCAGTATAGGGAAGGAGGAAAAATATTTCTCAGATAGGATTTTAAGACATATAAGACACTATCTGTCATGATTAGAAGAACAGCCTTAGCCTTTATGTTTTGGGACTAGGAAATCTGAGAGTGTGTAAGCTAATTACTTTAAGTTGAGTGTTTTGTCTCTTGGTTTAGAGGCACCATTGCATTATGAGGAAAGCATTACTTTAAAGTCAAAATTGGAATTTAAATCTTAGCTCTGTCCTATGTGAGCTAAATTAATTTGGACAAGTTACCTTAATGCTGAGCCTTGAGTTTTTCACCTACAAAATGAGGTTGGCTAATACCTCCTATGACAGAATGAGAGAAATAAATAAGACAATGTAATGCAGAGCACAAAATAGAGTGCCAGAACATAGTAGATGGTAGTAAATTGTAATTCTGATTATTGCATTGATAATGTCAGTGTGGATTGAAAATATCTTTAATCTTGTCTCAGAGATAAAGAATTAGAAGATCCAAGCTAGATAGAGAATTATGAAATTGGGCTCACTTCTTAAAGGAGCCTGGCATCTGGAAGCCCAAAATACCTAGAGGCTGTGACTTTATTTGATGGTTAAGTACAAACAAGGATACCAAGAAACTCAGCAGGAACAAAAATTGTTACTGTATTTTATTATCACTGTTATTTTAGTAGTATTGTGTAATAATTGTTGTATTTTATTTTTTTCTTATTTTATGTGTGTATATGTATATATAGGTATATGTGTGAGCCCAGATGTGATTACAGTAAAAATAGTAGAAGCACTGGATTTGTAAACAAATTTGCAAGTTCATGCCCTGCCTCTTCCACTTACTAGCTGCCTGACTTTATCTCTGAACTTCCTGAGTTAAATCTAAAACTTGTTTTGGGGGTTATTATAAATTACGATATAAAGTATGTGAAAACCCTTTGTATACCCTAAACTATGTTTTATATGTGGGTATGACTATTTAATCATAAAATAAATTTGAATTTTTTCATAATATCCAATACGATTTTACCTCGAGTTGCCTATAATATACAGCCTGGAATTCTGACAGAAGAAATCTGAGGCTGAGTCTTTACTTAGTAGAACAAGGTACTGTGTTGCTTACTAATGCTTGAGGTGGTATGGGAGGAAGCAAGACCACATATTTTTTAGTCTTAACTTGTAAGATTTGTAAGTTGGCATGTTCTGATTTTTTTTTTTTTTTTTTGCTTCTTTTGATTCTCACCAAGTAAAACTATAAGAGGAGTATATAAAATGCTCTGGGTCTTATCTGAATATGAAGGTACATGACTCACATACTAAAGTTCCATTCTTCTGGCAGGACCATTTGAGGTTGGTAAGGTAATGACAATATGAGTAGCTCTTTGAAACAAAAGTCTGAAATTAAGCAAGACTGAGATAATGATATGTTTGGCCACAAACTGCTCTTTATCTGTGCCTTATATATACGAGAGGTTGCAGGAGATTTTAAAAATGAATGCTATGTTTCCTCTCATCTATGAACTTGTTTTCAGTAATGAACTTTGGTCTAGAGAATATTCTTGAAAAAAATCAAATTGATTGTTTTGACCAGAATTTAATTTCACTTTGATTGCTAAGATCATTAAAACTACCATTGCAAACCCAATCACATTTAATATCAACTCTCACCCATCCTTTTCTTTTTTTTCATTTCTTTGCTTATCTTCATATTTGGAGCACTAGTGAGCTCTGTATATACCTTGCACTAAATTCTTCTTTGGGTGGCTAATGATCAGTCTCCTTACGTTATGTGTCCCTTGCCGTTCCTCTTAGATCTGTAGAGGCTCTTGCTGATTGTTTTCAGAGTATGACTCATTTATGTCATTTTAGAAACCATTATGTAGACTTGGATCTGTATTAGGATCATAATCTGTACTGTTTTTCTTTCCTGCCATCATTTCATTGATTTTCCTATCTAAGTGGATGATAATAAGTGTGCAGAATTTCCCCCACTTCTTTCTAGAAAGTCAAATTCCAATCCAGATTAGCTCCCCTCCCTTTTTTAAATTTTTAGACCCCTGTAATGTCAGTATAAGCCATGAATTGAGATCCATGGGATGCCAATAGAGGTAATTTGGACAGGTTTTTTGGTTTGTTGGTTGTTTTTTTGTGGTTTTTTTTTATTATTTATTTATTTATTTTAGAGCACACACAGGGTGGAGGGACAGAGGGAGAGGGAGAAAGAGAATCTCAAGCAGACTCCCTGTTGAGCATGGAGACCAGTGCAGAGCTCAGTTTCATAATCTTGAGATCATAACCAGAGCTGAAATCAAGAGTTACACTTAGCCAGCTGAACCACCCAGACACCCCTTGACAGTTTTCTTTAATGTAAACCCCACCCCAAATCTACAATCTTTGACACACAACTATTAATTCAAAGATTCTAATATTGTTAATAAGTGGTCAGTTTATATTATTCATAGGAGCTTTTTATATTACTCAACATTTTGCCGTGAGTCAAACTTTTTAAAGATGTTTTAAAAATTTAAGTAATCATCATAATTTAACACTGGTTTAATATTTATAGTTAAATTAATGCAAGAGGAAGTAGAATCCTTCTTAAAATTTGTCTTAACCTTAGCCTCTACTCAATTAATTGAAGTGTACTGAAGATCTGGCCTTTCAGGCATGGAGTGGAAGTGAATTTTTCTCAGATAAATCTGTTATCATCTCACATTAAAAAAAAAAAGTATAATCAAGCTGATGAACTAAATGCATGTGTCTTCCTTCTCATTCTGATTTCGTTGAAATGACTGAATATAGGGTCTATAAAATAACTTTTCTGTATGTATCTACCTATCTGTATATTTTAAATTATAATGAAAACCAGGAAAAGATATAATAATTTGGTCAAAGTCTTTGAGGAATTGCTTGGAAGATAGAAAACAAATGAGATTAGATGGATAGAAGACTTGTGAAAACACATCTCAGAACAGGCACAAGGAAAAAAAAACACAGAAGTAAGTGTATCTAGGGATGGTGAAGGGTGAGATAATAAACTGAAGAGCAGACGGGGTTCTAAGCAGGGCTGGTATTTAGACCTACAAAGGTACGGTTATACCAGTTTTTAAATAATGAAAATACATTCTATAAACTGATAAATAGCTCCTGCCATCATCCCAGAGTACCCAGGGCTCTTGCCCAGAAACCACTTAATCTCTTATTGACCTAGCATCTAAGGGATTAATACTTGGCACAGAGGTGGCCTTCAGAATCTTGCTCCTGTTCTGATTTTAGGTATCCATCTGCCTGTGTTAAATATTTTATTTTCTTATTTTATTTTTCCCAATTGAAGTATACCTGATATACAATGTCATATTAGTTTCATTTGTACAACATAGTTATTGGATAATTCTATGCATTACTCAATGCTCATGATGGTAAATGTAGTACAATATTATTGACTATATTCCTCATGCTGTACTTCTCATCTCCGTAATTTATTTGATAACTAAGTTTGTACCTCTTAATCCCTTTCATCTATTTCACCCATACCCATACCCTCTGACAACCATTAGTTCTCTGTAGTTATGACTTTGTTTCTGGTTTTGCTTGTTTGATTTTTTTTTGGGTTCCATGTATAAGTGATATATATTGTCTTTCTTTGGCTTATTTCACTTAGCATAGTGTCCATTACATCCATCCATGTTGCCTCCAATGGCTAGATCTAATTCTTTTTCATAGCTGAGTAATACCCTAATGTGTGTGTGTGTGTGTGTGTGTGTGTACTTCTTCATTTTTATCTATTTGTCTGTTGATGGTCAGCTAGGTTGCTTCCATATCTTTGCTATTGTAAACAATGATGCAAGAAACATAGGAGTGCATATATCTTCTCAAATTAGTGTTTCTGTTTTCTTTGGGTAAATACCCAGTAGTGGAATTACTGAATCATACGATATTTCTATTTTCATTTCTGAGAAAACTTCATACTGTTTTCCACAGTGGTTGCACCAGTTTACATTTCTACAAACAAAGCACCGGGTCCCTTTTCTCCACATTCTCATCAATACTTGTTATTTCTTGTGTTTTTGATACTAGCCATTCTAACTGGTATGATGTGATATCTCATTATGGTTTTGATGGGCATTTCCCTGGTAATAAATTACGTTGAGCATATCCTTAAGGTGTCTGTTAGCCATTTAGATGTCTGATTTCTTTAGATGTCTATTCAGGTCCTCTCCCAATTTTTAATCAGATAATTTGGGATTTTTTGGTGTTGTGTTAATTTTAGATATTAACACCTTATCAGATATATCATTTGTGAATATCTTCTCCTATTCAATAGATTGCCTTTTTGTTTTGCTGATGGTTTGCTTTTCTGTGCAAAAGACTCATTTTGGTTTAGTTTCAATAGTTTATTTTTGCTTTTGTTTCCCTTCCCTGAAGAGACATGTTTATAAATAAGTTAAGGCAGATGTCCAAGAGATTACTGTTTGTTTTCTTCTGAGATTGCTATTGTTTCAGGTCTCATATTTAGGTCTTTATTTTGTGTTTATTTTTATATATGGTGTAAGAGAATGGTCCAATTTAATTCTTTTTCATATAGTTGTCTTGTCTTCCCAATGCCATTAAAGAAAATGTCTTCTCTCCTTTGTGTATTCTTGCCTGCTTTGTTGGAGATTAGTTGACTATATAAGAATGGATTTATTTCTGGGCTCTTTCCTGTCCATTGATCTAATGTGTCAATTTTTGTGCCATTACCATACTGGTTTGATGACTACAGCTTTGTAGTATATCTTGAAATCTGGAATTGTGATACCTGGAATGTGCTGCTTTGCTCTTCTTTGTCAAGATTGCTTTGGCTATTTGGGGTCTTTTGTGGTTCCATACCAATTTTAGGATGGTTCTTTTTTCTTTTCTTCTTTCTTCTTCTTTTTTTTTTTTCTTTTTTAGTTTCCTGAAAAATACTGTTGGCTTTTTGATAGGGATTGCATTGAATATATAGGTTCCTTTGAGTAATACAGTTAAATGATATTAATACTTTAAATCCGTGAATATGGTATACCTTTCCACTTATGTAACCTTCAATTTCTTTCGTCAATGTGTTACAGTTTTCAGAGGATAGATCTTTCACCTCTTTGATTAAATTTATTTTGAGATACATTATTATTTTTGGTGCAATTATAAATGAGATTATTTTCCTAATTTCTCTTTCTAGCACTTTGTTATTAGTGTATAGAAATGCAACTGATTTCTTTGTATAAATTTTGTGTCCTGCAAATTTACAGAATACATGTATTAGTTCCAATAGTTTTTTTGGTGGAGTCTTTAGGGTTTTCTAAGTTTAGAATCATGTCATCTGCTAATAGTGACAGTTTAACTTCTTCCTTACCAATTTGGATGCCTTTTCTTTTTTCTTGCCTGATTGCTGTGGCTAGGATTCTTAGTAATATGTTGAATAAAAGTGGTGAGAATAGATACCCTTGTATTGTTCCTGATCTTAGACGGTAAAGCTTTCAGTTTTTCACTATTGAGTATGATAGTTGTGGGGTTATCATGTATGGTCTCCATTATGTTGAAATGTGTTCTCTCTAAACTCACTTTAATGAGTTCAAGTTTTTATCATGAATCTATATTATTTTGTGAGATAATTTTTTCATCTACTGAGATGATCATATGTTTTTTACTCTTGATATGTTATCACGATGATTGATTTGCAAATGTTGAAATATCCTTGCATTCATGGAATAAACCCACTTGATCATGGTGAATGATCCTTTTTAATGTATTGTTGAATTTGATTCACTAATATTTTGTTGGTGATTTTTGCATCTATGTTCATACAGACATTGGCCTACAGTTTTCTTTCTTGATTTGTCCCTCCCTCTCTTTCTCTCTCTCTTGTATTTTATTATTTTATTTTATTTTATTTTATTATTTTATTTTATTTTTTTCCTCTCTCCTCCTCCTCCTCCTTCTCTTTCTTCGTAGTGCCTTTGTTTGACTTTGGTATCAGGGTAAAATTGTCCTTGTAGTATAAATTTGGAGATTTTCATTCCTTTTCTATTTGGGGGAATAGTTTGAGAATAAGTATTAACTTTTCTTTAAATTCTTGTTAGATTTCCTCTGTGAAAAAAACTGCTCCTGGACTTCTGTTTGTTTGGAATATTTTGATTGCCAGTTCAGTATTGTTACTAGTAATTAGTCTATTCAAATTTTTATTTTCCCAAATTAGTTTTTGAAAGTTTTATGGGTTTATTAATCCATTTCTTCTATGTTGATGTATAATTTTTCATAGTATCCTTTTATAATCCTTTGTAGTGTTGGTTTTGTAAATGTGCTGTCAAAGTGAGCACTGTAGTGTTGGTTTTACTCCTCTTTCATTTCTGATTTTATTTGAGTTTTCTTTTTTTCTTCTTGATGAAAAGTGGCTAAACATTTAACAATTTTCTTTACCTTTTCAAAGAATCAACTCTTGGTTTCATTGATCTTGTTAATTTTTTTTTACACTTGATTTTATGTATTTGTGTTCTGTTCTTTATTATTTTCTTCCCTGAATGAACACTGGCCTTGCTTTGTTCTTCCTTTTCTAGTTCCTTTGGGTGTGAGGTTATATTGTTCATTTGAGATTTTTGTTGTTTGAGGTAGGCCTGTATCACTATAAACTTCCTTCTTAGAACTTCTTTTGCTGTATCCCAAAGATTTTGGACTGTTGTGTCTCCATTTTCATTTGTCTCCATATGTTTTTTTTATTTCTTCTTTGGTTTCTTCATTGATGCATTGGTTGTTTAGCCTCCATGAGTTTTTTTCCAGTTTTTTTTTTTTTTTTCTTGATTTCTAGTTTCAGAACACTGTGGTAGGGAAAAGATGCTGGATATGATTTCAGTCTTCTCAAATTTATTGAGACTTGTTTTCTGACATATGTTCTATCCTGGATAATGTTTCATGTGCACTTAAAAACAATGTGTATTCTGCTGTTTCGGGATGGAATGTTCTCTTTCTATGTATGTATGTATGTGTGTGTGTGTGTATATATATATATATATATATATATATATATATATATAATCTGTTGATTCCATCTGCTCTAATGTGTCATTCAAAGCCACTACTTCCCTATGATTTTCTGTCTGGATGATGTAAGTGGGGTGTTAAAGTCCCCTACTAATATTATATTATGATCAGTTTCTCCCTTTGTTAATATTTGCTTTATATATATTTAGGTATTCCAATATTAGGTGCATAGATACTTGTTTTTCCTCTTTTTTGTTATATCCTCTTGTTATACCCTCTTGTTGAATAGATCCCTTTATCACTATGTAATGACCTTTGTCTCTTGCTATATGGTTTTTGTTTTAAAGTCTATTTTGTCAGATATAAGTATTGTTTTCCCAGCTTTCTTTTCACTTTCATGACACGGAATATTCATCTTTTAACTTTCTATGTCTTCAGGTCTGTAGTGAGTTTGTTATGTCACCATGTAGACTGGTCTTTTAAATCCAATCACTTACCTTAGGCATTTTGATTGGAACAGTTTTTTCCGTTTACATATAAGTAATTATTGATAATTATGGACTTATTGCCATTTTCTTTAACTCTTTTCTGGTTGTTGTTGTAGTTTGTCTGTTCCTTTCATCTTCTCTTGCTCTCTTTGTGATTTGATTACTTTTTTCAGTATTAGGCTGGGATTCCTTTCTCTTTTATGTATGTGTTTCTATTTTAGGTTTTTGATTTATGGTTACCATGGGATTCATATAGGACATCCTGTATATATGAGTCTAAATTAAGTTGACTACTGCTTAAGTTTGAATACATTTTAAGCACTAGATTTTTACAACACCTTTCATAGTTTGTTTATGATGTCATATTTCACATCTTTATATTTGTGTATCTCATGACTGATTTTGGTAGATGCAATTGATTTTACTATATTGTGTTTTTACCTCCATGCTGGCTATATAAGTGATTAGTCTACTTCCATTGCTATATGTTTGCTTTTATGACTGCAATTTTTTCCTTTCATAAGTTCTTCTAGTTATCATATTTCCTTTCCAATTAAAGAATTCTCTTTAACCAATCTTATAAGGTTGACTTTGTGATGATAAATTCCTTTAACTTTCATTTTTCTGAGAAATTATTTTTATCTCTGCTTCAATCTTGAATGATAACCTTGGCATGGAATACTCTTACGATGTAGAGTATTCTTAGTTGTAGGTTTTTGGTTTTTGTTTTCTTCGGCACCTCGAATATATCATGGCTCTATTTTCTGTCCTGCAAAGTTTTTACTGAAAAATTAGCTGATATCCTTAAGGGAATTCCCTTGTATGTGATTGATTGTTTTTCTCTTATTGCTTTTAAGGTACTCTTTATATTTCATTTATTTTATTTAAATTCTAGTATAGTTAACATGTAGTGTTATTAGTTTCAAATGTATAATATAGTGATTAAATAATTCTATATATTACTCAGTGCTCATCAAGATAAGTGTATTGTCAATCCTGTTACCAATTTCAGCCGTCTTTCCTCTGGTTTGTTTGTTCTTTATAGTTAAGAGCCTGTTTTTTTGGTTTGTCTTTTCTTTTTCAGTTGTTCATTTTGCTTCTTAAAGTCCACATATAACTGAAATCATATGGTATTTGCCTTTCTCTGCCTGGCTTATTTTCCTTAGCATTATACTCTCTAGACCCATGCATGTTAGTGTAAATAGCAAGATTTCATTCTTTTTTATGGCTCAAAAATGTTCCATGTATGTGTGTATTATATATTTACATATATATAATTATAATTTTGCATACATATTTTATAATTTCTTTGTTTTCCATTCATCTATTGATGGACACTTGGGTTGCATTCCATAGTGTGGCTATTGTAAATAATGATGTAATAAGCATAGGGGTGCATATATCCTTTCAAATTAGTGTTTTTGTGTGTTGGGAAAATACACAGATATTATAAGATCATAGGATAATTCTATTTTTATTTTTTTGAGGAACTTTAACGCTGTTTTCCACAGTGGCTGTGCCAATTTGCATTTCAACCAACAGTGCACAAGAGTTCCCTTTTCTCCATGTCATTGCCAACACTTGTTGTTTTGTATGTTTTTGATTTTACCCATTCTGACAGGTGTGAGGTGATATTGTGTTATGGTTTTGACTTGTATTTCCCTCATGTTGAGTGATGTTGAGCATCTTTTCATGGTCTGTTGGCTATTTGTATGTCTTCTTTGGAGAAATATCTGTTCATGTCTTCCCAATTTTAAATTTGACTATTTATGGAGTTGTTTTTTTGGGGGGGGTGGGCATTGAGTTGTAAAAGTTCTTTACATATTTTGGATACTAACACTTTATCAGATACGTTATTTGCAAATATCTTGTCCTGTTCAGTAGATTGTCTTTTAGTTTTATTGATAGTTTCCTTTGCTGTGCAGACTTTTCATTTGCTGTAGTCCCAATAGATTATTTTTGCTTTTGTTTCCCTTGCCTCAGAAAGGTGGGTGCTATTTAAAAAAATGGTGCTATTGTCTGTGCCAGAGAAATTACTAACTGTGCTCCCTTCTAGGGTTTTATGGTTTCAAATCTCACATTTAGGTCTTTAATCCATTTTGAGTTTGTGTGTTGTGTGTGAAAGTGTTCCAGTTTCATTCTTTTGCATGTAGCTGTCCAGTATCCTCAGTACCATTTGTTGAAGGAACTTTTTCCCACTGCATATTCTATGTCCTTTGTTGAAGGCTAATAGACAGTATAAACATGGGTTTATTTCTAGGATCTCTATTCTGTTGCATTGGTCTATGTGTCTATTTTTCTGCCACTACCATATTGTTTTGACAAATACAGCTTTGTAGTATAACTTGAAATCTGGAACTATGATACCTCTACTTTTGCTCTTTTTCAAGAGTGCTTTGGCTATTTAAGTCTTTTGTGGTTCCATACAAATTTTAGGATGGTTCAAGTTCCATGAAAAATGCTGTTGGCATTTTGGTGGGGATTGCATTAAATCTGTATATTGCTTTGGGTAGTATGAACATTTTAACATTTGTTCTTCCAATCCATAAGCATGAGATATCTTTCTATTTGTGTCATCTTCAATTTCTTTCATCAGTGCTTTATGGTTTTCAGAGTATAGGTCTTTAATCTGTTTGGTTAGATTTATTCCTAGTTATTTCATTATTTTTTGGTGCAATTGTAAATGAGACTGTTTTCTCGATTTCTCTTTCTTCTCATTCATTATTAGTTTATAGAAATGCAATGATTTTCTATACACTAATGTATTCTAAATTGAATAATTTATCAGCTCTAGTGGGTTTTTTTGTTTTCTATTTATAGTATCTTGACATTTGCAAATGGTGAGTGTTATTTCTTCTTTACCAATTTGTATGCCTTTTACTCCTTTCTCTAGTCTAATTGCTGTGGCTAGAAATTCCAGTCGTAAGTTGAGTAAAAGAGGTGAGTGAACGTCCTTGTCTTGTTCTTGATCATAGGGGAAAGGCTCTCAGTTTTTCATCATTGAGTATGATGCTAGTTGTTGGTTTGTTATATATGGCCTTTATTATGTTGAATTATGTTACCTCTAAACTTACTTTTTTGAGATTTTTTATCATGGATGTTGTAGTTTGTCAAATGCTTTTTATGCATCTATTGAAATAATCATATGGTTTTTATCCTCTCTCCTATTGATGTGATATATCACCTTGATTGATTTGTGAATATTGAGCCACTCTTGCACCCTGGGAATAAAGCCTACTTGTTCATGGTGAATTATTTTTTTTAATGTATTTTTGGATTTGGTTTGCTTGTATTTTGCTGAGCATTTTTGCATTTGTGTTCATCAGAGACATTACCCTATATATTTCTTTTTTTGTAATGTCTTTATTGGGTCTTGGCAGCAAGGTAATACTGTCCTTGCATAATTAATTTGGAAGATTTCCTTCTTCCTATATTTTTGGAATAGTTTGAGAAGAAGAGATCTTAACTCTTTGAAATGTTTGGTAGAATTCATTTGTGAAACCACCAGGTCCTGGATTTTTGCTTGTTGGGAATTTTTGATTACTGATTCAATTTCATTGCTGGCAATTGATCTGTTCAAATTTCCTATTTCTTCCTGCTTCAGTTTTGGTAGGTTATTTCTAGGAATTTATCCATTTCTTCTAGATTGTTCAAGTAATTAGCATATAACTTTTCAGAATATTCTCTTACAATCCTTTGTATTTATGTAGCATCATTTGTTATTTCTCCTGTTTAATTTTTCATTTTGAGTACTCTCTCGTTTTTCAATGAGTGTGGCTAAAGGCTTATTGATTTTGTTGACCTTTTCATAGGACCATCTCAAGACTTCATTGATCTGCTCTATTGTGTTACTTGTTTCTATTTCATTTATTTCTGCTCCAATCTTTATTATTTCCTTTCTTTTACTGGATTTGGGTTTTGTTTTTCCTTCTTTTTCTAGATCCTTTAGGTGCAAAGTTGGGTTATTTATTTTGTGATTTTTTTTTTCTTCTTGAGTTAAGCCTGTATTGCTATAAACCTTCCTCTTAGAAGAGCTTTTGCTGTATCCCCAAACATTTTGGATCGTTGTGTTTTCATTTTCATTTGTCTCCATGTATTTTTTTATTTCCTCCCAGATTTTTTGGTTGTCCATTTATTATTCAGTTGCATGTTATTTAATTTCTGTGTATTTCTATTCTTTCAATATTTTTTCTTGTGGTTCATTTCTAGTTTCATAGCATTGTGGTCAGAAAAGATGAAGAGCATGACTTTGATATTTTTAAATTTATTGAGATTTGTTTTTGTGGCCTAATATGTGATCTATTCTGGAGAATGTTCCATGTGCAAAGAATGTGTATTCTGCTGTTTTAAGGTGGAATGTTCTGGGTTAAATCCATCTTGAAAACAACTTTTACTGCTCTCCCCCAACGTGTTTTAGGTATATGGTGTCATATTTTATATTCTTTTATTTTGTGAATCCCTTGACTTTTTTACAGATGTACTTAGGTTTACTGCTTTTGTGCTTCCAAGTTTTCATACTCTCACATATGGTCTTTCTTTTCCACTCAAAGAATCCCCTTAACATTTCTTGTAGGGCTGGTTTAGTGGTAATGAACTTCTTTAGTTTTTACTTGTGTGAGAAACTCTCTTTCCTATTCTGAATGATAGCCTTGCTGGATAGAATATTCTTGGCTGCACATTTTTTTTTCCTTTTAGAACTTCGAATATATCATGCCTGTCCCTCCGGCCTGCAGTTTCTGCCAAAAAATCAGCTGATATCTTTATGGGGTTTTTCCTTGTATATGACTGCTTTCTTTTCTCTTGCTGTGTTCAACATTCTTTCTTTATCACTACTTTTTTGACATTGTAACTACTGTATGCCTTGGTGTAGACCTCCTTGAGTTGATTTTGTTGGGGGCTTTCTATTTCTTCCCCAGATTCAGGAAGTGTTCAGCGATTGTTCCTATAAGTAAACTTTCTGCCCTCTTTCCTTCTTTCTCCTTCTGAGATCCCTGTAATATGAAAGGTATTACATTTGTGAGTCTTGCTGAGTTCCCTAAATCTATTCTCATTTTTTATTATTATTTTTTCTCTCACCTGATCAGCTTGATTGCTTTACAATAATCTGTCCTTCAGGTTGCTGATTCATTCTGCTACTATCTCTAGTCTACTCTTTATTTCATCTAATATATTTTTAATTTAACTTATTGAGTTCTTCATCTCTGATTCATTCTTTTTGTTTGTTTTTTGTTCTGTTTGTTAAGGGTCTCACTGATGTCCCACACTTTATTTTTTTAAATCCAATGAGTATCTTTATGAATATTACTTCAAATTATTAAGCATATCACTTATATCTGTTTCATTTAGGTCTCTTTCTGTAATTTTGTACTCCATGCTCATTTGGGACATATTCCTCTGTTTCCTCATTTTGTTTAACCATTTCTCTTTCTATATGTTAGGAAAGTCAGCTATGTCTTCTGCTTTTGAAAGTAGTGGTTTTATGAAGAAATGGTCCTGCAGTGCAGTGTCTCCTGTTCACCAGAACCTGGCACTTCAAGGGTGTCTTCTGTGTGTGTTGCATGTGCCCTGCTGTTGTGGTTGAACTACTTTTTCCTTCAGCCCAGTCATCTGAGTGGTCTGTTGTGGGCATGGTTGTTAGTTGGACAGTCTGGACCTGTCGTGGGCTTGAGTTTAGTCAAACAGGCACTTGTTAGAGATGCAGTAGCTCCAAACTGCGGGACACTTTTCCCATGTTGTCCCCTGAAACCCTTTCATTGGTGGGTTGGGCCTGCAGTCTACTGCTGGGGCCATCATATTAGTGGTGTGTGTGGTTATCTTTCCCTATCACCAGGGCAGGAATCATTTCAGAATGGTGCTGTCCCCTGTTGGGACTATTTGTACACTGCCAGACTTGTGGTACTGCTTTGGCTAGGCTGCAGCCAAGAGTGTATTTACTGGAAGGGTGGATCCACATTGTGTTAGCAAGTTTTCCAGAGGCCCTCTATGGGAGAAGACCTCCAGCAGCAGATATTGACCTTCTAACTTTGTCTCTGCCCTTCTTACCTTCTTTGTATTCTCTTTTGTCCATTTAGTTTGGAGTTTTTTTCTGCCAGTCTTCAGGTCATTTTTTGGGTTATTTATATTGATCTGAGTGTTATCTAGTTGTATCCATGCAATGAAGTTAGTGTATGGTCCTTTTACTCTGTCATCTTCCCTGGAAGTCCATTTAATTGTTTTCATTTTAATCAGTGTGTGTGTGTGTGTGTGTGTGTGTGTGTGTGTGTGTGTGTTTAAGTTTTTATTTATTTGACAGAGAGAGAGTTTGACAGCACCAGATGGAGAGGGAGAAGCAGGCTCCCTGCTTGGCAAGGAGTAAATCCATGGGATTGGATGTGGGACCCAATCCCAGCACCCTGAGATCATGATTTGGGCTGAAGGCAGAAGGTTAACTGACTGAGCCACCCAGGCACCCCTTAGTCACTATGTGTTTTGATATGAACTCTCTTGGGTTTCTCTAGTCTGGGGCTTTCTGTACATCCTGGATATGGATGTCTGTTTCCTTCCCCAGATAATGCAAGCTCTTGTTTCTTAAATTTTTTTCCCCTTCCCTCTCTTCTCTTTGTGGCATCCCCATAATACAAATGTTATTATGCTTGATGATGCTGCAGAAATTCCTTAATCTTCTGTGATTTTTTTTTGTTATTTTTTCTTTTTGCTCTTCAGAGTGGGTTGCTTTCTATTACCTTGTTTCCATATTGCTGATCTCTTATTTTGCATCCTCTAATCTTTTGTTGGTTCCCTCAAATACATTGCTCACTTCTGTGATTGTATTCTCCAACTCTGACTGGCTATTTTCCATATTTTCTATCACTTTGTTGAAATTCTCACTGAGTTCACCCACTCTTCTCTTAATTTTGGTGTCTATATTACCATTCCTTTGAATTCTTAATCATGTATATTGCTTATCTCCACTTATTTTATTATGTTTTAGATTTTATTTATTTATTTATCAGAGAAAGAGACAGAGGCAGACAGAGGGAGAAGTAGGCTCCTTGCTGAGCAAGGAGCCCGATTTGGGACTTGATCCTAGGACCCTGTGATCATGACCTGAGCTGAAGTTGGACGTTTAACCAACTGAGCCACACAGGCATCCTTATCTCCATTTAATTTAGCTCTTTTTCTAGTTTGTCTTGCTCTTTCATTTGGAGCTTTCCTCTATCTCCTTATTTTGTCTAACTCTCTGTATTTCATCTAACTGTCTGTATTTGTTCTTTGTATTAGGTAAGTCAGCTACATTTCCTGGTCTTAAAGTAGTTTCTTCTGTAGTTGGAGTCCTGTGGTGTCCTGTAGTGAGTTACTTGTGCCCTCCTGTTGTGGTTAAACCTCCATTGCTTTGTGCATTCTGGTGGGTGGGACTGACCTTTAGCTCATTTAGCTGCAGTAACCCACTTCACCTGTTGAGGGTGTTAGGCGGTGTTTGTTCCCCATGCTGTTGAGACCTGATGGTAGCCTCCTTGGGTTGGCTCTTAGGTGGGGCAACCCTCAGCCTGGCTCTACAATTAGCTGCTAAGACAGCTGCCAGTGCACCAAAGGGTAGGGATTTGTTCACTACACAACCCAGCTGCTGTAACCGTGGGTACACTGGTGTATAGGATTATCTTCCCTCCACTCTGGGGCAGGAGGTTTTTAGAAGTGCTTGCCATGGTGGGCAAGTTGGATGGGACAGGACCACAAAGAAATGCTAGGGTGCATCATGCTGTGGTAGCAAGGTAGATAGAGATTTTTAGAGTTGCCCACACCCAGGAATTGAGCTATCTAAGCTTGAGAGAGGCCAAAAAAATTGGCACCCACCAGTACTTTTTTCCCCTGGAGAAATATATAAATTTTTCCTGCCCCTCTGACACAGGTCCTAAAATTAGTTAATAAATTTCCTTCATATATAGCCCAGACACTTTTTATTTTATTTTTTTCTCCCCAAATATGTTTATTTTAATTTTTCAGTGTTACAAGATTGATTGTTCATGCACCACACCCAGTGCTCCATGCAATACGTGCCCTTCTCGATACCCACCACCAGGCTCACCC
>CM052810.1:100016554-100078748 GCA_028533885.1 Nasua narica | reverse complement strand
AGCATCTGTAGATAGCATTGTCTTGGTGCAGGATCAGGTTGAATGGTAGGTGACTTGAGGTGAATATTTTTCATAGCTCTAGTTGCAAATGAGCTGGGAGAAAAGAAGATAGAACGTTTATTTTCCTTGCGGCTTGAGGGTTGTTCTGTGCCTGGATAGCAGGTTAGTGTAATGGATAGAAAGTTAAGTCATCAACTATTACGGAATACTCATGAACTTAGAGATGAGGCTGAGGTGAGAGTGTATAAAGGTAGATACAAAGACATTGGTTTTGCACTCAAGAAAATTATATTAGTATTTCTTCAAGACCAAGGCATGTGTCTCTGGGTGTTAACTGGTAGTTAAGGTACCCAACATTAGAACTTAATTTTAGAATTTGGTAGAAATAAGATTAGAGCACATGTTGACTGGTGTTCATTCTTAACCTCCATGGGGCAAATGGAGGCATTTTTTATTTATACATCAGAATGGCATGAAGGGCTAGGGACAGAGTAGATACTTGTAAACACTTATTTATTAGTATCTGTCACTTTATAGCCAATAATAGTGGCTAACAATGAGTAAGTTATTATGTTAGGTATTATACTATCTACTCTTTATTACTTCATATATTTCCTACAACTCCATGCAAGAGGTATATTATTACTGATTTATAATTAGGAAAACGAGGGCTTATACAAGTTGAGGACTGGATTCAATTTAAAATTATTTTTATGTTTGCAAACCTATATGTCAATTTATAAATTTATTTGTGATTAATTTGCGTATTGTGGGAATAAAGGGCTAAATTAACAGTACCTAACAGATAGATGTATTAGGTTTGGAGTGACATGGTTTAAAATGCCTGCCCAAATTTGGGGTGTGAAGGGTTCTTTCAGTGGCAGTTTAGTTTGAGGGCATTGCTCACCAAGCCAACAGCATGTGACATTACTCTTATCATAATGCAGTGATTTCTTTGCCAGCATCCATAATCCTTTCCAGTTACTATATGTACTTTCAAGTATTCTGGGATTATGTCATATGGACTCCTGTGTTCCTAACTCAAGTGAAATCATGACTTAAAAATGCCATGTGAACCAGGAGTTCCACAGATAAAGAAAGAAAACAGGCTGACATCAATGGAGCAAAATCCAGGCTCTCTTAGATGCATTTAAAAGATGAGTTAATAAGTATTGGCTTCATGTTTTACCTATGTATGTAGCACCTTGTACGCAAGAATTGCTAATGGTTTCATGCATTATGTCTACTACAGATCTAGTGGACATTTTCAGGAACTGTGTTTCTGTTCATGAATAAACATTTTTAATGTTAACATATTTACATAAACTATTTACAGTTCATTTTGATGTGATATGGAAAAAATGGGGAACAACTGACCTTTTTTTTAAACCTACCAAAGTATACTTTATCTTTTTTTCTTAAGTAAAATTTCAGTTTAAGTGTTTTTGAATCACTTGCCAGTTTCCAGGAAACTACCCAGCATGTAAATTGAGAGATGTTAATATATATGTCACTGAGTTGTTTTTTGAAAACCACAGCCCTGAAAAAGAAAAATCAAACATAATAAATAGGAGAGATTTCCACTCAGAATCTGGAAGATCCAGTAAAATGTAATTAAGTAATTCTTATTTTCTTTTAGAAAGAAGAATTCTGATTTTTTAAAAAGATTTTATTTATTTGAGAGACAGAGCATGAGCAGGGGTGGGGGGGGACAGAAAGAGAGAGAGAAGTAGACTCCCCACTGAGCGGAGAGCCTGGCTCCATCCCAGGACCTTGAGATCAAGACCTGAGCCTAAGGCAGATACTTAACAAACTGAGCCACCCAGGTGCCCCAGGAATCTGACTTTTTAAAGAAAGGTGACATTTTCTCAGATAATGCATTCTCATAAGAATTTATCACAATTGACCTTATCAAAGGAACATTAAACAATACAATATTTTCATTTTCAGCTTTATAATAAGGTAGTCAACAAGGTTTTTATACAAGTGGTCTTCATAGGACTGTTTTTTTAATGTCCTCCTTCAATGATCCAAGGACATTAATAAATACACGCGCGCACACACACACACACACACACACACACACACACACACTATTTGGAAGAAGTTTAGCTACTATAGTTCAGGGATGTATGAAATAAGGTATGAAAAATTAATAATACAAAATAGCATGCTATTTTGTAATATTACAAAATCACATGTTTTCCTGTAAGAAATAAGTTCTAAACTTTAGTCAGAGAACAAATCCCTGGTATAGCGAGTAAGTCTTCAGGGAGAAAATAAGGCTAGATACTTGACCTAGATTTTGAAGACAAAGGATGAACGAGCAGATATTGGTAGACAGAGAACTAGGAACATATAAGCTAAGAGAGAGTTAAGGTTATCATGGCATAAAGGTCAAGGGTAAAGAATGATGAAAAACTTTATCTGAGTAGAACATACCCTTTGAGGTAAAAAAAAAAAAAAATACTGGAAGACATAGTTTCTAGATTATAAGGCCCATGACGGCAGGCACAGCTTGTGTCTGGCTTGTTTCCTCAGTACCTAGTGCCTGTACTTGACATATGGTAGGAGTTTTATACATATTTTTTTTGCCTGACTTTTGATACTGAGGTAAGGATCTATATGTAAAGTGGGTCAACATAAGTAATTTTAGCCCCAGTACAGTGGAAATACCAGTACAATAAGAATCAAATTCCCTGAGTTCATTCTGACTCTGTTGTATACTTTCTAGTATAACTTTGACCACTGTTTTCAGTTTCCTCAACTGAAAAATGGGAATAAAAATGCATGCATGCCAACTCCATTGGGAAGATGAGAAAAGATAGTATCTGAGGAAGAACTTTGTAAGCAGTTTTGTATTTCCTCATTTAAGAAGTATTAATAAAAAGAAGGTCTTTGTTCAGTTGCTCTGCTTATGTTTCATCTGGAAGGCTGAGATTGTTATGTGTTCATCCTTAGCCTGAATTACTTTTCTAGGCACACAGACTGCATTTCCCAGTTTCCTTCCTTTGCAGTTGGGTGGGGCCATATAACTGCTTCAGCCAATGGGATGTGGGTGAAGTTAGTGTATGCCAATTCCAAGCCTGCCCCATAAAAACCTCTGATGCAACCTTCCACATTTTCTTTTTTCCTCTTATTTGCATACTGAAGAAGACTGAAGATTTAGAAGGTGGAGGCAAAAGAAAAAACTTGGGTCCCTAAGTCATCACTTAATGGAAAGCCACCTGGCAGGAGGAGCAGATACTTGAAAAGGAATATCCATGTTGGATAGTTGCATTAACTGGATTTTGGTTGTGTTGAGCAAGCTGGAATTTCAGGATTACTTTTACAGTGGTGATCCTGTCTAACTTAAAAAATATAGCAGCAGGGCACTGAAGGTGTTGATCAGGTGGTTTCATGTAGAGAGCCCTACATGAACAGTTATATAGTGGTATGTAGCAGGCTTTGAAAGGGAGTTAGAGTAGATAAGATTAAAGGGGAATTTGGGAGGATTAAGTGTCGTGTGCCTCAATTTGTAAATTTGTAAATGGGGAAAATGTACAGAAGCAGGTATACTCAGTAGATAATCTGAAATAAGAGTCGAACTCTATACAAGCTTGACTAGGCTTGTGTGAAAATTAGTGATAGAAGCTACAATTAGGAAAAAAAAAATTGTTCTCATAGGGTGGCTGATTTTGTCCAGCTACTGGAGTTGGCTTGGGCTCAGAGCTGAGAAACTGTGGCCTCAGAAGAGACCAATAGCCCTTTCCCACTTTTTAATTTGTTTTATCTTACCTTTATCTGTAATCATAAGGTATCCATGGACAAACAGATCTATCCTCATTCTGGACTTCCTGATGTGTGAGGTGGGCCCCAGCAACTATAAATCCTTTCACATGCTCCAGTTATCTCTCTAAAATGACAATTTTTTTCTTCTTTTCTTAACATTGTAATTAATTGTTTGGGTTTTGATAGAAATTTAGGCAAACTTATAGTTGCACAAACTCAAGTTTGGCTGAAAATAGCAAGAGAGTTCTAAGCAAAATATTTATATAGCAGCGTAGGAAGATGCACTAAATCTATGCTTGTCTTTATTGATGCCACCATGCACTATGTCTGAAGAGCAAATTCTAGAAGCAAATTCTAAGAAGATTTTCTTGATCATTGCAAAATCATTTAATATCAGGGGAGGCAGACATGTAAACAATTTAAATGCAGTATAAAAAAGATAAAGAATTGGAAAGTTGCAAAAGTTCTGTCAGATGGCTATCATTGAATTCTGGTTGGGAAGTTGAGGAAAACATACAAGAAAAGACATGGAAATACTGACAATGATGGCGATGACAGTAGTTATGCAGGTTTCTAAATGTGAGCCAACAACACACCTATGAAATAGATGCTATTATCTGAAGCTGATTCAGCGATGATAAAGAGTTTGGTATTGACCAGCTAATAGAAAGTAAAATTGGTTTAGACTCACATATATCCCATTCCATATATTACAGTCTAATCTGAAAGTAATCCACATATTTGGAAAATGGGTAACAATATCATATAGTACGTAAAAGCAAATGAATGTTCTGAACCATGAGCACTGAGATTTAAAGGAGACAGAGCTCCTACTGTGAAGGTTAGGCAAGGCTTTTCAGAGGGGGCTGTTCTTTTATTCAGTCAAAACCTCATGTAGTGGAAGCTTTTCACAATTCGTATGGCCAATATGAAGCTCTCACTGAATGTTCTGACCCAGCTTCAAGAGAAAATGAAGGTTTTATATATTAACATTATCTGCCATGTTTGGCCAAATATTTCCACTAGCTTGTGTGAAAACAAAACAAAACCCATCTCTATTAAGAACAAGTTGTAGTCTCTGTGCTATGATTTCTGTAATCTTATTTCCTATACACTAATGTAAGTTTTTCTTATGAAAGATTAGCTCATTATTGAGTCATCTGCAGTCCAAGGTGCTATAGTTGCACACTCACTGGAACGGATCAATTTATTTCAAAAGCAAGAATGTGGAAACAAAAGGTCACAGGCACTTGGCTTCATTTATTTTCTGGACTTAAAATCTATAAATTACATAACCTATATCCAAGCAACTGCAGAGAAAAATGATTTTTATCTTTAGATTTTTAAAATGTGTTTTAGTAGATTATCTCAATTTCTGTTGAGGGAACAACATGTGTTTTAGAGTTGTAATTATGTATAATTTTGTCAATTTCCATGCTTTATGCAGTATTGTGCCCTAAATATCTAATACAAGTGTAATACGAAAGTTTAATTAATTAATCGTTTTACACTGACTGGCATAAGACAACACTTAGCCTGCTTCTTTTCAGTAACAATAGATAGACCTTTATCGGGGATTTTAACAGGTGTCTCCCGTGATAGCCTGCAGGCCTAATCAGGTCCACTGTCTGATTTTTTATAAAGTTTCCAAAGTGTCATTGGAACTCAGCCATGCTCATTCCACTTCTATTTTCTATGGCCACTTTCATGCTATAATGGCAGATCTGAGTAGACCATATGGTCCACAAAGCCTAAAATATTTACTATCTGGTCCTTTACAGCAAGTTTGCCAAGCTCTGGCGTAGTTCAGGAAATGTTATATTTTAGTCTTCTTTGCCTATTCCCAAACCCAGGAAGAACTTGAAGTTTTTATAAGTAGAGTAGATAAAACTCTAACAGTTGGTGCAAATAGTGAGAAGATCACAGTGTCTGAAGACAAAAAGGCTTGGCTTAAGGCTGGATTTAACTGTTTTCTACCTGTGCTACCATAAGCAAGTTATTCATCTTTTCTAAACCTCAATTCTCCTATTGGTGATACATATATAATCTCTATCTCATATGTATATATTGAAGATAACATATTTAAAGGCAATACAGTATGGCAACTGTGAAAATAGCTTATTTTAGAGTCACTGTGGTTCACATTAGTAGTTTTCAATCATGGTTTGGTGATATCCTAAGAAGCCTTCAGTGATTTCAAGACTAGCTGCATAGTTTTGTCTATTGAGTACTTAAAATTCAATTTGATATTATCCTGTGTTACTATGGGGGGAGTTAAAGGAAGCTTTTCCAAGTCAAACTAAGAATTCATGGAAAACAATTAACACATATGAAAGTCATTAGCTTAGAGCACGGTCCTGTAAATGTAATTCAAACCTTGATCTTAAGAAGCTAAAAATGAAGCAGAACATAAATTTTATGTGTGGACATAACTGATTAACACACAAGGAATTGCTTCATGTTATGAGGAAGTTACTCACAAAATTCTTGGAGTGGGATCAACTCATTATAACACAAATCAGATATACTTTAGAGAATCAAAGACTTTATAGAAGTGGGGAAATTTGGGATTGACCAAAAAGAGTAGGGAAAGTAGAACGTTCCATGGAAAATGGGGTATTAGGAACAAATGCAGAGAAGTAGAAAAGCACAGAGGTATTCTGATAACGGTGTATTATGACTAAAACAGACATAGACAAATAATACTACTGAAAGATAATACTAGAACAGTGGACCAATTCTTGGAACCATAAAGCTAGAAAATACTGTCCAGCTGAGTAATAAGGGCTTACATCGTATGAAGATGCTGGAAATGAAAAAGAAGGAATCACTTCAGTAAATACAACATTTTCAAGTGTTTACAGGCACTCACGTATTATATGTTCTAGTCCTCACAACCTACCGGTGATAGGTATCTCCAAGGAAAGATGAGGAAAGAGAGACTTAGAGAGGCTAAAGACCAGTAGTGAGGGGAAGTACTGAGATTCAAATGCAGACATTTGAGTTTTAAGTCCACCGTTCCTACATTATATCACATTACTGCATTGATGAAAAAATCAGAGAGAGAGAGAGGATTTGGAGGTAATTCTGTGGTTTCTGACCTGAGTGGGAATTTCAACTTACAAGGAAGAACTGCCTTAGGAGGGGAAAGGATAACTTTGATATAGATCCTATGGGACATGAAGGAGTGATGAGTAAACCAACAGGTATATTTAGAAGTCACTAAACTTTACAAACTCTGAAACTAATAATACACTATTTTAATTAATTAATTTTAAATTAAAAAAAGAAAAAAAGACAGTTGGAAATCTAGTTCAGAGGCTGAGATGACCTATACTATAGACTTTTTCCTAATCTATAAATCTAGTAACCTTCATTTATGTCCTCATGCTACCCCTCATTTGATGACTTTCCATCCTGTTTTAACTGGATCCTGCTATTACTGATTAGAAGGTCACAGAATTTTAAAAAGAGGGGAGAGAAATAGGAAGACAGGGTGCGAATATGCACATTCTAGGTACATGTGCTTCTATCTTCATTCACCCTTAGGAGTTGGGGGTGGATGTCCTGGATTTTATGCCAACCGTCTGTAGTTTTCTTGGGCAGCTTTGGGCATAGGATTGATGAGCAGGAACCAAGTACAGAGTTTCATTTTCTTGATCCTGTCAGAGATCTGTTATTGTTCTGGTTTTAAGACATACTAGAAGGACCTGAGGGTGCCTGTGAAAATACTTGGGGAAGTAGAATTTAGGCTGTGGCAATATGTGGCAAGTACAAACAAATTTCCTTAAAAAATAAAAGTACTCATAAAGTGGAAAATTTCCTGACTTACTGTGCAGACTAAGCATGGACAACTAATAACCTGGGAGTCTCAATATTTCACTGAGCAGATCTCCTTGTACAAAGTTCTTATTCTGTGGAGTGGAACATGATCAGACTAAGAATCAGGAAATCTAGGTGTCAAACTTGGCTCTAGATGAGTGCTGATTCTTAAATTCATTATCCATAAAATAAGGATGCTGTGGCCAAATTCCCTGAGTTGCTAAAAATGAAAATGTTGCAATAATAATTGAAGTACACTGAGGAAGGTCTACAAAGAGCTTTTCTTCTCTCTGTTTCTACATTATTTTACTCTCCTAATCCCTTTTATCTCTCCCTGTTATGTTCTCTCATACCTATGCCACCTCTTCTAATCCTGAGCCAAGGGTGAATTTAGCAAAATGTATCCTTTCATGATCACTGCTTCTCAGCAGCCTGAAAGGGTCAAAAATGATATAACAACAATTTACTTTTGAACCTGTGTATTTCTTTAAATAAAAGGCAAAACCCTAATATAATCCTATGGCATTGACATAGGAGAAAATTACTATAATTATGCAAATTAAAATAAGTCAACAAGTTTCAGAACACAATACATGATAAGTAATGTTTTTAAAAATAACAGTCACTGAGCCTGGTCATTTGCACTTAATAATAGGCTCAGGAGGGAGCCTAGTGTCTGGGGAGAAACAGCTGTGGTAATAGATGTATTATGGCTTTGATAGGTTCTTTCTAGTAGTTTTATTTCTGTATTTGCTTTATATTATAGAATGCTCCTAGAGTGCCCTGCTATTGAAATTCCCATCATACCCAAGGCTTTAATTAAGTGATTGGATTTGACAGAACTTGAATTGAGGAGGCCAACCACTATGTCAGTTTATGCCAGTATGATATTATCAGGGCGCTGGCAAGGACATGCTTAGACCTTAATTTATGTCTTGAGCTGTTTCACTGTGTAACATAAGGAACACATGCCTCATGTGATTTTAAAAGGCATTGAATTTGGCTTATCACAGTTATATGGTCTTCATAAAGTCCAAAAGACAGGATGATACAAAGTGAATATTTCAGCATCATGAGTAATGGAAAGCATATGAGTTTCGAAACTAGAACTCCCAGGTTTAAATCTCAGATCTACCACTCATTACAGGATAAATGACCTAATTTTTCAGAGCCTCACGTATCTCTTTTAAAAATGTTATTCCAGTTACCCTAGGACTAATGTGAAAATGTATAATGTACACTCTGAGCCTGGTAGGTATGTGGTAGAAGATTAATAAAGATTATTTCTCCCCCAACCCCTTGAAATTTTTTTTTTCTAGGATCATTTTTCCATTTCTTTCCATCTGTAAATCTTTGAGATGTAGGAGTTATCTCTGGGGTTTGGGACAAATTTGGCCTTGAGGGCCCAAGGTTGGCAGGGGTTTTAACGACTTTAATTCATTTTGGAAAAAAAACAAAACACCACCATTTGCAGGAGGTTGGCCTTGCGGCCTTCCTCTTACAGCTCAGTCCATGTCACATAGACCTTATCAAATAACGTGTCAATGCTTTATCTTCAGCAGAGCTGGAAGCAGCTACAACATGCTAGGAGAATGTCGAATATTGATCTCATATACTGATATGTGGTTTTCCTGTCTGTATGAAGCATCTTGTTGCAGACCAGCACCTACTTCCTGGGTAACAGGAAACACACTCATTTCATGAGTAACAGAACTTGCTTTAGTCCAAACCAAACCTAAGTCCAAAGTTTGGAGGTACAGAATTGTTTGGTTTAGCATATGTTGCTCATAGCACAGGCTCGTAAGGATCAATGGTTTAATTTCTATCTATTTTTTACCTTTTGCTGTGTAAGTGCAAGGCACTGCCACGGGTTTCATGATTAAAGTAAAAAACATATAACAAGTGTTAACATAGTGGATCAGTTAAAACATTCCTCTACTAAAGAGAAAAATAGGAAGGTAGACTCTAGTTCAAGCCTAGTTGGGCTACACACCCTTTACAAAGCAGGCAGACTAATGTTGTGCCGCCAGCACCTAGGAAGAGTATCCACCTTTGGTAGATATGATAATATTTGTTAATCTGGATAGAGGTGCAGTAATCCTACAGATTAGAGTCAGTTTGGGGAAAGACATGATGTGGAAAAGCTTAATTCTGTCACAGTATTTTCCTCACATTGTGCTTTCTTTCCCTTTTCTTGGGTACTAAGTAGCTTGAATCTGGCCTTGGGATTCTCTCTTTAGCAAAACTCAAGACTCATATTCTTTCTGTCTCTCTCCCCTTGCAGGAGTCTGATATCCATCATCATCAATGTAATGACTGTTAATCTTCTAGAGGCATCCGTATGTTAACTGACAATGCCCTGAACATCTTTCTTATGGTAGGATTTTAAGTAACAGGTACATGCGACTAAAACATTTTGAGGCAGGCACCCCCTTTCTACACCATTCGAATCATGTCACCTGGCCTAATAAAATGCTCCAGAAACATGGGAATAGGAGTTACAAACCCCCTTTACAAACTTGCGTTTGAGTTGTGTTCTTTTAAATTATGATGAATGCTCCGATTAAAAACTCATCAAAAAAGATCCCAAAATGCACAATGCGTTAGTTTACAGCAGAACAATACTGCTCCTGAGAAGGACAGAAAAGTTGGACAATATATAAAATGATCTGTTTGAAGAATTTGGAGAATAGCCGAGACAACTAGGTGTGAAGGTACCAGAAAAGAAGGTGATTACAGAGAGATGAGCTGATTATTTGTAAACTGCTTTCTTCCTAGGGATATTTCCCAGTTCCTGGCCTTTGGAGGGAGGCTAAGAATCCTGCAGGCGACTGCAGCAATGAATCTTCTGATGGTGCCGCAGTGTGAGAGGGATAAAAATTGAAGTACAGAGTAATGAAGGTGGCCAGGACTTGAGGGACCGAGATGCTGGAGAGAGAGGAAGTACAGAGAGAGAAATCCAACTTTTTCAGATTGTCCCTTGAGTTTTTTGTGAAATTCTTAAGTTGGGTAGAGCAAGTGTTTAAGAAACACACTAGAAAGTCTCTGAAAAGCAGTGTGGGATTTGGCAATCTTTTGGAGCTAAAGAGGCAAAAAAAAAAAAAAAAATTGGAGCCATGGCCCGTCAAGCAGGAAGATTTCACCCGTCTCTCAGTAGGGACCTCTGGAAGGTACACAGTGGGAGTGGTGAACCAGAGTTACATAAATAAAAGTTAACAGAATCTGTAATCCAGCATTGACTTTAGCTCCCTGCTCAGATTCCAGTCATCCACGCTCAGTTACTGATTGGTGTCTCCAAATCCATACAATTTTTCTGTGTGGAGAAGTTTTACCATTTGCTTTGGTTTTTAATAAAATAGAAGAGTTTGATTTAAATGGTAAGAGAGATTATTTTAGGAGTACTGTTGAATCTCTAGATATACATGGTGTTAAAGCCTAATTTAGGGGCACATGGGTGGCTCAGCTCATTAAATGTCTGCCTTCAGCTCAGATCATGATCCCAGGATTCAGAGATTGAGCCCACATCAGGCTTTCAGGGCAGCGGACAGCCCGCTTCTCGCTCTCCTGCTGCTCCCCTTGTTTTCTGCGCCCCCCGTCAGATAAATAAATAAAACATATTTTTTTAAAAGCTTAACCTATACACTTCATGAGCTTCTTTTTCCCCTAATTCAGGCAATAATCCGAAAAGTATTGAGTGCCACCAGTCTGTTCCAGGTGTTATTTACAGGGGTATATAGCAGAAAAGGTAGACAGACCCATTCCCTGTCTTTGAAGAAGTCACAATCTACTAGGGAAATACAGTATAAATTACACATTAAGTGTAATCAAGAATACTCTGCACATGTCTAACACTTTCCTAACATCTGGAAGAGCCAAAGCATTAATACAAGCTCTGAAGATAGAGAGTTGTGGGAGACTTAGCTTCATGGGCATATTATTAATGTTGGATGATGATGATGATGTACTAGTTTGAAGGCAGTAGGATAAACCTGTTCTCTTTTTAGTGTGCCTACTGGAATTTTAGGTTTGAATGTCAATTATCTCTTAATCTACATCTAAGTTAAAATATTCTCTCTTCCTCAACCCTCATCAGTGCAATGTGGCATGTTGTATTAAATATGGAGTCTAGAGACCACAGAGATTAATACCAGCCTGTTTGTGGTGTTTCTGCTTCCATGCTATGGGTTAACAGTACATCCTTTGGCACCACGTGTAGGGATAACTGCATGAATGTGTGAGGTTTCAGGAGGAGAGGGCTTTACAATATTCTGAAAATGCCAGAAAATTAGTAAAGAATAGGAGCTTCTGTCATTTCATAGCTGATTTGATTAAAGACTAGAGCACCCTCTGGCCTGTTCTGCATACAGATTATGGCAGCAGAGTGAGCAGGCAATGATCAAGTTTGGATGAGTGGGTTTTAAAGTAGATTAGGTTAGAAGGAGGCAGGGACTTTCAGCAAAGGAAAAGGGTTGTAAAAGGTGGCCATTTGATCAGCTGTGTCAAACTAGAGACCTACTACATGAAAGATATGGTCTAACTAGAGCAGTGGTACCTACGGGCTTCAGAGAGAAGGGAGATCTGGGTGGAATAATCGTGTAGCTTATCTCGACAACAGGATTGCCCAGATCTTGTATTTTAAACACTTACGTGGTTGTAATTTTCAAATAAAATTACAGCTTAAATTTAATTAAAATATTTAATGCACAATGTACAAACAGCTTTAGGCAAAACACTAGCTGTGAAATTTTCTTGAAGTTTGGAACCTAATGCATGAACCTGCACTAAAATAACCCTCCCATGATTCTTCAGAAGCAGTTTGGTCTGGGGCAGGATGTGTGTATCTGTAAGTCGTTCAGAAGAATGGGTAGATGTGTTGCTTACAAATGACAACATTTAAGGTGAGACAAGTGACTGTGCAATAGCTTGAGTATCAGAGAGGATGTTACAATAAGAGCTAGAAATTGTGTGGCATGTAATAGCACTAAATCCAGGCCTTGAGATAGACTGTTTGTTCTCAACTCTTTTAATTTAGTCCCTTCTCATTATGTAAATGATGTAAGCAAGTCTTAATGATATTTTTAATAGAATTGATTCAGAAGCATTATAAACCAAATGGGATACTTTAGGAATGAGTCACAGCAATTTAATAGGCTCAGGTACTGGTCATTTTTTTCCAGAACTATGCTGTCCATTCCAATAGGAAAGGCATCAGAAAAACAATCTATAAGCTCTTTTTAAAAATTATATTCTCCTTCTCCTGTGTGTGTGTGTGTGTGTATGAAGAGTAACATTTTTGACCTTGGAAATGAGCTTTTCCTAAAGATTATCAGTCCCATCAGTTTCAACCCTAGAGCTTTGTACGAAGAGCTTTGGCTACATCTTTATCCTGTGTTAGGATGGTGTCTGGCATGTAATTGGTATTTTTCTATCTTTTGTTGACTGAGGGAAGAAATAAAAGACTAACTGAATGCCAAGGACTTGGTCAAAGTAGTTAGAGCAAACAGGCTTAAAACCAGTCTTCAGACAGCAAGTCAGAAGGACAAGGATGCAAACTCCCAAAACTCGTAAGATTGATGAGAGAACTTTTAAAGTGGAGAAGAGAGTTTCTTACATTACCCTTGCTAAGAGACAACAATGATTTATATAAAGGATGGGACTGAACCTAGCAATTGTGAAAATTTAGACATCTCGCCCAGGTTTAGTACAAGAAGAGTGAGAGAGAAAGACCTACCATCACGTAAGACTGTAATTTGGTTTGTAAGTTCCTCCTAAATGAAAAATCAACCCTACACAATGTTTTCCTGTTATAATTTCTTTTTAAATATTTAAATCGATCTCAAACATAGAAAAGTTGGATATATGGTATTAAGAACTTTAATTTTCCTGTACCATTCAAGAGAGTTGCTGATCTCATGCCCCATCAGCTCTGAATACTTTAGTGTGTATTTCCTACCATGAGGATATTTTTCTATAGTAAGCCCAATAAAATCATCAAAATAAGAAAATTAACACTGATATATGACTACCATATAATATTTAGATCCCATTTAAGTTTTACAATTTTCCCAGTAATGTCTTTTCTTTAGCAAAAAGATCCAGTTCAGAATCACATCTTGCATTTAGGTGTCATGAACCCTTCAGTCCCCTTCAATCTGAAACTGTTACTTTATCTTTCCTTGACTTTCATGACCTTGACACTTTTGAAGATCACAGGCTACTTACTTTTAGAATGTTCTTAAATTTGAACTTATCTGTTTTTTTTCTTATAAATGGATTCAAGTTATGCATATTTGCCAGGGATATCATAGCAGTGATGTTGTGTTCTTCTCAGTGTATCCTATTATGTATATAACATTTTGATTTGTCCTGTTACTGATGCTATTACTTTCATCATTTGCTAAATATAGTATCTGCCAGGTTTCTCTATAGTAATGTTACTCTTTTTCCCTTTATAATTATTTACTGGGGAGATATTTTACAACTATGCAAATATTCATCATAAAACTTGTTATTCATTTCCCCATCATACTTTCAATTTATTCATTTACTTACATTAGTATTAATTACCTGGTTCTAATTTTTTTAATATTTTTATTTAAATTCAATTTAGTTAACATATACTGTATTATTAATTTCAGGGGTGGAATTTAGTGATTCATTAGTTGCATATAATATCCAGTGTTCATTATATCAAGTGCCCTCCTGTCTTTTTATTGTGCTATGTTAATCACCATACAGTGCATCATTAGTTCTTGATGTAGTGTTCCATGATTCGTTGTGTATAAAACCCAGTGCTCCATGCAATCCGTGCCCTCCTTAATATCTGTCATAGGCTCACCCATTCCCCCACCACCCACCCTCCCTTCTAAAACTTTCCATTTGTTTCCTGGTGTCCATAGTCTCCCACTCCGCTTTCTCCCCCTTCATTTTTCCCTTCTCCTAATATCCTCCATGCTTATGTTCCACAAATAAGTGAAATCATATGATAATTGACTTTCTTTGTTTAACTTGGTATAATCTCCTCCAGTCCCATCCAAGTTGATGCGGAAGTTGAGTATTCATCCTTTCTGATAGCTGAGTAGTATTCCATTATGTATATGGACCACATCTTTATGGATTCGTCTGTTGAAGAGCATTTCAGCTCTTTCCACAGTTTGATTGTTGTTTGTAACTGTCATTATTTGTTTTGGTATTTGAACTGCCCCAGATTTAGCCACTGGGGAGCTCCTTCAAGCTAGCTTCTGTGTCCTTTTGATATGTCACTATCTTTTTTTAAAAAACTCTCTTTCTTGTGCAAAAAAAGTGTTTCAAGATGTTTGGGAACTTTTTTGCCTTAGTCCTGGAATCAACAATTTCTCTAAGGAGACTGGTTCCATTTAGGGGTGAATGATATTAAAATAAGTTCTTTGTGCTCATTGCTATTGGAGTGTCACTGTTCCCAAGCCCTCTCGTTTATATTTATTTCTATATATATCCATGTGTTTACATCTCTGTTTATCTCTCTATTGGAAATCATGAGTTCACATCAACACCTCAAATTTTTCTCTAGCACCACAGGGTTCATTCTGTTTTTTTCCTCCCTTGCCACATTTGTTGTTCCCCCCAACAGTGAGAAAACTGGTTCCTGTTATCCTCGATATATTTACTTATTTAATCAATGCCCCTCTATATGATCAATTTCCAATTGTTGCTACTACTCCAAGCCCTCAAAAATTTCCCCTTACTCTACCTGGGTCTTGACAGCTCTGACTGCTACCCCAAGTATGAATGTTCTTCTCATCCTTCTGAGCTCTGATTTCAGATGCCACACTATTGCTATTACTTCCATCCTGCGTGGGTTCCTACTTGGGTATTTCTAACCCACCTGGGCTTTTGTACCTTGCCCTCAGCTGTATCCTCAACCTGGTGAGGACATTTGCCATACTCAACCCCACTGCCTGCTTTTAGAACTGAATTTTTCAAGGAGGGAATGGAAGGGAAGAGGAAAAAAGGAAGAGAAACTTAAAAATCTTTTTTTTTAATATTTATTTATTTATCAGAGAGAGAGAGAACACAAGCAGGGGGGGAGCAGCAGGCAGAGGGAGAGGCAGGCCCCCTGCTGAGCAAGGAGCCCAATATGGGACTTGATCCCAGGGTCCTGGGATCATGACCTGAGCTGAAGGCAGACACTTAACCGACTGAGCCACCCAGGTGTCCTGAGAAACTTAAAAATCTTAAAAATAAATCATGTTACTCATTGTCAAAAATTCCCACCATTACATATTCTTAAATCAATTTGTATTTTAAAAAAATACCCATAAACTCTTTGGGATTTGAAGGATAAATATTTGGGGCTTCATTTTGTAGATTATGGGGCTTGGGTTTATTGTTCCTACAGTGTTTGACTGAGATCCATGGTTTTCAAACTGAATCTTCCATAGCCCTAAGTTTTGTAAACCT
This sequence comes from Nasua narica, assembly GCA_028533885.1. Classification (NCBI taxonomy): domain Eukaryota; kingdom Metazoa; phylum Chordata; class Mammalia; order Carnivora; family Procyonidae; genus Nasua; species Nasua narica. Next base: position 100,062,716 of record CM052810.1, on the reverse strand, counting down.
ATCCCAAGGCTGCTCTGGGAGGATAGGTTGGGGAGAGTGCAGTTGGAGTGGCTAGCCTTGTTTTCCATCTTGCCTCAAGGAAAATAAGCACGTGTATAACTGTTTTATGTGTCAGATTTCCACATAGGATTTCAGTTGAAAATAAAGGATTCAAATGCTAAACGTGTTTGAAAACCAGAGTTAGATGATGTTTCAGGGTTTAGGCTGAGAGTTACAAGAATCAAGCTTTGAAATGATTAGGTGCACTTTTTATTTTTCAAGAATCTGAGCAATGGATAATTTTCTGTCATTAAATGTTTTCAACATCAATTTAATATATGACCCATTTAGATTATTTTCAAAATATGGAAAACCATTGCCTGTTTCTCAATCTCCCTGCCACTGACGCAGTGGAAGAAAGCCACTCTTAACAGTTTGGAATGTTTCCTTCCAGGATTTTTATTGCTTTATTATAATCTTTAAAATAATTGTAAACATTTGTTATATATAATATACTCTCAGTTTTATAGCCACATATTTTCTGGGATCTCTGTTTTTTTTTTTAACAATTCTTTCTTTAAGATTTTACTTGTTATAGAGAGACAGATAGAGTGCACAAGCAGGGCTAGTAGGCAGAGGGAGAAGCAAGCTCCTTCCTGAGCAAGGAGCCCAATGCGATACTCAATCCCAGGACCATGGGACTATGACCTAAGCTGAAGGCAGATGCTTAACCCAGTGAGCCACCCAGGTGTCCCTGGGGTCTCAGTTTTAATGAGGTTAAAAGTAGCAAGAGTTTTTGTTTGTTCATTCGTTCATTCGTTCATTCATATATTAAGTTCTTGGTCTGTTAAAAGTTGTGGATATAGTCCTTATGAGGATTGAGTTTGCCATCTTGTGGAGTAAGAGACTAATCTGAAGCGTGGGAAGTATTAGAAAAAACTACACAATGCTGTGCGATCATATGATGGGAAGACTTTACCTATTTTAGGGCATGTGTAAGGGCATGGGCAATATCAAAGAAAGTATTATCCAGTAATCCCCTCTTAGCTGTAGAGGTGATTGCAAAGAGGATGTGCACAGAACACTAGCAGCATCTAATACTCTTTGCCCTACTTCTCAGCCCTACTAACTTCAGATTTTGATTATTAAGTTCTTATTTTTCAGCACCTTACACATTTTGCTCTTCTTCAATAATTACCACTTCTTCTCTATGGATTGATTCCTATCAGTACAAAATTTCCCATTTAAAAAGTTCCTAGATTTCCTTCCAGTTCTATCTCATTTACTTTCACTGTTTCACATCAAAACTTTTTTTAAAAAGATTTTATTTGACACAGAAAGAGATCACAAGTAGGCAGAGAGGCAGGCAGAGAGAGAGGGGGAAGCAGGCTCCCTGCTGAGCAGAGAGCCCGATGCGGGGCTCAATCCCAGGAACCTGAGATCATGACCTGAGCTGAAGGCAGAGGCTTTAACCCACTGAGCCACCCACAGGCACCCCCTAATAATCACTTCTCTACCCTCTTCTTACTCAGTCTTTCAGTATGATTCAACAAAGATGTGCCTCCAAGAATTTTTCCTCCTCTTGATTTCAGTAATACTGTATCTTCCTACCTCATTGACTACTCCTTCTCAGCCTCTTTTAATAGGTCATTTTCTGGTGCCCCCTGTGATTGTGTCTGAGTTTGATCCATTTATATGCTCTCCAACTTAAGTTATTCAATTCACTTTACTATTCACTGATCTCCAGACCAATATAAACATTGTCTACCTGGTACTTCTATATGCATATTTAATAGACATCTGAACATGTATAAAATAAAGCAGCTTTTTTTTTCACCAAAACCTCTTCATTACTCAGTGCTTTCCATCTCAAAAAATGTCCACCACTTACCTAGTTGCCAAAAAAAAAAAAAAAAAAAATCTGTGAACCGTTCTTGATTTCTCTTTCCTTAGCCTCTTGCATCTGACTTCATTGGTAAGTTCTCTTGTCTTCATCTCAAAAATAAATCCTGAATACACAAGTTTCCCCATAGCCATCCCTATCACCCAAGGCATTATCATATTCCCCAGTCTATTTTCAATGGCTTCCTAATTGGTCTATAAATTCTTCTACTCTTGTACCTTTATAATCCATTCCATACCCAGTAAACAGAGTGATCTTTTATTTTTATTATTTTTTTAAGATTTTATTTTTAAGTAATTGCCACACCGATCATAGGGCTCAAACTCACAACCTTGAGATCAAGGCTCACGTGCTATACTGGCTGGGCCAACCAGATGCCCCCTGAGTGATCTTTTAAAATAATATTTTAAATCATGTTGCTTCCTTCTTAAAGTATTCTGGTTTCCCATAATACTTAACAACAAGAGCAGCAATGTAATCTTGTCCCTTCCTACCACTCTGACTCATTTACTACTACTTTCTTTTGCTTTCTGCTTTTCTTTTTGCATCTTTGCTTATTGTGGTATTTGGTGGCATCACTAAGAGTATGTGTGATTCAGTGATTTAAGATGTCCTGCAACTTGCAAGACAGACCTTGAAATGAAGCACAGTTCCAAAAACGACATGATTTTCAGATATCCTTCCAGGCATTCATGTGAAAAAGATCAACTTAGAATTATTTGGACCTAAAACCTAATTCCATTTTACATATAAGCACAAAGTGTTTTTTGTGTGATTTTAATATATGCTGAAATTTCTAGGAATGCAGCTACATTGTAAATTGAGAAAAGATTATAATTTATTTTGTTAGAACTCTACCAAGAGTTGCTCACCGTTTCAGAAAATCATATCACCAATGGCAACGCCATTTGTGGTATTTGAGTTGCTAATGCAACACACCTGTACCTGACTCCATTTGTAGTTGTCACATTCATACTGATTCTAAGTATAGACACAAACATCTGACTACTTCATATGGCTTCTTTTTTATTATACCTGAGCATTTTCATTTGAAAATATGTAGTTTTATTACAAATTACCTTTTTATTCTTTTTACTTTATATTAAAGTTAAGTAATGATATTGATATTTTATATTAACATTTTGAAGATTATTTGTGTGAATAGTTTATATCATATACAAAGTTAATTTCGGGGCAGAAATGGGGATTCTACAAACTATTTACCATAAAAAGATAGCTCTGGGCCTAATAGGATTTGGAACCCTGCTCTAATACTTTAAGTTGATACTATGCCAGGTTGTCAAAATGCTGGTCCCATTTGCCACAGTCTTGAACAATAGAGAAATTCCATTCATGGGGCTATAACAGGAGCATAAGACAATGTGCCAGCTCCTGAGAAAATTCCAATATCTGGAATTAATCTGGTAGAGCTGTACATGGACCAGAGACTATTAACTGTTTACCAAAACCCTCTAGTTTTCTTCTTTAGATGAACCACACATTTCTAAACGTTCTTTGCCACTAGGCATGGAGGTAATTGAAAAATTTTATTTTAAGCGTGTACTTTGTTCAGAGTTATTTCTCTCTGTGTATAACCATTTACTTCTGGGGATCAGCCTAAGATACAATGTGCATTAAAATTCCCCCCCTTCTTTCCTTCTCAGTTATTTCTTGTGAACTGCTCTTATGGACAAGATTTGGAAGGGCTTTAGGGCCTAAGGGTGTGATACAGACACAGCACTCTCATCTGCCAAGAAAGTGGTATCTTAGAGAAGTATTTATTTTATTATTATTATTATTATTTTATTGTTTTGCTTTTAACACTTACACTGAATTAAACTTAAAATAGTGGTACAAAAAGCAAGGTGTAATATGCTTTTCTCCTTTTTACAGGTTGTCTTTTTAATAAGAAACTTTGAATAGGGTTTCTCAATGCAGGTTTATTTCTTTATACTTAATTTGTATTTATCTAAGATTTTGGCATTGAGTTACCAGTAGGTATTATTTTCAGTATTGAAGATTTTTGCCCTTTGGGAGGAAGTGTCTTCATACATATTTTAGAGATTTTGAGAGTGGCTGCATTAGAAGCTAATGGTGTAGAACCACTTTAAATCAAGATCAACTATATTTATTTAACACACCAGATAATAGCCTATTCAGTTGTCACAGGCTGATGGTGATCCATGGAGAAATGCTAATAGAAGAAACAAATAGAAGTCCTTTGTTGTAGTTAAAGAATACAATTTATAATACACAAAGGAGATGAAGAAGCACGTTGCCTTTTGATCGGGCAAGCTTCTGTGGACTTCAGGTTCCACAATGATGACCCAACTCCAGTGAGACCACCTGAACAGGGTGAGGATACTATCAAGTTTTTTTTGGAAAGCTCACTTTGCCATTCTCACCAGGATTTTTTTTTCTTCCTTGTCCATTATCCAGTGTTGAGGAAACTTGGGGTACCTGCCTGCCAGGTAAATGGAAGTAACTTTTTAGTCTCTTTGCAAAATCATATTAAAAGTGTAAAAAAGCCAATTCTCTGGAGTTAGTTTGCCTGGAGAAACTATCCCCCTAGCAGGACAAGGGCTTAGAATTACCCAATGTATTCCTTCAAAGTTAAATATCCCATTGTTTTTTAATGTTAGTTCTTAATTTTGAAGCTCAATTACCATGGTTATGTGTTGAGTTCAGGGATTAAGGATAAGTTTTCTGTTCCAAACAATAATATGTACTATACTTGTTTCCTTAGAAGGAGTTAGGGCAATGCTCCACCAGCTTTATTAATGGAGGGACTGTTGATTAGATCTTGATGTCCTTTACTTTCAGAGAAGTGTCATCTAGCAGAAAATACTGTTGACACTCTAGGTACCACAAGATAACATTGTAGGATCTGATTTGATTAATTTTGTACAGAACCTTTTCACAGCAAAGCATTCATTAAAAATAGCTCAGTCAACGAGTGACATCTGTGGGTTGCTTATTCCGAAGGAAAAAAATCAAGATATTTAAAAACATGCTTCACAATAGGTTAGTCAAATTATTAATAGTGGAGAACATGTTATTAACATATTATACTAATGGGGTGCTTAGGTCAAAGATACTGTAGAACTACAATACTAACAAACAATACCTCAGAGTAATGGGAGCTACACAGCTCATAAGATCCTATTTTGAAAGCAAATTATGTTTTAGGGTAAAACGCTATGCATGTATTTAGGACTATTTCAAATATCTTCTGTGAAATATTGATTGATGTACTTTGGCAGAACTAGTCACTCCTTCCTCCAAAAGTAATTTATTTATACCTTTTGCACTGATACTGAATTATTATTATTTATAATAGTTGTAGTAGTCTAGTAGTTATTTAGCAGAGCCTATGACTATCTTCTGTATCTTCATGGCTAAGTTTGGTGGCAGCTATATAGTAATTTCTCATCAAATATTTGTTGAAATGAGTTTCTGCATGCAGGCATACACTTATGAATCAACGAATGAAACAATTCCAGTAAATACTGACTATGGTTTCATCCACATCATAGGTAGATCATGTGTCCTATAGAAATGGTAGGATTGTGACCTTCTTATTGTAACAATGCGTGTAGATTTTATTGGTAGAAAGAATATAGTCTAATGATATTTCACAGTATCAAACTTTGTTAAAGAAGGACACGTACTAAAGATTTGATTTTAAAATACTAACAAAGCATTAAGGAAAAATTATGGAGTAACTTATAAAATGTTAAATGATCATGAGAACAAAAATTTGGATCTCATTTTAGACTTGATTAGTTTTAAAACCACAATAAACTGAAGAAAGATAGTTGTTTTTGTTTTTGTTTTCTCTCTCCTTGGGGATTGCACGGGGAAACTAAATTCCAAGAATCATGAGTGCAGGGCCAGAGTGTGTATTTGCTTGACTTTGTGTTCCCAGTGTTTAACATAGATGTAAGAACATGTTAGGCTCTTAATAATATTTGTTAAATAAATGAATCAATAAATGAAACACATTAGTCTGACTGTAGTTTTCTTATTAGTGGATTTATAGTTTCTATTGACACTGGGGTTTTGCCTATAAGAAGCTGTAATATCTTTCATAGTTTATAAGAAGCTGTAATATCTTTCATAGTTTCCCTCACAGCCTTGGTTGGACAATCTTATTTGTTCCTTGAAGAAATATTATTTGGATATGTGAATCCTCCTGGCATAGGTTTCTACTACAATGAATTCCTCTTGACTCTAGCTGCCTGGTGTTGAAGTTTCAAAGTTATTTTAAGTGCTTCTCCAGAAGTTTGTCCACAGAACTACTGTAGCAGTTTTCACACATAATTTCATTTATGAAAAGTTCTTATCAAAAGCTATTTCCCTTTAATGAAATTGTACATACGTGGCTTGCTTTTGTATGCTTTCCCTCAATCAGGAGAATCCTTGTTTGATTAGATACACACCTGTTGGGGACAGCTTGAAAAAGAGGGAGTAAGGAGTTGGGATCTAAAAAGAGACAAAAGAAATAAAGCAGGTGGCAGAGCAGGAGAGATTTTTAAAATACAACTTTGGGAGAAATTAAGGTGGCTGAGGTAAAGTTAGAACTTCATCTCATTGGCTGGAAGGGAGAGATGCATGTCTTCTAGTGCGGAACTCTTATGAACAGTGGGTAGTATGAAGCCTAGAGGTACCTATTTGGTATGCCTAGTTGCTTGAATAAAAGTTGCCTAGCGCTTTTACAGTCAAGTTACTGTAGGCATCTGGGGTCACCATGTGACCCAGGAGGCAAAGTTCAACAACTTATTCATCTACCCAGAAAAGCATGTAATGTTATGTGCAATACAACATGTTTAGGGCAGAGGAGAGATATATTACCTGCTACAAATCAGATAATATATGTACAGGTATGTTGTTGGAGATGCTGGAAAGAGATTTTAGTATCCTGTCTTCACTGTTTGGCTTTCAAGAATGAAAAAAACCTATTTATACTAACTTTCATAGCTTCATTCAACCTTGGTGGCCCAAACTTACTTTTCCTTTAGAGGCTTATTTTTTTTGGAAATGTGAATTCTGCTGGCACAGGATTTTTGGAGCCTAATCCTTTTATTGGAAAGGAAAAATATATGTTTGTATAGCAATGTAAAAATTGCATGAGCCACAGAGATGCAAAAATATTACTTTATCTTTCCATAACTAGACTTAATTTTAATCTTGAGCCCTCTTTTCAGTCTGAAGCAGAAAAATTCATTTAGTAACTTACAGTTTTAGTGGTTTCTCAGTGATTTCAAATTTAAATCCAGTAAAATTTAAGATTCCCCTTCTCTGATTCTCCCTGGGGCTGATGTTAATCATAAATGTGTGTCAGGATGCAGCACTTGTGAAAGGTCATCCATCCCTCCATACCGATTTGCCCTGTGCTGACTTCAATTAAGATGAACAATAATCCTGTCACAGGCATTTATTGTCTGCATGTCTAGAACTTGGGGACCCTCCAAACTGTTGTTTTTGGAAGGAGCACCATCCCCCTTTCAGACTCAAATTGTATGATCTACGTTGTAGCAACTTACTCTCTAGATGACCACCAGAATCTTCCCTGCTAGTTTTATATTACATTCAGGAAATTCTTTGCCAGGAGAAAATATTTAGTAGCCCCTGATTCCTCCTGGACCCTTCAGGACATTTTTGAGACTGCAAAAAATCCATAGTGAATACTTCTTCCCTCTCTTCTTTCCTTCTAACATTTAATTCAGCTGACAGGTATTTGCTAGGCACTGATAGTAAAATGTCCCTTCCCTGAAAAATATTACTTCCAGTAGAATTTGAGAATGTAACTTTCTAGTGGGATGTGAGAATCAAAATAATTTACCTCTCTCCCAACATATATACAAGCTTAGATACTGAAGACTAAAACTACTTTGCCCTACAGCATACTATCTCTATTAACACACCTTCACTGTTGTATAAAACTCTTGCCAGGCTGATGGCTTTAACTCTTCAACAGAAAGCTTCAGTGGTTTACACTCTCAAATTCTTTGAACTCCTTGTCTCAGAAATCCCTGCCTTGCTGTTTTATGATCCTTACCCAATTCTAGCCAATCCCCTATCTCCAACCCTACCTCCTAAATTAAAAGACTACCTTAAACCAAACTTTCAATTCTCAATAAATTCTGATCTTGTCTGAGACTGCCAAAGCACTGTCAGGGAGGTATCTTCCCTTACAGGGTACGCATCAGACTTAGCTTTGCCTCAACAAATCAACAGGCTATGTTGGTGGTATTCAGGGAGCCAGCACTTGACAGTGGTATCATCATAACTCAGTAGCAAGCCCATCTTCTAAGAGAAGGTATATTTAGTACATATAATTAGCTCTAATTGCTATGAAAGATTATTTTAAATGTATGTTTATGCATGATCAGAAGTCAGGCCTGTCATTGCTACTTCATGATATGGTTTGAATACCCAAACCAAAAACCATTGAGTATTTCTCAATGGACATTAAAAAATGTGATCTTTGTTTTAAAAAAATGTGATTTTTGTTAATCACCGTGTTAAGATTTAATGCAAGTTCTACTCATGCCTCAGGTATTGAGTTTAGGCCCTCTTGATAATATCAGACGCTGAATGTTCCTCACCTGTCCTGACCTGTTCTACGTTCAGTCTCCTGCTATGTGGTTAGGTTCCTAAAACATCTTTCACAGGTGACATTATTTTTATGCATTTTTTATTTTTGACTAAAGTTTGTTCCTTCTATCTGCTCACCTAGCCAGGTGTTATAGTCTGAATGTATCCCCTCAAGACATATATGTTAAAACTCCAGCTCCTGAGGGAGTTGATGGACCTAGGAGGAGAGGCCTTTGGAAGGTGGTGACTAGTGCCTTTATTAAAGAAGCTCAAATTGCCTGTGAGAAGTCTGACCTGGAAGAGTGCCCTCACCTGACCATGTTAACATTCTGATCTCAGACCTCTTACCTCCATACCTGTGAGAAATACATGTCTGTGGTTTACAGGTCACCTAGTCCTGGTATTTTATTATTGCAGCTTGAATGGACTAAGAAGTGAACTGAGCTAAACAATAAATGCAGTCCCTAAAATTCCTTTGTTAAGTGTATGTAAGATCTCCTTTGGCCAGGGTTTTTAGTTGTAGGCAACAGAATCTGACCTAGCAAGTTTACTTGGAAAGGGATTTATGACAGTTCACAGAATTATTGGGAGAGTTAAAAGTACAGACTCTAGGCTGAGCTTCTGGGAACAATGCCCAGAACCACACTGAAAACTGGCTCGCTAAAGAAGCTGCTGTTGCCATTGGCCTTGGAACTCAATGCCTTTGCCATGATCAGGAAGATGTTGCATTGGGCAAGGGTTCCCACTGCTGCTAGCTTCAGAAGAATCAAGCACCCCTGCCAGTATGCTGTTTGTGATTGGTTTTCAAAGTGTGGTCCCTGGCAGCAGCAGCAGCATCACCTGGTAACTTGTTAGAAATGCACATTCTCAGACTCCTCCCCTGACCTATTGACTCAAATATTGTGGGGGTAAGGTCTGATGACTTGTATTTCTGAAGCAAGCTAAAGTTAGGAATTGTTCACTTCATTACTCTCTATCTTATGCATATACAGGTACGTCTGTTTGGCAGAACCTAGCACATAAGAGGACTTCTAGCCAAAAAGCAGAGCAAAGGAGTCTATAGCAGTACTTCTCAAAATTCAAAGTATATCTGAATTACTTATAGATCTTCTTAAAATGCAGATTCAGATGTAGTATGTCTGGTGGTCATTGCCAACAAGATCATAGGCAATGCCAATACGGCTCCATAGACCACATTTTGAGTAGAAAATGTTTCTAGTACAGAAACACATGCTAGCAAGGAGGTCAAGGGGATTGTGAGGAATCCAATGTACAGTATCCTTTACTTATCCTCTCTTTTAATAAAAACTCACAACTTCCAAAATATGCAAAAGAAAGAGATTCTCCTCATGGGGAGGAGTCTGCAGAATCTTTGTTACATTTTCCTTTACTTTCCTTTACTTGAATAAGGAGTCCATCATCTCCTTTCTTGGAAGGTTTGGAGTGTCTGGGTATTATAGTTTAGGAAAGAAGTTAGATTTTTCTTAAAGCCTAAGTTAAGCCAGATTCAGTAAGCAGCTCCTTAACTTTTTCTCTGAATCTCTTTCCTAAGACTACTTCTCAGTCAGAAATAAACTCTATAAACTCAACTGCATGCCCTCACCAAGGCTCTGCTTGCTACTGCCACTGTTGATTGCCTCCCTACTGAGATAGCCTAAAGTTGAGCCTTGATATGGTAACAGTTCTGGAGGATTCATGTGGCTACCTGGTAGCCACTTGAATATATTTGATCCTTTCCCTCATGGCCAGATTAGTGCTTTGTTTTCATAGGAACATTCTCAAATTTAGGGAATAGTTTTGCCTTTCCTGTCTGGGGAACTTTGGCCAGCTTTACCATTTGTTGATTTATATTTCTGCTTTATCATGATATTCCATCCAATATACCTCCAACCAGAGAACATATTTTACATCAAAGAAAGCATGACTGGTCTTATAATGGGCCCATCACCCAAGAAGATCGTATTTTTTGGTAGAAGCTGTATCTGTCACCTGGCTTTTCATCTTTTTGAAAAGGAATCCTTATTCTGGCCTGGTTGAGGTAGATATAGCAATTACTAGGGGTAAGTGGGGTTACTGCTAAAGAGAGATATATTTGGAACCCAGATGACTCACTAGGCTATCTCTCACTATGTTTTCTCACTCAGTAGTCCTGGTCAATGGAAAGCTATAAATATCTAATAAAGAGACCATTATGGATTCATATTCTGCCAGGAATAATGATCTGGGTCATCTCACTATCTAAAGAACCCCATCTAACTGAGGTTCTGACAGGGTATGAGTGGGTAGTGCAGCTGTAGTTACTGAGACCTTGTGACCAGCTTTGAAAGAGACTGAAGCTACTCATTTTATGTTAATTAATTGCCTTTTTGTTTACCCCTCACCCCTTCTTTTCTCCTTCCTTCTTACCTTTTATGGAAAAAAGACCTGGCTATGGCTCATGATTTAGGTTTCAGATAAGAACTAGGCCATGATAAGTAGCTGATGAGATTTTGTTGGGAAGACAAACCTCTTGTCTGGACAAAGGATCAAAATAATTTGGCTTATATTACTAAGTGGGTTTATGATAAGAGTATCAATGATGTGATTGGTGTTTAGACTATCTATACTATTTTTCACCACAGATATAATATTTCTATAGTATATATTTTTCTCTTGGTTACTATAATTAAAATTAGGAGAATTTATTTTTTTAATTGAGAATAAAATGGCTTCTAAATAAGTTCAAGGATTTACATGTACCTGCTTTAAAGTGAATAAATAATGAGTAAATGAAAATGGATAAACAGATATTGACACTTTGACAAGAACATATAGGAAAGATAAGTTGCAGTATTGTGGCCTGGGCAATGTGGAAGAATGAAAACATCAAACTTGTCAGTGACAATATTTTAGGGTGAACTCCACAGAGGATATTTCATTCAGTTCACTTATCCAATCACTTTTATTTATTGTTATGGTTAGTAAATGTTGTTTATGAGCCCCTGTGTGCCAGGCATTGTTTCAGGTACTGGGCATACATCAGTCACCAGAACAAATAAAGTTCTCCTTTCACTTAATATCCAGTCAGGAGAGACTCCTTGAGGCTTAAAACAATATTTCCTATGCTACCCCTATTTTGTCTGAACTTCAGGTTGATTGATCATGGCTTCTGTTGAGACTTACAGAAGCAGAGGCTAACAATTCTTTTGTTATCATGAGAAAGAAAATGGGAATAAGAGTTTTAGTTTAAGGGCAAGGTTTGATTCTAAGGAGTAACTATATATACTTGATTTGCAAAGCATTGATGACCTAATGGAAAAACTGAGATGGATACTATGTTGTGGTATTTTAATAAATGGAACTACTAATATTTTGGTTAAGTTAATATAGGCTTATTGAAGTGGACTTATATCAGACTTAAAGAGATCATAAAAGAAAGATGTATTCAAAACATGGATGATATTTTTATCCTAGAGTTACGTATGAGCTGAATGACTTATGAACAGATTAAAAAAATTTTTGACATTGATTTAGATATAGAGTATAATGGTATGAAGGAGTCAAGTACACTGAGATGTCATTTACTCTTTATTATTATTGATATTCCTCCCTTTAGGTGGAAGAGCCTTGAGTGTAGGTTGAATTTAGTGTAGGTTGAATTTAGTGAGTCACGTCCAAAAAAGTAGAAGTGGTGGTGTACAACTTCTGAAACTTGGTCATAAAAGGTACTGAGGCTTTCTCCTTGCTTTTTTTCTTGGCCTTCTGCTCTGGGAATGCTAACGGCCATGTGGTGAGAACACTTAGGCAGCTGTATAAGAGATTCATGTATCAAGGTATGGAGGCCTCCTATCAACAATCTGCATTAAACTGAGGCCTCCAGGCAAAAATCATAAAATTTAGACATCTAGAAATGGATCCTCTCTCCCCAGTCCAGCCTTCAGATGATTGCAACCCCAGCTGATATCTTGATGCAACTTCGCAAGAGCCCGTGAGCCAGAACCAATTAGCTAAGATGCTCCTGGGGTTCCTGACTCACAGAAACTCTGACAATGTGTATTTGTTGTTTTAAGCTGCTAAATTTGGGGGTAATTTGTAAACCAGCAACAGGTAATCAAACAGAGAAATACACATCTCTGGGCTTATATTTGCACAGTATGAGTGCCTGTGTACATGTCAGAGCAGTTTCAAGATATAATCTTTTTTTTTTTAAGATTTTATTTATTTGACAGAGAGACCACAAGTAGGCAGAGAGACAGGCAGAGAGAGAGGGGGGAAGCAGGCTCCCCGCTGAGCAGAGAGCCCAATGCGGGGCCCCATCCCAGGACCCCGAGATCATGACCTGAGCCAAAGGCAGTCGCTTAACCAACCGAGCCACCCAGGCGCCCCTCAAGATATAATCTTGAGGATATAATCTTGGGGCCTCAACCTTAGGATACAAGTAAAGTCCTGGGGCTGACCATTACTGTGTATATGGCAAGGCAGAAGAAAAAAAGATGTGAGGTAGTCCAGTTACCATGAGGGAACAAAAAGGGAAAGATCTCAGTGGGTAAAAACTAAAGAAAAAAATCCTCTATCCTAGTGAAGCAAATGGCTATTGAGAATTTATATACACAAAAAATGTGGATCTAGGGTTAAATTTTATTATCCTGTAGTTTGAAATATGGGTCTTTGCAAGAGTAAATTATTGCACTTGGTCATCAAGGAAAATGAAAAAAAAAGAATAAGTGGGAGTTAATTAATCTAGTATTGGAGGAATAGCTAACTGCTTTATCAATGCATCTAAACCCTTGACCATCATCCTAATAACCTGGAGACTCACCTCATCCCCAGCTTTTACAAACAGTCTTTCTCTGAGAAGGATCAATGCATAGTTATTGGAAAAGTAAATTAAAAATAAAGGAGAATTAATAAATAGAGGGGAGAAGGATGGTGAAAGAGGACTTAGTGTAAGAAAATCAAAGGAAGAAGGAAAATGGATGAAAGAATTGTAGGAGGAGAGAACAAGAAGAAGAGATATAGGAAGAAAGGGGAAGTGGGACGGGGAGAAGAAAAAGAGAGAAGAAAGAGATGACTATCAATACCATTGGATCTGGAGCATAATTGTGGGGAGACAGAGGCAGGGAGCTCACGTTCACGGGTCCCAGAGTACCTATGAGTCCCAACTCATTAAGTTATGCTGGGCTTCCACTTTTTCAGCCTAATGTCAGCCACCACAACCCCTCCTCCCCATTGTTGGGACACTTTTTTTTTTTTTAAGAGTGCTTGATACTTTCTATGACATCGCCTTTAAGCAAAGAATCTCTCTATTTCTCTCTCTCTCACATACACTCACACACATACAAATCACATCTGCATGGTTTATAATTTTGGGACATTTTTCATGATTCTAACAAAGAAGCTACCACTGCTGACTTCTTTTTTTTTAAAGATTTTTATTTATCTGGGCGCCTGGGTGGCGCAGTTGGTTAAGCAACTGCCTTCGGCTCAGGTCATGATCCCAGAGTCCCGGGATCGGGATCGAGTCCCACATCGGGCTCCCAGCTCCATGGGGAGTCTGCGTCTCACTCTGACCTTCTCCCTTCTCATGCTCTCTCTCACTCTCTCTTTCCTAATAAATAAATAAATAAAATCTTTAAAAAAAAGATTTTTATTTATCTATTTGAAAGAAAGCACACAAGTAGGGGAGAGGGGCAGAAAGAGAGGGAGAAGCAGACTCCCTGCTTAGCAGGGACCCCAGCATGGGGCTCCAACCCAGGACCCTGGGATAATGACCTGAGCCGAAGCCAGAGGCTTAAGTGACTGAGCCGCCCAGGCATCCCAATGCTAGCTTCTTTTGATGTGTTTCCAAAGCTCTATGATCATAGGAGTTGCTCAAAGAGTTTAAAAAGTAATACAGATTTCTGGGCCTAAGATCTACCGAATCAGAATAATTCCTTCATAAGATTCCCAGAATACATAAGTCTTGTTTTTTTGCTGTCCAGTGGAATTTCCCTAAAAAATATTTGTTCCAAAATCTCAGCCAATTGTCTCAGTCAAAACCAAGTGCCTCAATCCCAATTACAATCAAAAGATGTACTCTGAGACGAATGTTTCTCATGCTATCTGGGGGGGAAGGACCATTTTTTTAAACTTCCAAACTGTCACAATTTTTTAAGTATAAAATGCTATAAAATTGAATTAATAGAAAAATAAAAGACAAATAATAAAACCTTTAAATTTTTATCTTACTAGGTTTGACAAAAGATATTCTTTCAAATTGTTATAAAGAGTTCTAACTGCCTTACTCTGAATTTCTGTATTAATCTCATTGGGGATTGGGGCTGCAGTGGAGGGCTTCCTTTGGGAATCCTATTCCTAGCCGAACAATTCTATTTCTCTTTCACTTAGTAACAGTTACTACCTCAGTTCAATTTCTGTGACAAAGTTTAAATGATCCAAAAATCCTGCATACAACTCTCAGGGACATGCAGGGTAAGACCAAATGATTGTCCCCTGCTTATTAGTTGCCTGCCATCAATTCCCCTCCCTCTGGCTGACACTGGTTTCCTGTCCCCAAGCCAATCTGTAATCCATTCCAAGAGTTCTTCCCCTAAGCTATGTTTTTGATCTTGTAAATCAATCCATGTGTCATGCAGTTGCATCACATGCTCCTCTGATATCCAGCTGTCCACTCTTTCACCCTGTTCTATTCATTAGATGGTATGCTCAAAGGATTGAAGTCAATTAATATGGAAGCGCACATTGTTTCTCTAATGTTCCTCATTGTGGGTTGGTGCTGGGAATTCTGCAAATTATCAATTAACACGCTTTTTCCTATTGCTTCGAGACATGATTTTCAATATGTTTTCATGAACTTTGAAGTTCATAGGGCTAGGTCCTGTTTGTTTTCTTTTCTAAATATCAGGGCTATAGGAAGCTTTGTGTTTTACTATTCAAACATGGATGTATTTCCTTCTTGTCTGTATTAAAATTAATGGAGGCTTATTTTAAAAACTCACATTAGCTTTTGGAACACACTCAATACACAATAATACAGAAGTAAGATGAAGAAAGGAAAAGCATGTTGGTAGAAGTCACCATTTAATGCATTGCCTGGATTTCAGGGATTATCTCCCTCCAGATCACTTTCACATTCCTTTTTCTCAAATCACCTGACCAGCGACTAATGATTCAATTCCAGTGACTGGCAAGATAGTCCTGATTGTCTGGTTGGCGTCGTAAATTTAACACGTACAGAATATAGTTAATATTTTCTTCTCAAACAAAATATTTTATTGGCCAGTTTCTCAGGACAAAATTGCTATTATCTTTGAACCGACTCTATATATAGCTAGCTAGCCATATCTAATTTATTTCTGCAAGGTGTCATCCTTCTTTTCATTCCTCTGCTGCAAACCAGACTCTCACTATTTTTATTTAGAGAGTTGGATTAAATGATATTTCTCTCCTTCGGCCACTCACGGCATTAACTTAACACAATTACTGGATCAATTATTTTATTTTAAATCACATCAGTTTATTTTAAAGCACATCTTGACCTTACTTAATCCACATTAACCAATGGAATACAATTCACATTCCGTAGCATGTGTTTAAGACTCCCCTGGCCCTCTAAGTACTCTAAACTCCTGCAGACAGAACCAGGAACTCTCAGAATATCTATTTCACAGTGTTCCATCTGTGTGTATATACGTTCGTTTTTCTGGAATGTCCCAATTCCCAAGTGTCATAGTTCTACTTATTGCTAACCCTTTACATATTCCACCTCTCTCAAGAAATCTTCCCTGATTCATCCACTCAAAAATAGTCCCTCTGCCTCCCATAGTACATCTTATTTCTTTTTTTAGATAAATATACATTCCTTATATCATCTGATAGATGATTTACTAACCCTTTAATTCAGTTAAATATTTAAGCTGCATTTGTTATTATAGTTTTAGAAACCATCACAACACATTATTATTATTATTATTATTATTATTATTATTATTTTGATGTATAAGATTTTTGAGTTGGCAGACCTGGAATCTAATTCTGCCCCTACCAATTTTATGTATTTTTATCCTCAATTTCCTCATCTATAAAAAAGGCATAATAGCCCTTCCAAAGGATTTCTTTTTTTGTGAGTTTCAAATGAAAATTTCTATCAGGGGCACCTGGGTGGCTCAGTGGATTGAGCCTCTGCTGTCGGCTCGGGTCATGATCTCGGGGTCCTAGGATTGAGCCCTGCATCGGGCTCTACTCAGCGGGGAGCCTGCTTCTCTCTCTCTCTCTCTGCCTGCCTCTCTGCCTACTTGTGATCTCTCTCTCTCTGTCAAATAAGTAAATAAATAAAATCTTTAAAAAAAAAAAAGAAAATTTCTATCAAGCACTTAAAGAATTTCTCATGTGTACCAAGTGCTCAGTGCATGTTGGCTATTGTTATACCACAACTGAGATAAAGGGAGGTTAATAATTATGTAATTTTTACCCAAAACACATTTATTCATAAAAAATAAAGTGTTATAAGAAACACTACAGCATAGCAGAAACTCTCATTAAGATTATAATTGAAGAAAGGTCAAGCAACCACAAATATGACTCTTCTTTGTGCACAAGGTGCTTGCTCTTCTCTGTCCCTTTCCGTGGGTCCTCTCACAAATTTCGTTCAACTCCCAAAGACTACTAAAGTATGTTCTCTGTTCTCTGTGCTGTGAAGATTTATGATGTAATTAGAGGAGATTGCTTTATACACACATAACTATCATAAAAAGTAGATTGCAATTCCAAAGGGGAATGGCCTTGAAGGGTGTGAGTGACTTCAAGGAGTAAGAAAAAAAAATTGGAAAATGTCATCCCCAATGAAAACAATTAAGGACATGGCAAGGCAGAGCGATAGGAAATCCCTCTGTATTTGGGGTTATTACTTGTCTATTTTACTCTTTTGCTACTCACTTCTCAGATGAACTTAAAACTCCAAGGTGAAGAGAGTAAGGGAGTAAGCTACCCAGGAAAAGAGCTACTCTTAACAATTGTCTATGGAGTCAGAGCTCAGTTTCCACAATCAAAGAACCAAGGGAAGGAGTATTTTCCAATCACTTGTTCTGTAAGTTTTGCTGTATGGAGTAGTTATGGTGATGCTAAGCATGGATAGTACAAATAGGTAAAATGCAATAATATATGCTCATCATCATTAATGAAAAGAGAATGAGTCAGTCATAACAAAGTATCAATATCTTTTCCAATAATTGGAAAAACACATTATAAACGCATCTGTAATAAAGAATCAGGTAAGGTTATGTGTCTTTATTTCAGATATATTTATTGCAAGGTCTGCGCATTTACAGTAACCAATAATAGATATAATAAAATGATAATGACATTAATTTGTATAGCTATGCTCCCTTCCCTCTTAAAGTGCTTTTAATATTTCATTCTCCTTCATTGACCCAATTTCTTAGAGAAGAGAGTCTAAGGAGGCCTTTTTTATAAAGCTTATAGAGAAAGTAGGCACTTTTCTCTTTAAAATCATATAAAAAAATAGGACAAAGTACTTTGCCAGCATGGGATATTAACATAAAACACGTGGAAAGTGCTGCTGTCGCAAAATAGCTTAGACTTTTTTCTTTAGATCCAATTTATCATGGCGTTCTGAATTTGAGTATAACTTTTTTGGTAAAAATGACTCTTCACTCATCTATGCGAACAAATGGGACTTTAGGCAGAGCATCATAAGAGGATTTCCTATGCTATGTTAAGACCCCAATATAGGGACATTCCATTGTGAATATAAATAACTCCAGTCCCTCTAAACTTGCCTCTCCATATGGTTTTGCTTAACAATGCAGCAGATGCCCTGGATAGAAACCACCTATTTAGCTATAGGCAGGCCGGCAAGCTTCTGTCACTGTGTTCTCACTGGTAGGTCACTGGACGTGAATGCCAACCAGGGCAATTCCCTTGGCAGTCACACTTGCAGGCAACTTGGAGGCATCGGGATATTTTAAAGCTGCTCTACCTTAGAAGCCTGCCAGGTTTGTTGTTTTGTGCATGAGGCTACGTCAACTTTTTTCCAAGGTCTGGTGCTTCAGAGAAATCTATTGGGATTAAAGCCAAAGAAAGGACTAGACAAAAATACACAGTCAACAGTGACATTGATAGTTTTTCCCACTAAAAAAATTTTTTTTAATCAAATGAGCATAAAGAATCTCTGAATATGTGTTTTTCAATGCAAGTTTCCCAATTAACCCCACACATCATGTGTTCACGGAGGCAATGGAAATTGTTTCCTGAATGCAGGAAATTTATTATAAAAATTTGTAGGAGGCTGAGAGCTTTCTGAAATAAACAAAAATTAAAACTAAAATTTTGGGGAAAATCCCTGATGCCAGAAGCTGTTACTGAGTGACATTTACCTACTAAGCTATTATATAAGTGACATTTACCTACTATAACCTGGACTGTGGAAAAAAGGATGTTCCCTAAGCCCATTTTTTTTATTCAAGTCTTTTAGGTAGGCATTTTCTCCCATTGATTATTTTTGATGATTGATACCTGCTTCTTAACATGCTGCCAAACCTCTCTCCTTACTCTAATAAAGATTTAAGAGGATGGATTTCAATAACTGTATTTACTTATTTTACTAAAAATAGAATTGTTAGTGTTCCAAATCCTGTTGATTTATTTGTGTAACTGTGTCTTCAAGTTATTTACCAATTCTTGACAAATACTGTCCATTTCTTTATCTTTCGTCATTTTTTAGCTAATAACATTGGGTGCAGCCCATGTGTCAGGACCGCACCACGTGCTTTGTGTATATCATTTTTAATTTTTGCAGTAGACTGAGGGATACAGAAGAAACTAAAGTCCAGAGATATGACCTAATTTTGGTCAAGTCCTAGAAAACAGCTAAATTAAGTTAAAAATATACTTTTGCTTTTCTTTACGTTTTACATTCTTTTGATGGTATTTTGCTTCTATCTGTAAATTACAAATGAGACTATTTTACTGTCTAGTTTTCTCTATTGAATTCTATATTTTTTTAAAATGGAGACTTTTTTCTCCCCTCTGAAATGAATTAAAACATATTGTCTCATCCTTGCATCAACTTCTACTTGTCAGGTCATCCATACCAACCTTTCTCCTTCCATAGCCTGTGTTCGCAGAATCAAGCTTTTGTTCTGGTCTCTCTCCATTCCCAGAAATTGGGATAATGATAAGAATACTCAAAGTTTACCATGATTGCTTGGACATGGCCCTCCTGCCATTCTGTGAGGGCTCCCCAAGGCAGATCATACAAAGGAAGTAAGGGATCAAAGTATTGTTAGGTGTAGCTGTGACATAGAGAAAACTAAGCTGTATTTTCTTTTCTTTTCTTTTTAAAGGATTTTATTTATTTATTTGACAGAGATCACAAAGTAGGCAGAGAGGCAGGCAGAGAGAGAGGGAGAAGCAGGCTCCCTGCTGAGCAGAGAGCCCAGATGCAGGCTCGATCCTAGGACCCTAAGATCATGACCTGAGCCAAAGGCAGAGGCTTTAACCCACTGAGCCACCCAGGTGCCCCTGAGCTGTATTTTCAAGAGAATTATTTCTGCATGTTGAAGGCCTAAAATGTTTATTGCCCCTGAACTCAAACCAGAATCTCTGGACTTGGAAATTTGTTAGATAAAGAAGGCTCAAATCTTTTGCCTTCAACCTAGCCAAAGAGAATACTGATGCTTTAGGCGTTTTCCGGGGTTTATCCTGAACTGACAATTTAATAGCTTTCTACAGAAAGCAATGATATTCAGGAAGAGTCAAAATGACCTTCTATCTATCCATCTCTTAATACATTCGATGTTTTTAACTTTTTTTTCTCTTAGATAATAATCTAGGAGTGGATTGCTGAGTCATATAATAAATGTATGTTTCAAACTATAGGAAACTGCCAAGCTGTTTTCCAAAGTCGCTGTATCAGTTTGCATCCCCATCAGCAATGTATGAGGGTTCCAGATGCACTGCACACCCTAGTGAGTGTTTAGTACTGTTGTTATTTAATTTTTCTATCATTTTAGCCATTGGGATAGGTGTGTCGTGGGTAGCTCATTATGCTTTAGATTTGCATTTCCTTAATGGTTCGTGGGTTAAGGATTTCTTTAATAACCTTATCAGTCATTCATTATCTTCTTTGGTGAAGTATCCAGTTCTATCTTAAATTAGTGTGTTTCTTCTCTTATTATTGAGATTTGAAGATTCTTTATATATCCTGGAAATAAGCACTTCATCAGATATGTGTTTTGCAAATATTTTGTACCCATATGTGACTTGGCTTTTTTTTCTCTTAACCATGTCTTTTGAAGAGCATAATTTATTAATTTTGAAATGCACTGTATCAAGTTTTTAATACATTGTGTTTATTGTGTCGTATTGAAGAAAACTTTGCCTGAGGGTCACAAATATCTTCTTTTATGTTTCATTCTAGAAGTTTCATTGTTTTAAATATTCCATTTAGCTCTATGATGCATATTAGGTTAATTTTTCTTTTTGGAATAAAGTCAAGGTAAAGGGTCAAATATATATATATTTTTTTTTCTATGTTTTATTCTTCATCGAGCTTTTACCAGAAGGTTTTTATTTTCTACCAGATAAGACTAGATGCTTTATGATTTATTTCATTTAATCAAAAATCAAGCATTATATTCACATTATAGATATTATTGTCCCATTTTAAAAATGGTAAAGAGGCCTTTAGAAGTTAGGGACATTTTTACAATGTCATTCAGCTAGCAATTAATGGACACAGACTTTCAACATGTATATTCTTCATACTCAAGTCTTGCTTTGGCCTATATATGTCATACTGACATAAAACAGTGAATTTGGATTAATTGTTCTTTGTTTTATTGAGGCTCAATATAAGGCATGATAATAGGATTTTTATTTCTTAATTCTCTGTAAAATCACCATTGAAAGTTTTTCTATTTGTTGATTGCACCATATATGAGACTAAAAATTACTTCCGAATTTGGTTTGAGGAAAAAGCTTTATTTCTTAAATAACTAATGTTTTATTATTATAAATAGAAGTATGTAGGTTTTTATTTCTTGTTTGCTTGCTTTCTTGATTGCTTACTTGCTTTGCTTCCAGGAAACTCTAAATTTTAAACCTCAATTATGGAAATTACTGTAGTAGATTAGGAGGTTGATGTATTTTCTTCTTCATTGCCTAAAAAAAATTCTCAGATCGACAGTCTTTTTTATCCTAAGTCTGAAATTCAGTTTTAAAGAAGAGGTTTAAATTATAAATAATTGATATAGATTCAGAAGCAAAACCCATATTTTTAAAATGAGAGTTCTCAAATCTCTCTCATCTACCTATGTTGTTCTTACCCCATCTTGTTTTTTGTTTTTTCAGATTTGGAAAGCTGAACTTCTTGTCATAGCAAGTCTTTAGCATTACTCTTTCAAAGCTCAAATTGAATATTTATTTAAGAAAAAAGCTTGCAACATTCTTTTAAAGGACAGAACTTACAAATTAGATTTTGGTTTAAAAATGATGAAATGCCAAGTCTTAGTTCACAGTTTATTTTAAATTTTATGAGAGTTTGCACTTGTCTTCTTCTCTCCTCCTGTCCTTCCTGAAACATTCCAGTCATTATCACATCATATTTATAGCAGTCTTTCCTCTGAAAATGTGTTCATGGAACACTGACCATGTTTCATATATAAAAATGAATCCAAAGTAAATTGATTGAAAATATACATATTGTGTTTGAGTTAAGATGATGTCAAAGCAACCAGGCAACTGGTCACCTTGGACACCTCAGGTGTTCAGTGCATGTCATTTGGCCAAAACTGTGCTAAAATGAGTCTAGGTATTTACTTGGCATTATGAAAAACTAAGAGTTGACTAAATTTTGCACTTTCCAAGTAGTTCTATTGCTGTCCCCTAGGGTAATTAGTTTCAGGTGTTTTCAACAGCATTTTGTTTTCCATCTGGCTTGACACAATTTGTTTTTCTGACTATATAGGGTAGAGGGCATTTCATGCCCTGAATCCCGAAGATGTGAACCAAACATTGGTAACTTCTATAGCTCTTCTCTTTTAATTAACCTGCATGCATTTTAAAATATGCATATGTATCTTCTAATATTTATACACAATCTATTTGTATATTTAATTTGCTATATGTATATGAAATACCATTTATTCATACTGACTTCCTTGCTGAATTTCATAAAACTTTTTCTGCATTAGCAGGGGTCTTAGAATAGATGCAGGAGAAAACATTATTAGGCCTAACAAGAGAATCTAATTTGTTAAATCTGAGACTATTGGAGCTGACAGATCGAATGTTACCTTTCAGGGAAAGTGTTGAAAATAGCCCTGGAACAAAACCTTTGGAGAGAAGTTGTTAGTAACTTTCCAACTTCCTTGAATTGTGATGAAACAGAAAGAAATAAAATTTTCCCTGTTTCTGATTAAGTAGCTGGTATATTTTATAAAGAAGGACAAAGAATGACTTGTACATTCTAATTATAGCTAAATTCCAGGTTTGATGGTGCTTGTTCTGCATTTCACTTTTCCAGAATATATTACTAGTAGCTGAATCAAGATGATTTCTTAACATAATGCCTTTAGCTAAGCATATGTATCTTTAGTATTTTGATATTGGAAGTGGCACTATAAAATAATTATACTCAGAACTGTAAAGTTTACTGGCTATGCTGCCACTGTTATATTTATTAGCAGGTTATATTTATTAGCAGAGATCATAAAATGTAGTGGGGATTTGGCAATTTTATGGTCTATTGATCAAGGTACATAGCACAGAAAGATAATTTAGGACTTAAAGTGAACTGAATAGTTTGACTGTAACTACTGATCAATTATTCAGATAATCACTTCCCTTCTTCCCATCTACCTATTCCCTGTACATAAATGATGGAGATGCATAAAAAAAAGACTGACCAATTATAGGGATATTATTTTTATCACATGAACCCCTTTAACCCAACTTTTTCATCTTCCTTTTTAATATCTGAATTATAGGACATGATGAAACATTTTCCACTATGCCTCCACGTTTCCTATACAAGCTTCCCTGGTTATGACCGCCTGTGGACTGTAAGAGTGGGGATGACCCTTTGACCAGCTGCAAGGTGGCCAGCCCAGTTAAGTTCTGCATCGAGGGGAAAGACTCTCTTTTGTGTCACATTCTTGAAGGCTTTTCCTGGCCAGCGTTGATTTGGCAGGAGTGTGCACTTGGGCTGCTGGGCTGCTGCCAGTCACTTGGTCCTGAAACTGGAGTGAGTAGGATCCTGCCAAAGATTAGACTGAGAAATCTGGATGCAGGCTGGCAATCCAAGCAATGGCTCCAGCCAAATTGGCACAGTTGGGAAAACCTTGGAGAATCACAATTATTTTAAACAAAATACAAAGTTTGTGAGCTTTCTAAACATTATGTAAATCAGCCTTGATTTCTAATTCACAGAAGCACAGAGGTCCATCACTAGTGCTACATCGATAAATGTATTAGTGCCCTGATTCGTGTCAAATTGAACTTTGGTTTGCAAAGACAACATTAAAGGCCATGCTTTCTCTGGCCATGCTTCAATACCTATAAGCAGCAGGCAGAAACCCCAGGTATTTTAACACCTTTCTCAGAATTCTGGTTCTCATTCCTATCATGGTTCGGGAACTGCCAGTCTGTGAGTGTATTTGTGTGTCAAGGAAGCTGATGTGGAATATTAACAGCACCACTTATGGAGAGCCTTCTCTTCATGCCTCACAGACATTATCTCATTTAAGTTAATCCTCACAGTGGTTCTGTGAAGCAGGTATTATTGTTATTTCCATTTTTGTCTCTGATTGCTGAGGTTCAAACAAGACTTCCCAACTGCTGAAGCTTATAATTTTTTTTTAAATCAGCTTGCTTGAGGCATAATTGACATATAAAATTGTAAGAATCTGAAGCTTACATTGCGGTGATTCGACACATACACATTATGAAAGAATTCCTCTATCTAGTTAATTAATACACCCATCACCTCAAATTTTATCTATCTATCTATCTTTCACCTATTTATCGAGAGCATTTAAGTTCCACTCCCCCAGTAAATTTCAGTTATAAAACACAAGGTGAAGTATGGTCGCCATGCTTTACACTAGATCCTCAGACATTACTTATCTTACAGCTGAAAGTTTGTACCCTTTCTCTCCCCACAATCCCTCATCATTGCTTTTCTACTCTCTGTTTCTGTGAGTTTAACTTTATTTTTTGGATGCTACAAATAAATGATACCATGCAGCATTTGTCTTTTTCTTTCTGGCTTATTTCACGTGGTATACCCTGAGGGCCCATCCATGTTGTGGCAAATGACAGGATTTTATTTTTCTCATGGCTAAATAATATTCCATTGTAGATAGACTACGTCTTCCTTATCCATTCGTTCATTGGTGGACAGGGGTTGTTTCCACATCTTAGATACTGTGAATAGTATTGCACTAAACACGGGAGAGCACATACCTCTTTGATATTCTGTCTTGAGTATATACCAAGAAGTGTGATCATATGGTAGTTCTCTTTTTAATTTTTAGAGGGACTTCCATATTTTTTCCATAGTGGTTGCATCAAATTGTATTCCCACCAAGAATGCACACAGGTTCCTGTTTCTCTACCTCCTCATCAACACTTACCTCTGGTCTTGTTGTTGATACACATTCTAATAAGCGTGAAGTGATATTTAGTTTTGATTTGCATCCCCCAAGTGTTTAGTGATGTCGAGTGATGTGCATTACAGTGCTCTTCACAGTTTGATGTACTTAGAAATCCCCAAGGGAGCTTTTGAAAATACTGATTCCTGGGTTCTGTGCAAAGAAATTCTGGTTTCATAGGTTTGGGACAAAGTGTCGTGGATGATGTTCATTTAGATGGTTAGAAAGCCAGCCTTAGAAATACTTCTCTCTATTGTCTTTTGATTGTACCCAGCTGTGTAAACACATGTGTTGGAGTAGGGCATCTTTTTTTCTTTCCAAACTGCTCCTAATGAGACCCAGAAGCATTAGCTGCTTGTCTAGTGTTGCACCAACTTTCCTTCACACAACCCCCAAATCCTCTCTCTCTATTTCTTTCTCTCTCTCTCTCTCTCTTTTATTATGTTAGTCACTGTGTAGTACATCATTAGTTTTTGATGTAGTCTTTTTTCTCTCTTCTACAGGGCTCTTGCTTACACTGGAGCCACTAGCTTTCCATATTCTGAGTCTCACTGAGACATGTTCAAGAAACATACTTGAAGGTTTGAGTAAAAAATTTATACCCTAGACTTGCCACTTATTTGTGGCGAACGGATAAGCTCCTTTCTTCAAGAGACTTATTACAGTATTCTGGTTAATCATGCTTTTTCCTTCTTGTAAAGAAAAAAAATCTTACTGCACTATAGAAAGTTTGAAAAGTTACTTGATATCTTTAAAAAAAGTTAATTGCATCATTTAATCTACCAGTCTGAAAAATAGAAGTGAAATATTTTGACAAATAATTTGGGGATCCCTTAGCATATTGTTAAGTTCATTTCTATCTTTTAAAAATATTATTTTACTGAATATATCTTATTGTTTTAGCAGAGAAGAACCTAAGAAAAGTTCAGTATTCTTGCTTCAAAGCCTGGGCAGAATTTTGCCTGAAAATGTGAGAAATTTAAAAATACCTATAGAAAATAAGCAAATAAAAAGAGACATTTTATGAGCTTCAAGAAGAGTATCCTGAAGACAAAAAGAAAATTTCCATGTTTATTTTGTGTTTTACCTGATCTAGAGACACATTTATGTAATGTTAGACTTTAAAAGCAGAACCCAATTTTTAGAATTCCATTGTTTAAAAAGATAAACTAAATGCTATGTATATCAATTCATGACTTTAAGATAGCGTTTTTTGTCTAAGCAAAACTTCCTATAAAAATCGCACATGCTCAAGTTAATCAATATAACTTATGGTTTTTCCATTTACCTTTACTCTGAAATTATGGTAATTTCAAAGGATATTAAATTTTATTTGATTTAGCATCTAGACTGAGAGGCCATATTTCTGTGGTGAGTAGCTAGGCCAACTATAGCAATGTTAATAATGACATGATTTGATGAATAGGGCAATCCAAATGTCATCACTTAATTTTAATTTTGCTTAGGTGGTCTTTAGAGAATTTTTTCTCTTGAGGTCTTCTCACAAGCCTTGCTAAAGGAAGATATTCCTAGAGATGAAGGGTGCAAGAAGCACAAAAACAATGTTTTGATACCTCTGTGACACTTTTGACTGTAGCTTAAAAAATATCTGTGAGCTGTATGTTAGAGCAGAGAGTCAGCTTTTACTGGGTCACTGTTGTTTGGCGATGAGGGTATAAATGCATTATGGCTGACCTTCACATCACATAAAAATGTGGTATACATCCCAGATAAATGAAGGATGTGACTAAATTTGTGGCACTATTGAATAAAGAGCAGGTTGTAATAGGGCTTTGCTGTGTTTATTCCAGTAAATTTTCTCTATATAACAGTGTTAATGATGTTCTGTACCAAGTCAGAGAGTGGAGGTGTCCTTTTGGTAGTTTTAGGTGGTAGCTTTTCAAAGGAATGGAACTTTAAACTTGAGCAAAAGGAACAGAACATTTGGAAGGTCTTGGGGGGAAGTGACAAAAGAGTGGGTAGTGGAAGGAACAACAGCATAAGAGGTAAATAGGGAAGAGGTGAAGCCCTGGATCATTGGGCTAGAAGGGAATGGAGATCTCGTTTCAGCTGGAAAAACTGATAAAGATAAAGCGATGAGATGGAAATCAAGTCATCTGCATAATCAGAAAGAAGGTGTATTTGAAAAAAAGTCAGAAATCCGAATTAGAGAAAAATTAGTGAGGTTAGAGATTATGTGAGAGTCATTTGACGGAGGGCTTTGAATTCTAGATTTTTAAAATTCGGATTTTTGAATAAGTGATATGGTCACCAGAAGTTGCAACTGGAAGAATTGGTATAAATAACTATGCAAAAAAAAAATAGTAAAATGAATCCAGAGGCAGCATTAAACCCACATTCCTGCATCATAACAATTATTAGGAGATGAGTGTTACCAGACCACTTGGTGGAGCATGTGCTTTCTAGGTAGCCAGGGTCATTTTCATTTAGTCTTTTAGTCATTTACATTAATTGCTTGACACCTCTTGGTGTTTGAGTTTGCAACTCCTGTCCTGTCCTGAAGAGTTGGGAAAAGAGTGAGATTTGGTTTCCGGAGTCAAGAGTCATGGTTTGTCTCTCTCTCTGTTTCTTTCCTGGGAAACAAACTGAGGAGTGTAAAAAGGGAGGTGGGGCGGTGGGGGGGGGATGGAGTAACTGGGTTATGAGCATTAAAGAGGGCACATGATGTGATGAATGCTGTGTTATATGCAAATAATGAATAATTGAACGCTATATCAAAGACTAATGATATGTTGGCTAATAGAATTTAAATTAAAAAAAAAGCAGGATTTGGCACTCATATCACTTAGTTCTGCAGATGACAGATGGTCCTCAAAGGCTTATCCTCCTGACGGGTAGATAGGCAAGTGGGAAAATCATTATGCATCTCTATCAGTGGGCCACTAGTCACCCAGTAACAGGAAAATGCCAGTTATCCACCTTACTCGTTGTTTTGAATGATACACAACAACTGCCATAAAGTTTTCATGTTACTGACCGAACTTGCCATTCATTGTGTTGGCATGCCAGAGAAATAGCCTGTGGCAAAACGCAATTCAGATGAGAACATGGGAGCATTA
The DNA here is from genome assembly GCA_028533885.1 of Nasua narica. Taxonomy (NCBI): domain Eukaryota; kingdom Metazoa; phylum Chordata; class Mammalia; order Carnivora; family Procyonidae; genus Nasua; species Nasua narica. The sequence goes on along the minus strand of CM052810.1, from coordinate 100,034,502 downwards.
GAGTTTTCTCTAGGACACCAGCCAGCTTCATTGAATTTTTTCAAGAGCGTCATCGTAATATAAGCATTGCTCTGTAGTTGAAAGATATAACTATTTCTGCCTGAGCACCATCTTGAGAGTTTGTCGTTTAATTGGTCTGGGGTGGGTCCCAGGTATCAATATTTTTCTAAGTTCCCCACAGATTATCTAACCAGGTTTGAAAACTACTGATCTAAGTCATTAATACTCAAATGCTTCTTGTTCAGGTGTCTGATGTGAACAGGGTTGGGTAGTTGCCTGAACAGTTAGAAGACTGTTGCACCTGAGGTAGAGCAGGGGCGAGGTATATTGAAGTAGCATAACTAGGTTTAGAAAATAAGACTCTGGGGGCGCCTGGGTGGCTCAGTGGTTTAAAGCCTCTGCATTCGGCTCCGGTCATGATCTCAGGGTCCTGGGATCAAGCCCCACATTGGGCTCTCTGCTCAGCAGGGAGCCTGTTTCCCCTCTCTCCCAGCCTGCCTCTCTGTCTACTTGTAATCTCTCTCTCTGTCAAATAAGTAAGTAAATAAATAAAAATCTTAGAAAAGAAAAGAAGACTCTGTACTATCAAGAGAAATCAAGCTTGTAGTTAGGGAAAGCATGAAAATATCTAAAAATTAACGGGGCAAAAATGGAAGAAAGAGGAGCAAACTGAGTAGGTAAGAGTGAGGCCAATGAGTAGTAAGATGTGAAGAATATGTAGGAGAGATTCTCAGGACAGAGTTCAGCACTAGACTGTGAGTGCAGTTTCTCTTACCTAGCAGTTCCCCTGCATGTTGTGCAGGCAACAGTGTTACAGGCAGGTGGGATGGCACTGGCAATGGTTTGAGCTTTAGAAGATTAAAAGATCATGTTATTGCAGAGTGTATAGAGCAAGGAATGCATTTAAATATGCTGCACTTGAAAAAGCATTTTTAAAGATTTATTTACCCATTTGAAAGAAAGAGAGCAGGTGGGTTGGGGGTAGGGACAGGGGGAGAGGGAGAATCTTAAGCAGACTCCATGAGGAGTGTGGAGCTGACACGGGCTTGATCCCAGGACCCTGAGATCACAATGTGAGCTGTAACCAAGAGTCAGTTGCTGAACCAACTGCACCACCCAGGTGCCCCAGAAAAGCATTTTTAAAGCACCTTTATTCCTTCTCCCCTCCCAAAGTTCATATGGAATAACAGTAATCAGTAGACCCCATTTCTAATAGCCTCAAGAATAAACACTACCAAACCCCAGTTCTCATTCTCTTCTTTATATTTCCTATCCTGAAACAATATTTAAACAACTGTTTCTCTTATTCTACCTTATGTTTTACTTTTAATTCAGTGTTTTAAAAATCTCTAGTACTGCTAAGCCATCCCTTCTCCTTCTGGAGGAGCAGCTGTAGCTTTGAAGTCAGTCAGACTGGGTTTAAATCCCAGTTCCATCACTCACTGAATGCAGGAACTTGATCAGATTCATTTGCTTCTCCTAGTTTCAGTGTTCTCATCTTTAAACTGGGACTGGATTATCCGTCTCTTATGGGTCTTACGATGATTGGAGGAAGTATGTCATTCCATACCTACGTATAACACTAACCCTTGCTTTGGTCTGATAGAGAAGATGAATAGAAATGCCTTAATGCTATATGTGGACTTAAATCACAGGAAAGAGCTAACTCTCCTGGAAGCTATGCATCAGTAGCAGTCAATTTTGATTTAAACCCTTTCCCATGAATTTTACCTAGTTCCTGTATCCCTGAGAGTAAGTAGTTGAAGTTGGCATAGGTTGTGAGATGGATTATGCCCAACTTTGTTTCACAATCTTTACACCCACCAGTTGTGAGATGTAGGTAGCATTTACTTAGAGGAATGCAAAACTATTGGAAAATCACAGCCTTTACACCACACGAACATATGCATTATTTCTTACATTACTTTAAAATGCCAATGCATGGTTTTTTGTTTTTATGTGAGATTTTAAGAGAGCTTTCAAATTTTCAAAGGGTATTAAATCAATTTTGTTTCTCAGGAATCAGATGTAAAAGCTTTTTTGCTTGTTTTTCCTTCTGATTAATGGAACTGGATCTAGTTGGCAATGAGCGTCACAGTTGCTATGTTTTAAACAGTGCATCTATGGTTACTTTATTTTTTTTTAATTTTTAATTTTGGGTCTATGGTTACTTTAATACATTTCTTTATGTTGTGGATGTCCTTTTCACATCTCAAGGTACTGATGATGGTATCGTATTATTTATTCAACCTAGAGTTCAAAATAGAGTAGAAACAATTTGTTTGTTCATTTGTTCATAAAGCCAACAAATATGTATTAATTTTGAAAGGGGCAGGCCTTATGCTTCTAGGTGCTGTAGGTACTGATAGTAGTTACGAAAGCTTCAAGATACTGTAGCCCAGATCCTGCTTTCAACATCTCTCAATCCAGAAGGCAAACACTAATAATAAGCAAAACTATTTATATAGAAGCAGCAGCATGTAGTAAAAAGAGGATGTTTCTAAAGTCAAGCAACTCTGGCTTAAATAGTTATATACTCTACCATGTACTGGCTATATGTTCTTGGACAAAGAATAAGCCTCAACATTTAATAATATCTCCCTTACAGGATACAAATGAGGATGATCAGTAATGGATATCCAGGGCTTAGAACAGTGGTACACAGAGTAAAGGGAAATCACTATCCTTATACCTATCTTACTAGACTCTTGGCTTGTCTACCTATTGGGAAGACTAATATCATATTATGTAACACAGTAATGGTGTTGGTTAGGCAAAATAGACAGTATTATACTTATTCATGTTTTATAATATAGATGCCAGGATACAGTGTAGTTAAAAAACTGGTCCAAAGCTACATAGTTTCTAAATGATATTGCCTAGATTTAAACAAAGCCCTTTCTTGACTTAAAACCTGAACCTCATTCATTTTGACTCTACCTACACTCTATGCTGTTGGTCAGATCTATTGTTTTATGTTCAGTTCGCCCACATATAGTACATCATTAGTTTTTGTTGTAGTGTTCAACGATTCATTAGTTATGTATAACACCCAGTGCTCATCACAACACATGCCCTTCTTAATACCCATCACCTGGTTACTTTAAGAGGTTTTTCTATTAGTGATTCTGATGTGTATGTGTAATTTGGTGGCATATGATAGAAAATATTTCAGGAATATGGAATACCTGTTATCCCAAACACTTTCACAAAGAAAAAAAATACAACATTAAGTAGAGACGAGGGTCCTATACTTGAGAATTAAATATTTATGGCCAAGTTTGATAAGTAACTGCCTGAGACATTTTTGACAATTGATACATATTTCCTCAGCAAAATGACAAAAATGACCGCCAGATGCTCTGAAGAGTTTCTTCAGAGAACTGATTCTGAAGGTAGAAAGATCGCTAAACTGAATTTGAAACGCCAGAAAGGCTTAGCTATCTGGGATGGGATTTAAGGAATTACTGATATGCAAAAGTGTCTATTTGGTGCATTTGTGTCACTTGAAGTAATGTCCCAAGCAGGAGTAGAAAACCCAAAACTGGAAGAACAGTTTCAATTTTTTTTTTTTTTTTGGATTTTGTGAGAGAGATCACAAGCAGGCATAGAGGCAGACAGAGAAAGAGGGGGAAGCAGGCTCCCCGCCGAGCAGAGAGCCCGATGTGGAGCTCGATCCCAGGACCCTGAGATCATGACCTGAGCCGAAGTCAGAGGCTTTAACCCACTGAGCCACCCAGGCACCTCAGAACAGTTTCAAATTTTTCAAACCCTGACAGATGTTGGAGCACAGGTGGAGGATGGGAAACTGGTAGCAGTGCTTGGGACCCCTCTAGCAGTGCATATCTCAAAAGCAATGTAAGAGAGAACTTACATTTCTATCTTTTCATCTCAGGCAGGTTCCACCAAATTAGTGACAGTATGAAAGGAGGCTCTGGTCCCTGGGGGACCAAGCCAGAAACTCTGAAACCAAACAGAGCAGAAGCAATGCTCAACATAAACATTATTGCGGTGAGCACGTGTTGAGCAATTCTTGTGTATTCCCAGGAATATTTGATGGGAAAACTTTGAAGTAAGGTGTTCAACTTGTGAAGAGAAGAATAAGTGAATTTGTGTGTTGTAGAGAATATAAATCCATCTGAATTCTCAGGTTATGTTCTCTGGAAATATTTGAGTTATGTGTGTGATAGACATTGTTGCAAAGAACATACTCCATATATTGCAACCACTTCAATATCTGGGCATATTGCACATGCTGTAATGTGTTTTTTGATCTGGTTGTAATTGATTCTATGCAGCAAATTATCTTGGATTGTAAATAAGCTACCTTGTTCTTAACACTCGCTCATTGTTTCTTTCACACATAAATCCTCATTGCACTCCAGCGGTCACCTGTCCAAATGTTAACATTCTTCAAGGCTCAGTTTCAAATGCATCCTTTGTCATTAAACTTTTATAATTACCCAATCTGATGAAGCAGCACAGGAGAGTGGGAAAGAAAAACCATCTTGGAATTTTGAGGTCAGGATAGGATTTGAATTTTGCTCACTGACTAGAAGTTAACTGACCTGTCCAGCCTTGATTTCCTTGGTGTAAAGTGAAAGATGAGGATCATCCTTCTTCAGTGTTGTTGAGAAAGTCAAATGAGATGGTTTTACAGAAAATGTTTTCACTTTGAAAATTACAACATTATGGAAGCTTGACATCTAATGGAAAGAATATAGGATTTTTATGTGGGACAAAGAATAGCTCTTTAAATACTCATGACCTTCAATTACTTAATGTTTTTGGATCCAAGTTTTTTCATATGTAAAATAAAGAATAGTTCCCTTACAAGGTGGTAGAAAAGTATAAATGAGATAATATATTTAAAACATATGATCCATGAAGATACTCAAGAAATGTTCATTTTATTCTCTTTTGAGGGAAACTTTACTTTTATTAAAAGGATACTGTCTTTTGATACGAATCTCTTTATGCCTTTTATTTGAGCTACTGTTGTACTTTTTTCACCACCTCTCTATACCAAGATATTTCGGAAAAGAAGCATATGCTTTATTTATGTTTTCAGCTTTGACATTGTAGAGCTTAATAAAACTCAATAAATATTTAAGTGACTCAATGAAAGAATGCATAAGAAAGTTAAGTTCCTTGCCTGAGAGACTTTAAGAGACTAGAGGATAATCAGAGCAGTGTGTTTAGAGAGTTGGAAGAAGAGATGATACAGCAACTAAAGGTAAAGTGTAGAAGCACTGAAGTGGAAGCCAAACGATGATTGTGGTACTCCTTTTGCTTCTGGGAACAGTACATGCAACACACAGTTAGACTGAGGGCAAAGAGTAACTTGTGTTTTCTGATCCAAAGATTTATTGCATTGAGTACACTCATGTGAAAGTCTTTGGGATTACTGGGGATTAAAGTGTGTGCATCACAACAAAACAAAATCTTCAGCAATCCAAATGTCGGTTTCTCTTTCCTTATGGGCTACTTCTGTTCAGTATATTTGAAAACAGAGTCCTATTGTATTTGCATGGCAAATTTGACCCAGAGGGAGCTCTTCCTCAGTATCATGTACTTTTGCACACTGCTCCAGTTCTGGTATAGACCGGCAGGTTGGTGACTGGGCATAATTCCTTCTGTGGAAGACTGGATCCTAAGAATTAGTCTCAGCAAAAGAGCAAATGTAGGGCTGATAACCTCTTCTCTCTATTGACCTTGTCCTTTTTCTCTTTCCCAGTACTTTAATCCAGGTAGTATGTGCTTAGTTTATCAAAGATTACTAAAATTTGGGATAACCAGAGGAATTCCCACTTAGAAGAGAAAATTTAGGGGGATGAAGAGAAAATTTATATGTATATATTAAATATTCCCCCCCATATTTCATAGGAAAGGGAATCAAGAAATTAAATTCTCAGTGCATGTACCCAGTTTCTAACCTTGTTCCTTATTCTTCACATTCATAGCTCTCTGAAATTCCCTCCTTCAAATTTCTACTATCTATAGATAGTAATAGACTATTTGTTACAGCATAACAATTCCAAAACAGGATGGCTTAAACTGTTTTATTCACAATTTTGTGAGTGAAGAATTTAGAAAGGACTCAACTGGGAGATTCATCATTTAACCACTTAGGATCCACTTCAAAGATGGCTTCTTCATTCAGATGTCTGGTGCCTCTCTACTCCTTATTCTCTCTCACTCTCCACATCCATTTAATTTTGCAGGACCTGCCATGTGGTTTCCTTAGGCTTCTGTACAGTATGGCAGTCTCAGGGTACTAAGACACTGATATGAATTTTGCCATATCTTATTGGGCATATAAGTCACAGGGCCTTCTCAGAAACCAAGAGAAGGAAATATAGACCTCATTTCTAGATGTAAGGAGGCTCAGGGAGATGGAGGTCTTTTAAATTCACACATTTACCACTTTATCCTTTGGGAATTTTAAACTAAAGTCTACGTATGAGGCTCCTCCACCCCCACCCCCACCCCACTCTACTCCTGGCTTTTTGAAAGTATATTTAGCAAAGCTTGAGTGATTCATTCAAGTCAGGTCATGAATTATAAACATAATTTTTAAGTTAATATATAAGGCATAATTTTGTCCTTTTGGTCATATAAAGCTTATTTTTATATTAGCACCTTGTATTTGGTCATATAAAGCTTATTTTTATATTAGCACCTTGTATTTGGTACAAGTGAATTATTGTCTGTGTTGAAAAATTGAATGACTTTAGAGCTCAGAATTTGGGAATGTCTGGCCCAGTGTTTTTCAGACTTCAAAAAAAATAAACCTAATTATTTTTCTCCCTAAATTTATATTTCAACTAAATAAAATTGGCTTCAAAAATATCAAATATGCAAAAGCCTAGCTACTATGGTTTAAATTAAAGTTGGGGGTTGTGGTACCCCAGCCATCATTCTACCCCCTCACTGTCCCTTTTTTCCTTCTCTAAAGTAATTTCTGAGGAACTTTCAAGAAAGCCTAAAATTCAGAAAAACATCACACTCCTCCTCATAATGTGAAAGATCTGAGATCCAATTTGATTAAATAATCTGTCCATAGCTAGCTAATAATAAGGGCTCAGAGCTAACACATACTGAGTGATTAACCCAAAGTAGGCACTCTTCTAAGCATTTGGCATGGCTTAAAGGAACCAACCTCCACATCAATTCCGTGATGTAGATACTCATTCTCCTCACTATGTAGAGGAGGTCAGAAAGCTTATGTGATTAAACACAAATCTAAAACTGGAACTCAGGTCTCTGTAACTCTCGGAGCAATGTTCTCAAGGCTCTACAGTTCTGGTTCTTACAGAAGCACCAAAACACCTTCACCCTATGATTAGAACAGAATTTTAGCATCAACGAAATCATGTAATTAATCTTTACTCCTGTGTTTACTTCAGTGCTTTCCAGGGACCTAAAAAGTCAAAATTGTGACATGTTCATGTGCCTGTAGTGTTTAACTGACTCCAGGTTGCTGTAGGTCTCATGTACCATAGAAGTTGCCTCAAATTTTGTCATCACAGGTAATTTGGGGGTGTTAAAACTTCTGAGACCTGGAGACAACAATGGTGGAGAGGACTTGGAAAGGCCTATCCAATGTCTATGTGCAGAATTAGGCCTGTAATAACTAGGAAAAAACTTATTTTTTTTCTTTATCTTTTATTTCTCTAGGGCCGAAACTCTGCCTACAAGTATATCTTGATGTCCCCCATGTGTATTGCAGGCGTTGAATACATATTTGTTGAATTAGCAGACAAATTGGCAGCATTATCTCTTTCTCTAATTAACCAAGTGACCTAATGCCAAACAGTTCTCTCCATTCCTCCCTCCCCAGCCTCTTGCTATTAATGGTACTAGGGCCAGCTGCAGAGTGATGGAGACAGCTGTCTGCAAATTACTGGTGAGGGGTAGAGAAGAGGCCCAGGATGTCTGAATGACCTATCAATTGGATAATCCACTTGTGGTTAATTGAGAACAAGATTCAATTAACACATTTGTACACTGTTCATCTGAAAAATTCCACGAAATTTGAAATCATGAAGAAATTATACAACTCTGATGCATGGTGCATGAATATGTTCTTAAGTGAGTGAAGTTACTTAATTTGGGTTAATATGAGTGAGTGATTGACTTTCTTATCTGAAGTCAGATGGGTAGCAGGAAGAAGATGGTATTTGAAAGGCTAAGCTGAGTGAAGCCATGAAGTTTATCCAAACTTAATTTAAAACAGAAGGTTCAGATCTTGTGAATTCTGACACATACATATATGGAAAGAAGGAAACACACTTTTTAAATACCACTATTTTAGGTAGCATAAAGTCTTTAGCTCAAACTTTTAAAACCCAATATAGTCAGATGTACAAATGATGGTTCTATCTCCTGGGATGGCCTATAAAAGTGCATATTTGTTCAACATTTTAAGATCCTCAAATTGAAAGTGCTGTGTAAATACTGGGCCAGATTAGCTCGCCATGTGTCTCCTTGTATGCACAGAGCTTTCACTGACTTCAACGGGTGGAATGTGGTGGGAGAATCTGGCTCATTATTAGTTTTCCTATTTTGATTTGATCAACTGTTGTCAATTACAGACATTGGTAATTACCCACAGAAAAGGAGAGGAGGGAGGAAAAAACTTGCTATCATAATATTTATCTTATCAGTTATGGTATTTTCCTATATTGAAAAAAAATATTGTGGTGAATTGTGTAACACAGCAAGTACTGATTTTACAGTGCCCTTGACTTGAGTGCATTTTTATACAGTTTTTAATTTTTCAATCAAAATCCACATGATTATGCAGTAATGCTGCTTCACTTATCACTGTGGCCTATTAATCCTCATTTTCACCCCCACTGGCTGCACAGTTGTGCCCCGATTCTGCACCCCCTACCAACATCATAATCCAGGCCACCACTATCTAAAACCCTTTCTGTGATGATGGAAATGTTTTAGATCTGCACTGTCCGGTGCAGTAGACAATGGCCACATGTGTCTATTATGCACTTGAAATGTAGTTAGTGTAATTGGGAAACTGAATTTTTAATTTAATTTAAAATTAAAACACACATAGCTAAAGGTTACCATATTTATTTAATGTGGTCCAAATGCTTATGAGTTAATTACTGTGATAGCCTGTTGACTGCTCTTCTCTTTGGCAGGACATTTATCTTCAGTCTTTCTTATACAACACCAGATTAATAATCTGTAAATTCTGCTTTCATTAGGACATTCCCTACTTAGAAACTTAGGTCAGTTTCATGCAGTCTGTTTATTACAGTCTATCTATTACAGTAATCTGTGTAATAAAGTACACCCTAAATCCGACTGCTCCTCAGAATCACTTGGGGACACAGCTTAGAGTATATGATTCTTTACGTCCCAGATGGAGCTGATTCTGATACAGCCAATTTGAGGAATTAGTAGTCTGCCTTTTCTACTTTTATGTGTGTCTACTGTTTTCATCTAGATAAAGCCATAAACATGTCTTACCTGAAATAATGCAATATTTTTGTAGCATTTATTCCTATCTCTCTCTCTCTCTTTTTTTTTTTTTTGCCATTCTTGCCCCTCTCCCTCCTCCCAGTCTATTCTCCAAATAATAGTTGAAGTCATCTTCCTAAAATTCACAATAGATTATTCTGACAATTCCGACCTTCAAAAGCCTCTCCATTCTATAGAATAAAATGAAACTTTTCCCATGCTCATTGTCTACAAGCCTACATGATATGCTTCCTACCTACCATCTAAACCTCATTATTATTAATTTTAAAACACTTTCCTTGTTTACTATTTGGATGTTCCTTGTTTGAATACATCAAATATCTTCTCCTCTTAAAGCCTTTGACTTGCTGCTTTTTCTGTTTGTACCATTCTTCCTGGGATCTTTGCAAGGGCAACCCCTTCTCATCCTTCACCTCTCAGCTCACTTATCACCCCAGAAAGATATCCCTTGTCTGCATTATCTACTCTTCCTGTCCCATCTTAGTCATTTTCTTTTATTTATTTATTTATTTATTTATTTATTTATTTTTAATTTTTTTATTATCATATAATGTATTATTTACCCCAGGGTACAAGTCTGTGAATCATCAGGCTTACACATTTCACAGCATTTGCCATAGCACATACCCTCCCCAATGTCCATATCCCTATCCACCCCCCCACCTTAGTCATTTTCTATACACACCTTTTTGTGTCCACAGGCACTTATTATTATCAGATATGTTTGATTCGTTTCTATGTCTCTTCCTCATCTCGTACTGATAGGAAGTAGGATCCTTAAAAGCAAGGATTTTCTCTTGTTTTAATAATCAGTTTTTAAAAAATCATAATTACCTTTTTAGTTCACATTGTCCTTAACCTCCTCAAACACAGTGGCTTGTAAAATGGTGTGATGAGACCAGCAACATCAGCCTTATATGGAAACATATTTGAAATACAATTCTGTGGCCCCACCCCAGAGCTACAGAATCAGAAACTCTTTGGGTGCAACCCTGCAATCTGTACTTTAGAAAGAGCTCCTGGTGATGTTGATGAAGTTTGTGAATGACGGCTCTAACAAACATTCAGTGTTTCATAAAATTCAGCAGTTAATTTCTATGTCATTATCTATTTCTTAAGGAATAAGTTAATTTTCCTTTTTAGAGTAAAGTTATTTGAGATATACTCTGTGAAATATTTTCTTTATTTCTTTGAGACTAGGACATATCAGATCCCATTGTATGCAACCAAAGCATTGTCAGAAGCATATGTCCTTTGTTAAACGTCTCTTCTTTCCTCTCCCCCGCATAACATCAATTCTTTTCTGGTCCACTTTTTACATGTACTTGTTACGGTGTAAAAGTTTCCAAGAATATTTTTAACTTATATTTTTATTATTTGTTTCTATAGACATTACATTGTGGTCTAAAAATGTGAAATGTATTAACGTCTGCTGGTTTACATTTGTTGAGTGTCAGAACTCAATAAATAATTGGAATGATTGTATATGATTTTAGTCATCTTTATGGAATCTTGATGGAGTTAGCTAATGTGTGGGACAAGAAAAAGGTAATTATCCTAATTTCTCTATAATGCTCCTAGTTGGCCACACTAGGGAGGAGAAACTGGAGAAATTATTTAGGTAAATGACTTTGATCCTTAAAAAAATAATAGAAGGAAAAATCTGGAAGAGAGACAATATAAAGTACAGTATAAGCAGTAAAACATACTGCTTTCCCTCTTTTAATACTTATTTGGTTTTGGATCAGTTAGGATCCTGCACAGCCATATAACAGAATATCTAATTCAAACCATTTTAAACCAAAGGATGAATTTATTGGCTCTTTTATATGCAAAGCCCAAGGATATCCAGCTTTAGGCACGACTTGATACAGTGACTCCAGTGGGGTTAGCTATCAAACTTTCTACATTTTTTGGTTTACGTTCCTCGGTGTTAATTTCTAGACTTCACATAGTGGCAAGATGAGTGCTCTTTGCTTTTGGTCTAATTTGCCCTTAATTTAAGATCAGCAGAGAAGAAATCTTTGCTCTTTCCAAAGTTCAAACAAAAATCCTGTCCTTACTATAACTGGTTTGAGTTCTGCCATGAGTCTACTTCTGAGGTATTCACTGTGGGTAAGGGTATACTATGTATTTAATTGCCTTAGGATAAAAAATATATCCATTGGGACACCTGGGTGGCTCAGTTGGTTAAGCAGCTGCCTTCGGCTCAGGTCATGATCCCAGCGTCCTGGGATCGAGTCCCGCATCGGGCTCTTTGCTCGGCAGGGAGCCTGCTCTCTCTCTGCCTCTGCCTGCCTCTCTGCCTGCTTGTGTTCTCTCTCTGTTAAAATAAATAAATAAAATCTTAAAAAAATATATATATACCCATACCTAGTCTAGAGATTAGAATCTGTTTCACCAAACAAAATTGTTTAATTATGGGGAAAGAGTGCTATTCAAGAGGAATTTTGGAGAATTAGTATCAAATAAATAGACCATAGATTTTGGTAAACTGGAATTAATATGTAAATACATAAAATAAGCAAACAAATATATGTCCTTCAAAGTTTGGGTATACAATTCCAAATTCAAAATTGTTTTCTCTTAGAACTTTGATATTACTCCCTTGTCTTTATTTGCAGAACTGACAATGAGAAGTCTGATATTACCTTGATTTTTATTGCTTCAGTTGTAACAATTAATTTAATGTCATATCCAGAGCATTTTTGCATGGTTTTCTTTATCCAAGGTTCTATTCTACACTAGATAGATCCTTTCAGATTGATTGAAGATGTATGTCTTTTTTTCAGCTCAGGGATTTATTCGATATCACTTAATTGACTATTTTCTTTCTTCTATTCTCCGCTTCTTCCTTCCACCCTTTTCTGTAATTTAGTTATTTTCAGTAATTCAGTATAATAAACTTCTGAATTTATGCTTCATTTCTCTGAACTTTTCTGCCATAATTTCGGTATTACTCTATATTTGTGCAATATTTTGGAAGTATAGCACAATGAAATCCTCGCACTTAATATATTTATTTTTCCGTTGTGGCTTTTCTGTCATTCTGCGGGTGCCATCTATGGAGGGGTTTATTTTATTTTTATTTCGCCAATCGCATTTTTCATTTGCAGGGTATAAAATTGGTTACTTTTTAAAAGTAGCATTAGTATTCTATAATTAGTATTCGTTGGATTTTACAGTTAGGAAGAGATAATTGCTCCCACTGTAGCAAGTAAAGCAAGCCGGATAATCGACAGAATCATAGTTTTTGTTTCGTTTTGTTTTAACCACAATGGAGTAAAAATGCAAAGAAAAATAAATAAATGAAATCCACAAAGCAGTGAATACTTCTCGGCAGAGTAGAGAAGCATGACTTCTTTCATCCCTACTGAAGCTGTGGGAGAGAATACTATGATAGATGTGTATAAGGAGAAACTGGCTAAACTTTTAATTAACTATTATTAGTCATGTGTGGGCTTGAATAATGGATAATAACCATCCACAGCCATAGATGAATCTGTACTGTTCTACTCCTTCCTTTTTTTTTTTTAAATGAACCTTCAATAAGTGCATAGATAATACACTGAAGGCTGGAGGCAGGGTGCATTTGAGGCATATGGAAGCTTTACCAAGTGTAAGGCAGTAGCGCCTTGAAGGGCAGGTATAAAGCAACAGAGTTGAGACCAATCTCTCCAAAGTAATTCACCTTTTCATCAAATGCTGAAAACTGGGAGGAGGGCAGTAGAGTGGAAAGAGACCTCCCAAAGTATAAAAAGAGACCTCCCCTGGTTTGGAAAGTTTACACCTAAGCAATAAAGCACAAACAGTACGCCAATCAACTTACCCATAATGGCTGACAGAAGTAGGAGCATGTTTTATATTGGGAGTAAATCTTATTTCTTTAATTTCTACTGTGCTTTATTTTTATCATAAAATGCCTTGTATAAATCAAATGTTACAAGATGTACAAGGAAGCGTGACCCATGAAAGAGAAGCAGCAGCCAATAGCAGCATGACCAGAGATAGACCAGCTATTGTAATGATCAAACAGAAACATTAAGCTATGAGTATAGATATTGGGGTCTAGTGAAAAATTTGGACATCATGTGAGAAGAGATGGGCAATTTCACTAGGGAATAAAGGTATAAAAATAAAATAAACATACACACTTACCAGAAATGAAGCATACACTGACAGGATTAATAGCAACGAATTTAAAGATAGGTCGCTAGAAAATTTCCAAATAAACATTAAAAACTTAAAAAAAAAAAAAAGAGCATCTAGCACCTGTAGTTTGAGTCCCAAAAATAAGTGTTTACAGTTTCAGAAGGGGAGATTAAAAATGAGGCAGAAGAAATATTTTAAGATATAATCTCTGAGAATTTTCAATAAATAATAAAAGATCAACTTGGAAATCTGAGAAGTTTAACAAATTCCAAGCATAATAAAAACAGAAAACCAAATGTAGTCTCACTAGAGTCAAACTGCTGAAAACCAAATGTAAAGGGAAATTTAAAGAGCAATTAGAGAAGAAAAAATATATATACAGTGGAAAAATGATACCAATGACAGCTGGTTTCTTATCACAAACAATGGAGACCAAAATAAAATGAAATAACATTTTTAAAGTGTTTAAAAAAATAACTGTCAGCACAAAAATCTACATTCAGGAAAAAAATATCCTTCAAAAGTGAAGATGGGGGGCACCTGGGTGGCTCCGTCGGTAAGCGTCTGCCTTCAGCTCAGGTCATGATCCCAGTGTCCTGGGATCGAGCCCTGCAACAGGCTCCTTGCTCAGTGGAAGCCTCCTTTCTCCCTCTGCCATTTCTCCTGCTTGTGTTCCCTCTCTAGCTATGTCTCTCTCTGTCAAATAAAAAAAAAAAAGTGAAGATGGGATAAATAGATTTTTCAGACAGACAGAAGCTGACAGAAGTCTTTCCACAGATATTTTCTATAAGAAATCATAAAGAAAGTTATACTCTAGCTATAAGGAAATGATGTGAGAATGGAAGTCCATATATGTGGGAAGGAATGAAAAGCATAGAAATGGTAAATATGTAGCTTAATAAAAAATATATTTTTGCTCTTTTTCATTTTTGCCTATTTTAATTTATTACTCATTAAAGCAAATAATACATATTTTAGAATATACAGCACATGTAAAAGTAAAATCTGACAAAAAGAACTCAAAGTGAGAAGGAATAAATCTTATTATAATACTGTAATGTTTTTACATTTCTTTAAGTATATTATTTGAAGGTAGAATGCGAAAAGATAAAGTATTATAATCATTAAAGCAACATTGAAAAAGTAACACAAAGAAGTGTAGCTTAAAATTCAATAAAGGAGACAGAATGCTAATTTACCAAAAAAAAAAAAGAAAAAGAAATACAATGGAAGAAGTATCAGATGATACAAATATAAAATAAATATGATAAAAGGCACAAAACTATCAATAATTATGTTCAATATATAGGAATTAAACACCATGTAAATAAGACAAATACTATCAGACTTTTTAAGGCAAGATCCACCCTATGCTGCATATAAGAAAAACATTTTACATAGAAAGATATCCTCACAGTGAAAGTATTTGAAAAGTACACCAAAAATAAGAAAGCTCAGACAAAAGAAACTATAAGTGTCTTAACAGAAGTAAAGTTAAAATTTTTATAATAGTCAATTTATCAAGAAGACATAATAATCCTAAATGTGTATATATCTAATAACAGAACTTTAACATTGTGATATTGTGACTTATAATAAGAAATATGTGGTCTTCTTTGCCATTACTGCCACAGTTCTAAAACACTTTTAATTTCCTAAGCGATAAAAGCAATAGGAGCTCCTTGTGTTAAAAAAATAGGGCCTTTTGTCCTAAAATAGCTCCAAAGCCATAAAGGTAAAAGAAGTGTCTTGTTATTCATAATAAACTGCTTTAATCACACTTGAGTTTATGTTAATGGGGTAACTTTTGGAAAGCCCCTAAGGATGGGGGCTCTTTGCCACAGGAACCAGCCATGATTAGAGGGTTGGAACTTTCAGCCCCACCCCTCAATTTCTGGGCAAGAGAGGGGTTTAAGTTTAAATCAATCACCAGTGGCTAATGATTTAATCAGTTGTGTCTATTTATTAAAGCCCTCATTAAAAAAAAAAAAAAACACAACAATTGGAGTTGGCTGAACATATGGAGGTGCTGAGAGAGTGGTGCATCTGAAGAGGGTCTGCAATCTATGTGCTGTTTCCCATATACTTTGCCCTATACATTTTTTCTACCTGGCTGCCCCTACGTTATATTCTTTTATAATAAATGGGCAACCTAGTAAGTAAAATGTTTTCCTGACTTCTCTGAGCCACTTTAACAAATTAATGTAATCAGGGCTATGGGAGCCTCTGATTTATAGCTTATCATTCAGAAACATAGGTAAAAAGGTGGATTTGTGATTGGCATATGAAACCAAAAGGAGCAGTCTTGTGGAACTGACTCACCCTGTGGCATCTGACACTAGCTCCAGGTAAATAGTGTCGGCATTGGATTAAATTCTAGGATACCTAGCCATTGTGTGAGAATTACTTGGTGTGGGACCAAAGGTATCAGAATTGAAGTATTTTGTGAGTAGTGAGTAGAGTGTTAGTGTAAAGGAGAAACAGGAGCAGGTCACAAAACTTGATAAAAGTAAAAGGACAAATAGACCAAATCCACAAATATAACTAGAGATTTTAACACCTCTTTATCAGTAATTGCTAGAATGAGTAGTAAAAAAAATTTTTAATGAGTTTATATATTATAAACTATTTCAACCAACTTGATTAATATTTATAGAGCAGCATAGCCAACAATTTCAGATTACCCATTCTTTACAATTGCAAATCCAACATTCACTGAGATAGAATATAGGCTGAGTAACAAAACAAGTTTTAATACATATCAAAGGATTAAGATCATATGTAGCTATTCTTTGACCGGTATAAACTTCAGTCAGACATCAGTAATGGTGAATTATCTGCAAATGCCAAATATTTGCAATTTAGAAAATCTATATTCATTTTTTTCTTTTTTTAATTGTGTTATGTTAGTCACCAAATAGGACATCCTTAGTTTTGATATAGTGCTCCATGATTCATTGTTTGTGTATAACACCCCATGCTCCATGCAATCCATGCCCATCACTAGGCTCAATTAATCCATGGATTAAAGAAGAAACTATAAAGGGAGATAGAAAATATTTCAAATTGAGTTGTAATGAAAACACAACACATAAAAACTTGTGGGATGCTGCTACTGTTAAACCATTACTTAGAGAAATAATTGTAGATTCAAATGTATATATTCTAAAAGAAGAAAGGTATAAAGTTAACACTAAAATTCAACCTTACAACACTAGAAAACAAGAAATTAAACCCAAAGTAAGTAGAAGAAAGTCAGTATCAGAAATAAGACCAGAAATTAATGAAACAGAAATGAACAAACCTGACTCTTTGTAGTCTTTAATAGAATTGACAAAGCTATGGCAAGATTGGTCAATAAGAAAGGAGAATAAAAAAAAATACCAAGGGGCGCCTGGGTGGCTCAGTTGGTTAAGTGACTGCCTTCGGCTCGGGTCATGATCCCGGAGTCCCGGGATCGAGTCCCATATCGGACTCCCGGCTCTGCGGGAAGTCTGCTTCTCCCTCTGACCTTCTCCCCTCTCATTCTCAGTCTCTCTCTCACTCTAATAAATAAATAAAATCTTTAAAAAAAAAAAGGCAGTAACAAAAAAAATACCTATTTGAGAAATAAAAAAAGGAGAAAGGAGTCATCACTATAGTTTCTACAATTTATTACAACTGGATCAAGAAGAAATAGAGACAATATAAATAGTTGAAAATCTATCAGAGAACTTAAATTAGTAATTCAAAAACTTACCAAAAAGTAAACCCCAGGACCAAAGCCCTCATTGGTTAATTTTGTCAAATATTTAATGAATATAAAACCCCAAACTTAAATTCTCAGAAAATAGAGTAAATGAGCACTTTCTTTCTTTCTTCATGAGGTTAGCATTATCCTGATACCAGAACCTGATAAAACTATGACAAAAGAAAATTTAAGTCCAATATTCTTCATGATTACAGATATAAAAATGCTTAACAAAATATTAGCAAATCAAATCCAACAATACATTATGCTAAAGTACTACTTTAGAAATGCAAGCTTGATTTAACATTTTTTAAATGTTCATTTTATTTTTTTTTAAAGATTTTATTTATTTATTTGACAGAGAGGAGAGAGATCACAAGTAGGCAGAGAGGCAGGCAGAGAGAGAGGGAGAAGCGGGCTCCCTGCTGAGAAGAGAGCCCGATGCGGGGCTTGATCCCAGGACCCTGAGATCATGACCTGAGCTGAAGGCAGAGGCTTAACCCACTGAGCAACCCAGGCACCCTTAAATGTTCATTTTAATTAGATTTTATTTTAA
>CM052810.1:100006012-100016454 GCA_028533885.1 Nasua narica | reverse complement strand
CTCCACACGTAAGCGAGACCATAAGATAATTGCCTCTCTCCGCTTGACTTATTTCACTCTGCATAATCTCTTCTAGTTCTGTCCATGTTGATACAAAGATTGGATATTCATCCTTTCTGATGGAGGCATAATATTCCATTGTATAGATGTACCACATCTTCCTTATCCACTCATCTGTTGAAGGGCATTTTGGTTCTTTCCACAGTTTGGCTATTGTGGCCATTGCGGCTATGAACATTGGGGTACATGTGGCCCTTCTTTGTACTACGTCAGCTTCTTTGGGGTAAACACCGAGTAGTGCAATTGCAGGGTCATAGGGTAGCTGTATATTTAAGTTCCTGAGGAATCTCCATACTGTTTTCCAAAGTGGCTGCACCAACTTGCATCCCCACCAACAGTGCAGAATATCTCAGAGACAGTGGTTGGCTTTTGGGAAAAAACAACAATCCCCTTTCTCCACATCCTCTCCAGCATTTGTTGTTCACTGTCTTGTTGATTTTGGCCATTCTAACTGGCGTAAGGTGGTATCTCAGTGTGGTTTTGATTTGATTTTAAATGTGAAATAAAAAATACTTGTACTCTTTTCCTTTTATGTCATATATATGTGTGTATGTATATAAAAGATTATATACATACACATACATGTACATATCATATATGATATACATTTCTTTTTTTCTTTTTTTTTTAAATATTTTTATTTATTTATTTGGCACAGAGAGTGAGATCACAAGTAGCCAGAGAAGCAGGCAGAGAGAGAGGAGAAGCAGGCTCCAGATGAGCAGAGAGTCTGATGTGGGGCTCGATCCCAGGACCCTGAGATCATGACCTGAGCCGAGGGCAGGGGCTTTAACCCACTGAGCCACCCAGGCACCCCGATATACATTTCTTGATCATCAACATGTTCTAAGCCCTGAGCAAGGTTGTGGAGATGAGGGTAAGCAAACAGACATGTCTCCACCTCCACTGTGTTTATAATGTACACAACTATATAATTGCGTACTTCACAAAAGTTATGGGGAACTATAATGGATTATGAGAAAAAAATGTAAGAAAGACTTAATTTAGCTGGGAAGACTATTTTAAATCCATGCAATTTGGGCTGTGATCTGAAGGTTGAATCAGAATTAGTCAGAGGTAGGAGAATGAGGTAAGGCTAATTTTATCTTTCCAAAGAAAAGTGCAAAATTCCAAGAGTGTGGACCCTTGGATAAACTGAGAGAAGCCAGGGTGGCCATAGTATGTATGTGGGGCTGATTGTGATCCCAGATGCAGTCAAGGAAGTAAGCAAAGTTGAGCCCCTCCAGGGCCTTGTAGGCCATGCTAAGTGATCTTGTCATCTAGCTCACCTATTAGGAAATATTATTTGGTGCTAACTCATCCTGAAAGACTCACAGAAAATGAATCTTGTTCAGAATCAAATGACCTCTGGGAGCCCATTGAAGCTGTCCTCTGGCTGCAGGCAGTAGCTCTTCACAAATTTAAAAATGTTTTCCAGGCCAAAATTGTGTCAGCCAATGTTTTATGGCGCGAAACTGTGATGTCTCAAAGGGACAGATGAGAAAATTCTCCAAAGGGGAAAATTCAGTTGATTCCCATAGAAAGACACACTGTGGTTCAACTTTTAGAAAGGCAAATCAGTAGTTCATTCACAGATGAGCACAGGTGAGGTTGGATTTGTCAACTTCTCTACCATGTCTAGTTTACAAAGCACTTGGATCATTTTACGGCACATCTACTATGTACCAAACAACTCCCTATGTCCTGGGGAAAAGAAAACCAAACCAAAAATAATGTAGCCACTGCTGACTTTATCAATATTAAAAATGTTTGTCCTTCAAAAGATATTGTGGAAGGGAGTCTGGGTGGCTCAGTCGGTTGAGCATCTGCCTTCGGCTCAGGTCGTGATCTCAGAATCCTGGGATCGAGCCCCACCTCAGGCTCCCTGCTCAGCGGGGAGCCTCCTTCTCCCTGTCCCTCTGTTGCATTCCCTGCTTGTGCTCTCTCACTCTCTCTGTCAAATAAATAAACTCTTAAAAAAAAAAAAGATACTGTGGAGAAAATGAATATAATGACCAAGAGAAAGTATTTGTAAAACATTTATCTGTTAAAAAGGTTTTCACAGAATATGTAATAAACTCTCACAATTCAGGAATAATAATAAATTCCAGTTATAAAAAAAATGGGCAAAAGATTTGAACAGACATTTCACTAAAGAAAATGCACAAGTGGTAAATATGCAAATCAAAATACTTGACGTCATTATTCATTGGGAAAATATAATTTAAATTGCGGTGAGGTACTAGTACTGTTAGAATGGCTAACACTAAATAAGTTTGTTAGTTCTAGCATTGGTAAGAATGCTGATTAATTACAGCTCTTACTGTATTGAAGGTGGGAATGCAAAATGGTATACTTCTTTAGAAAATAGTTTGACAATGTCTGTAAAGTTAAATATACATTTCCCGCATGAATCCACAATCCTTTTAGATATTCAAGATAATGAGATGTGTTCACACAAATCATCATAGCAGGTTTATCATAACTGTCAAAGATGGCAAAGAATCCAAATGTCCATTAACTGGTGATTGGATAAACAAGTTGTGATACATCCATACCATGGGATACCACTCAGTCATAAAATAGAACAAATTCCTAAGACATAGAGCCACATGGGTGAATCTCACAAGCATTATGAAAAAATGCAATGGAAGAAGCCAGACACAAAAAAAGATGTATTGTATGATTCCGTGTATAGAAATTCTAAAAAAGTCAACATTATATTGCTAGAAACAAATCAATGTTTGCCAGGAATTTTTTAAGGTTATGGGATATTCTGTATCATGATGTTGGTGGCAGTTAAACTATTAGATACATTTGTAAAAACGCACAGAAGTGTACACTAAAATTGGTAAATCTTGTATATAAATTACACTTTATTAAAGCTGACTAAAGCAACATGAATGATTAATTCATACCCAGGTACTATTTGTGCATATTACTGGCATATCAGGAGAGATTTCATGCGAGTGAATTCACTATTCTAATGCAATGTGATAAGTGCTATAGAATCCACAGAACACCAGCTGAACATATAATGCAAGATGGCAAGACAGTCAGGGAATGTTTCCCAGAGAGTTTGATATGTGGTCTGTACCTCTATGAATGAGCAGCACTTAGCCTTGCAAGGCGGTATTCCAGAAGACGGGGTGACCTGTGTAAGAACGACTGAGAAGCCCTAAGGAAATGACATTTGGGGGGGAATTAAAATGACAAGTAGTGAATCTTATCAAAGCTTGAAACTCCACTGGCAAGATCTAAGATTGTTGAAGCAAGAGGAAACCAGTTCTTGGAATGTATGAATTAGCAGACATATCAAGTCTGTCTCTTACAAAGGGTTCAGACTTGATCCTGAACACAAGAGAGAGATAGTGAACTGCATTTTAGCAGGGGCAATACCTACTAAAAAAAAGTACATCCCGCAAGTATAAGGAATGATGATTTACATTCTGTTCGGTATATATTTTTGTTATTCTTACATTACCTAATCACTGATTCTTTCTTCACTCGGTAAGTTCATGTGTGCATATTTGTGTGTCTAACACTATCCTGGTCCCTGAAGATGCAAAAAATAATATTATACTCTCCCCATTCTCTACTGACTCAGCCTACTGAGTGAGAGGCATAGGGAAAGAATCACCTTGCAAGGCTGAACTATGTTCTACTATGGTATCAAGCTTAGGTTCTAGGATTATGGAGGCTGGAGCAGGCATTGATGTGAAATCATGTCCTAACAAGTAGGGGTATCCTGTCAGGTGGAAAGGATGAAGTGGAGGAGGAATTTCCAGTAGATTGAAGGAAGTGAAGGACAGGGAAGCAAGCACAAAGGTAGGAAACATTAGAAAGTGTTTTGGAGACTCTCGGTAATTTGACACGCCTACAGTATAGTAGGTCTGAAACTGGGGAAATAAAGTTTCCCACACTGAGGATGGAGTTTTCTGGAGGTGACTGTTTTTACTATGAATCCAAGCAGCTATAGCCTTCTGAAGACAGAATCAACCATCCCGGACGAGCAGGGAAAGACCTGAGGGCATCGGCATAAAAAGCCACATGTGCATTTGGCTGGATCGTTTTAAGAATGAGCATGCAAGGAGTCTATTATGTAAGTGCCTGGGATAAGTCCCAGAGGCTGGAAAGCACAGTGTATGAAGACATGAGTGGCAGAAGTTGAAGCTAGAAAAGTGGTCAAAGGACAGATCTTGAAGGATTTTGTAACCTGTGGTGAGAAGGTGGGATTTTTTTTTTTAAAGATTTTTAATTTATTTATTAGAGAGAGAGAGAGAGAGACTGAGAATGAGAGGGGAGAAGGTCAGAGGGAGAAGCAGACCTCCCGCAGAGCCGGGAGCCCGATATGGGACTCCATCCCGGGACTCCGGGATCATGACCTGAGCCGAAGGCAGTCGCCCAACCAACTGAGCCACCCAGGCGCCCCAGAAGGTGGGATTTTAAGTGATAGGTCTGCATGATTCTGTATTTTCCACTGATGTGACTCGTAAAGACAGAGAAAAGGGAACATGAGGGAATCTGGAGCCCAGCACAAAGTGGCCTGACGTAAACTGAAAACTTTGAACTGTGATGTTTCATCTTTAAAACTTGATTATGTATTATAGCCAATGATACATCGGTGCTTACTTTGATCTGATCTATTTCTCCCAAATCTTTTTTTAAAGATATTATTTACTTATAAGAGAGAGAGAGAGAGAGAGCAGGAGAGAGAAGAAGAGAAAACCTGAAGCAGACTCTGCGCTGAGCACAGAGCCCAGTGTGGGGCTCAGTCCCACGGCCATGAGATTATGACCTGAGCTGAAACCAAGAGTCGGACGCTCAACCGACTAAACCACCCAGGTGCCCCTCTCCCAAATCTTCGGGCAGAATTGATACCCCAGACATTCAGCCTATTTTTAGCAATGCCTGGCTGTTATTCTTCTAACACACCCCCATTTCAGGGGGATGCATACCCTGTTTGAAGATCATAGGATAGGCAATGAGAACCCACAAAACGGTGTTAGGCCCTAAGAGCGTTACAAGGCATCACCTTGTCCTTTAATAAGAGAATCAGTGTGTCTCATGAGGTTATGCAATATGATGGAGTAAGCCATACACGCCCAAAGTTCAGTAGGCTCTAATCCCTGAAGCTCCACATTTAAATTAGCTCTGAACTCACTGTTAAATTAAAAGGGTCTGCATATTTTATGCTCTCCAGTGATTTTACTGCTCACTAGAGATTTGCTATATTAAAAAGCACAAAAATTACTTCTATCAATTAACGATATTATATTTAAAGTCTAGATAAATTATGGAGTGGTGTTTGGAGCTACTGTGGGGAAAGTCTGCATTAAATAAGAAAATGTGCCAGTGCCCCTGCCTTATGTGAATAAGAAAGTTACTTTATATGTCTGCAATAAATTAGAGTGATGAGGACGGTAGTGATAGTGATGAAATGAAGATATTTCAGGTACTTTAGGAGAAACCGAGGATACAGAGTTCAAAGATAAAATCCCCGGCCTTGCACCTGACATTGATGTGAGAAATAAATAAATCTGCCCCAAATTATGATACCGTGCAGTAAGTACAACACAGCTGACTTAAGGATGCCATTGGCATGGAGACGAAGGTGTCCCACACAGACATGGGGGTGATGAAAATTTCTTAAAGAGTGAGATGCTTACCTGAGATTCAAAACTGGTTGGAAATTACTCAGCGGAGAAGGGCTTGAGGATCTGTAAAAACAAGCTCTGAAATATGGCACCACAGCAAAAAAATAAGGAGAACTCCAACTTCGGTGCAAAGCCCGCAGTTAATTTTGTTTGACTAGGTTTCAGAGTATAAAAGAGAGAATGGCAGGTGGTAAAAGGTCTTATGTAACATGTCTGGGAGCTTGGCATCCACCTGCAAGCAAGGTGGGTGAAATGAGTCTCTGACACCTCTTTGGGATGTTAAATACATGAATCACCTGCATGAAGGGGCAGCTGAGAATATAATTTCATTTGAGCTCCATAAGCCAAGCTGTGCTTTGTGTCCTATGTCTGGCACTTAAAGCAATTTTTTTTTGGTACAAAGTTTCCATGTGTTTACTAAGCCATGTGCCTGTGGGGCTTCTTTCCTGAAGATGTGCCTTTTGATAATCTGGACAAAAGACAAATGTATTTGTAAAGGCCTTAGTAAGATGTGAAGAATATGGCGGATGTATACGTTAGAAAGAAGGTTCTGGTAGCTGTGTGAAACGTGGGATCGATGGAAGGACATTGGAGAAGAGAGAAGAACTAGCTGGTCACTGCAAATTACCCACACAGACTGTGTAAATTATCCAGTGGAAACAGAGAAGGGTCACATTTTCCAGATATCTTTATCACGGTCTTTACCCATAATGTCCTGGAAGGTGTGGTTGATTCTTCTGGGTTAAGCGTGGATATTAATGTCCTTCTTTCCTTCACTTTATATTAAGACACTCACTGGCCAATGTTGTCTCCATGTGAGTGTATTTAGCAGATATATAACAAAACGTATGACAGTTGAGTCACCTTTGGCTGAGAAAATTGGAATGTCAAAGGTTCTAATCTAATAGCAGAGTTCAGGTTTTTAGGTGCTAAAAGTTTCGTGAGGTTGTTTAGAGAAAAAAAAGAATTCATAAATTAAAAATTAAGGTATGAAACAATATTTAATTAAGATGACTAAATCACTCAAAAGTAACAAATTTAAAAAGCAACATCTATCACAACATCTGCAAAAATAATCTAATATTTGTTTTAATTAGCTGCCTGGCAAAATTCTGTCCTCATTTTCACTTGTGCATTTTGCATTGTACCTACATTTAACAGTGATTTTATGATATAATTTTCTTTGGGGAAAAAAGATGGTTAACTGAGTCATTTTCCTTCTACCATTAGAGCTCATTTTATTTATTGGTGATTATTCATTGATCATTTGAGAACGTTTTTCTGTCACTTCTGGCACAACTGTAAGACGTGGGAATTGTCCCTTGTTTTTTCCCTTGGAAAGCAGGGCTGATGCTTTATCTTTCACAAGATTCCCTGTGGCTGGGCCTGAAGAGCAGGCTTCCAAAGGCAGTATTTCGGTCTGCTGTCCTGTTTTCCCTGAACTAAGAGAGAGGTATGCCAGTTTGTAAAAAATCACAGCACAGCCTACCTACCTGCTAAGGCCATGGGCTCTCCTGATTTTGAACACACTAAAGCAAAGGCCTGGGACATTCCAGGATTCGGGAGCAGGTGCAGAGGCCTCGATTTTACCTCCTTGGCCTGCCCCTGCCGTTGGGAGGAGGACAACACTGTACCATCTTTGTGGACAGCAAAATAGAGAGAGGCAGTTGCCACAGCTGACCTATCAGCACTAAATAAGCGAAGAAGCCAGGACGCATGGTGATCCCACAGGGAATTTCATGCTGGCAGAAATATTATGTTTGAGCTGTTTCCCTTCTGGGAGAACAGCTGGGTTGTGAGTCTCTCCTACAGTTTTCTCCAGAGCAGATGAAGCAGTCTGAGAAGTGAGCCAATCATATGGATGCTTTAATTAAACAGTGGAATCCGAGAACTACTGGAACATGTATGTGTGAAACCCTGAAAAAGAGAGTGATGTGTAGGGTAACTGAGACTTTTCAAAGATTCAGTCACAATGCAAGTGACCAAAATAGATGCCCTAATTCAGTCTCGACAGCAACATCCCCAATTTACAGGTGAGAAGCCCGAGTGTCAGCAAGGTTACATCTCTTGCCCAGGGTCACACTGATTGGAGATGACCATTGATCTGGAATTTAACTCTAAGAAAGGAAGACAAAAAGTAGCCTCTGACATCTGGAATGTGGCTAAGCACTCATCCCCTGGCCATGTCATTCTTCTGTTGGATCGAGATCGTCTCTCAGAACACCAACCTCAGACAAGGTTAATCTGATGGCATGATCCAATGAGTAAGGTCACTCCACCATTTCGTGTGAGCGCAGACAAAAACAATGTCAATATGTCACCCACCAAATACCAAATACCCCCTCTGGAAGCCAAAATGAGTGATTGCTGCGTCTTTCCCAGTTAGATTTATTTTCATTCTAGCCTGGCCTCCCTGCAGAAAAGATTTCCAACTTCTTCAACAACAGGTTTGCCCTCGTGTTTTTGGTTAGAGAATTTGACAACTGGTTCCCCTGCTTCAAGTTCCAAAGACTTTGGTAGGAGATGTGGTAAAAAGAAAAATAGGTATGGGAGAACATAAGTCTTCATGTCAAGTTTGGGAAGTGCTAGTATCTATGTGTGAATGCAGACAAGTCCCAGGACAAGTCTGGGACTATGAGGTTCCTAAAAGAGAAAGTATAAAAAATATTGGGCAGTTAGATCTTCAGGGCCCTTCTCGGTCCAAGGCTATGATCCCTTGAATGACATTTACACTTTTGATAGCTGTTCACGTGGCCAGGTCAGGTTTAGTGTTGGCATTTGACACAAGAGAGTAACGAGGTTCAGAAAGCTTAAATGGTAGGCCTAATATTCAAAAACAAGCTTTTTGGAAGTCTGAGAATGAAATGAAAGGTAATTTCCAAGCTCAGATCATAAATCTATATACTCTAGTATAAATGATTATAGCAATTAACAGGAGTACTTGTCATTTGCCAATCCTCATGGAAACCCTATTTGTAAGATGCTACTTGTTAGACATTGTTCTCTCTCTTTTCCATGTCAGACACTGCTACACAGAAAGGTAGAGCAACTTGCTGATGTTGAGTTGATGAGTGGCAGAACCCTGATAAGAACCTGGACAAGGGGTCGAGATTGATGCTCTGCACCCCACGCTTTACTACCTCTTAAACACAATGTGAATTGTGCAAAGATGACAACCTTGTCTCATATACTGGAGATTTTCAGTAAATATTAAGTTAATATGACCATCTCATTTAAAGATCTGTACACTTACGATGCAATTACTATTGATATCTCTAGTTTATAGATGAGAAAACACAGAGGCATTAAATAATGCATCCAATGTCACACAAATAATATGTGGCAGACCTAAGATTTGGATCAAAGTAGTGAGTATAAATATATCACATCTAATTGTTATTATTCATTTATTTCATCTATAATCTAATAAAGACTGTATGATTGATAATGCAATACATGCCTTATCCCCTTTAAGTCTTATAGCAAGAGTAGGACAGACATACTCTCATTATCTTAATTTCACAGATCAAGAAACTGAGGCAAACAAATGTCAACTAATCTGCTCAAGATCATACATCATGTGTTGGAGTCTAGAATTCATATGAATTTTCCCATTGAAATATCATTCAAAATCATTACCATTCAAATATCATTCTCTGAATTACCACATCATTCTGTTCCAAAGCTATCTTGCTTCTGACTTTTAATACCTCAAATTTTATATTTGACTAAAGCTTCTTTGTTCTAAAAAAATTAAAAAGATAATCTCATTTCAGAAACTGGTGAATTTCTATGTATTTTATGGAATCAGAGAGCATAATATGAACAAATTATTGTATGTAGTAAATATCACTTTAGATGAATCACCTATTCTAAGAGACCAAGTGACATTTATTTTAAGCAAAAGAAATAATATAAGATTAAAATTTTTGTATTAATATGGGTTTAAAAAACCCCTTGTTTCAGTAATTTATTGGAACCTACTTCAAATAAATAAGAATTTTTAAAAAATAATTTTTTAAAAACAATAATTCAGAATATCATGCTCTCTTGTCATCCCAACTGAACCCTTACATTTACATAATTACCAATTGTGGAAAGGTTACGTTTATTTGTAGTTGTATTCATTAAAAAAATAAAAATATGGAACATCCATACTATTCTAGTTACTTGGTATTTTCAGTGGCTCCAAGGAAACTTTGACTTAGAAAACTCAATAACTTGCCTGAGGGCATTAAAATCCTGGTCTTTTAACTCTAAGTCATTAGCACAGTGAATCACACGTGAATTATAAAATGTTTTCTCAATAAATTTTCTACTGGAGAAATTTCTTGCTAATATTTTGTGGACACAATAAAATGAATTGACTTTGCGTAAATTCTTGTACTAAAATTCTGGCATGACCTTTTCAAGCTGTAAGACTTGGAGTCTTACTTAAATTCTTTGACCTAAAGTTCATTTAAAAAGTGATGGTAATAATATATACTGTGCAGGACAAAAGGAAAATAGTTAACATTTTTAGCATAGAACCAAGCATATACATTAAGGATAAAAAAGTAGTAAACATTTTTGTAAAATTTAAGCAGAGTCTTAAAAAGAAATATGTTCCCTAATAATGTTTCTGTTTTTATAAGCAGTTTATCATATTTTCAGTTTTTCTAGTCAGGAACCTAGTTTTGATTACACTGTGTGCTAGTGCTAGCATAAGCCTCAATAAATACATGC
>CM052810.1:99953231-100005512 GCA_028533885.1 Nasua narica | reverse complement strand
TAGGGATATGGACATTCGGGAGGGTATGTGCTATGGCAAATGCTGTGAAATGTGTAAGCCTGATGATTCACAGACATGTACCCTGGG
Source organism: Nasua narica (assembly GCA_028533885.1). NCBI lineage: Eukaryota > Metazoa > Chordata > Mammalia > Carnivora > Procyonidae > Nasua > Nasua narica. The sequence continues at coordinate 100,005,425 of CM052810.1, read as the reverse complement.
GTAAATAATACATTATATGTTAATAAAAAATTAAAAAAAAAAAGAACCAAAAAATAAAAAGCATTTGGTTGAATGATTGTATACTTTGATTTCATTTATATTACATCAAGAACAGATGAAATTATTCTATGGTAATTTAAATCAGAAAGTTGTTGCCTACAATGGGGAAATTGAAAGGAGCAAGAGAACTTCTGAAATGATATAAATGTTTCAAACTTGTTTTGCGTGTTAGTTTCACAGGTAAACACAATTATAAAAATTCAACAAGCTGAATTCTTAAGATCTAGGTACCAATGTAAATTATACCTCAATTTTAAAAAGTTTGTGGGGGTCTCCTATTTGCTCTATTAAGTTTGTTTCTTCAGGTGTTAATTCTTGTAATTCTTAATTTGTTGCTTTTATTTCATGAAGTTGATTTTCCTGAAATCTTTCATGATTTGTGGTTGGATGTCATCTTTGTATTAGAGAGTCTTTATTTACCTATGTATATGTGTGGTTTTGTTTATTATTGCCTGCCTAATTGTAGAGCAATAGTATGAAGTGCTGTTGGTCGTATATACTAGTAGCTCATTTCTCAATGGTGAGATTCTTTTCTCCCCATGACAGTGGGGATTCCTCACTGCCTCTTTGGTCCATGTGCATGCAGTAAATGCTGCAGTCTTCCAAAGATCTCTGTTGTTGCTCTGTGTGTGTGTGTGTGTTTATTTATTGAAGGCAGAAAGAGATTGGTTAATCTGCTAAACTACTTCAAATGTGTTTACACACCAAATAACCCTGATGGTTGCTTAGCTCTCTGGGTGTGAAACAACCTTGTAGCTTCTTCTACCTTCTGTGGCAGTTTTCTTCATGCATATTTATTTTAACTGCTTTCCATGTGGTGCAGATTTCCTAAAATTTCTGGCCCAAATTAACTCCCTTATGCTTTTCCAGTGCTGTAATGAACTTACAATTAAGGAAAATGGGTGTGTTTTCTGTCATTTGTGGAGACTTAGAGACAAACACATTTGCTCTATTTGCCATCTTGATCCAATTCCTGAAGTTACTTTTAATTAGCAGCTTTGTTGATACTTTATATACTGATGTACCTTAGTGATTCTCATTACTACATTTATGTGGACCTGTATAATGGTCTATTGGCCTGCACTCTTGTTATTTGTAAGACAGATATTTGGGAAGTTCAAAATAATAGACAATAGATTGATCTCTAAGGTACAGGCAGCTTTGAAAAGGAGAAAATTACAACACATTTGTGTTTGCAAGAAATGGGATTGATGTTTCAGAATTTTTACCTGGAGTTTCCACTCAATAGACAACCCCAAAATGAGAATAAAGGAGAGCTCTACTCAGAATCACCTAAAACCTTCCTAAGCAACATGGCCCCTATTTATCATTATATTGTTGACTTAACACTTTAAGAGTTTGTGTCTATAAATGAAGGATGCATTTGTGTACTAAAGTCAAGTGCTATTTGCTGAGGATACTATGCCTTTGATTTGACTTTCTGGCTGATAAAAGCAGATGGGAAAGGTCTTCTCTTATTGTTTGCTTTCCCATTAAAAACAAATACTGCCAAAAACAAGGAATGAAGTAACCCATTTCCTTCTCTCAGCTGTTATTTAGAGGTGGTCCAAACTCTTCTCAGAACATTAGATAGAACAAATTCATAAGAAGTCAATAGTGAAAACAGTGTTTGCTAGTTCTATATCTGCCCACTGTACACAGATTGTTTTTAACATCAAGAGTTGATATGATATTCATGAAGGTGCTATTCTAGTGATAACTTACCATATTATACAATAGGAAACTGAATAAAGAGTAATTAGGCAATTTAGATTCATTTTTCCCCCAAATATGTTTATTTTATTTTTTAAAAGATTATAGAAATGATTTTATGAAAATTTAAGGCCTTCACAATGTTATTTAAAGGAAGTGTAACTTTGGTTATTATGATAAATTAGCATTAAATCATTTTTATCTAATAAAAATTGGTATTGTATTTATAATTTCTAAAAAATAGTAAAACAGTCTCTTCTGACTTGTTTAAAACATATATTCATTACAAAAAATACAGTTGGTACTGTATTTAGAGTTTCTAAAAAGTAGTGTAACAGACTTTTCTTACTTGTTTAAAACATATATTCATTATAAAAAAGTAATTGTACAATTCAGTGTCAATATCTGAAGTATTGTAGTTTTCCTGGCTAGATGTATTGTTCTTTTGTAAGATAATACGCTTTCATCAACAGATTTTATTTAATGTTGTATCTTTAAAAATACACTTTAGTAGGAGCACCTGGGTGGCTCAGTCTGGCATCCAACTCCTGATCTCAGCTCAGGTCTTGATGTCATGGTTGTGAGTTCAAGCCCCACGTTGTGCTCTGCCCTAGATGTGGAGTCTGTTTAAAAAAAAAAAAAAAAAAAACTTCAGTACACTCAGTACACCTTTAATGTGTATTAATATGAACAGACACTTGTCCCTTCTACAGGACAATTTTGTTTTTCTCCTTTCTCTTACAAATTACAGTGCAACCAACATCTTTGCAAATAAATATATGGAGTATATTCTGATTATTTCCTAAAGGTTTATTCAGAGAATCAGAATCAATAGTTCAAAAAGGGGTTGTATAAATAATCTAGTTGTAGCTTCCATCTCCTAAATTATTTCCAGGATTTTGGTGGTCCAACAAGCTGACTATTTCTTTATCCCCTCATCAATCCTAATGCCACTTCCCTAAAAGTTGAAGATACCATTTTTCCTTCATGGTTATAGGAATAGTTGTGCTCCCTTACTGGAACCTATCAACAAGTTCCAAGACCCATTTGCATGATTTGAAAATTTTTTTCAGTCTTCTGAAAACTATAATCAAGTTTTTTCTAGAAATGTTGCTTCAATTTGTATTCCCACCAGTATTACTATAACCGTTATTTGATATTATTATTTCTTAAGAAATTTTGATAAATTAACATTTTAGGGGTGCCTGGTTGGCTCAATCACTAAGTGGCTGCCTTCAGCTCAGGTCATGATCCTAGAGTCCTGGGATTGAGCCCCGCATCGGGCTTTCTGCTTGGCAGGAAGCCTGCTTTTGCCTTTCCCACTCCCCCTACTTGTGTACCGTCTTGCTGTCTCTCTCTGTCAAACAAATAAAAAAATAAATAAATCTTTAAAAAAAATTAACATTTTAAAAATGACAATTGTGTATTCTCATTTTAGTTTACCTTTATTTGTTCTTAAAAATTTACCCCAGTCATTTATATTTTTACTTTTGTGATATATATATTTATGCCATCCATCCATATATGCCATCAATGGTTTATCTTTTATCTGCATATAACTTAAATTAAAAACATGCACAAATTGACACAGATCATTGCCCGTTTGGTAAAGATGTTCTGATTTGATTATTTTATAAATTGGTTTTATATTGTTTTATGGCATACAGATATATATTTGTAGTCAAATGTAGAAATTCTTTTCAATTGCTTTTATCCATAAAGAGCACTTACAGTTATTTAAATTTTTAAAATTATGATTAAAAAGTTTATTGTTGAAGTATAATTGATATACTGTGTTATTAATTTTTGTGTACAAAGTGATTAGACAGTTCTATACATTACACAAGACACAACAGAAATGTGGTTATCATCTGTCACTATACAATATTAATACAATATTATTGACTGTATTTTCTATGCTGCACTTTCCATCCCCATGACTTGTTTATTTTATAACTGGAAATCTGTACCTCCTAAACCCCTTTATCAATTTTACTCATTTCCTCCAACCCCCTCACCTCTAGCGACCACAAGTTCTCTGTATTTATGAGTCTGCTTCTGTTTTTGTTTTCCATTTTAGATTCCTCGTAAATCATATGGTATTTGTCTACCTTTTTATGACTTATTTCACTTAGAATAATACCCTCTAGGTCCACCCATATTGTCCCAAATGGCAAGACTTCATTTTAATTTATGACTAATATTCCATTGTGTGTGTGTGTGTGTGTGTGTGTGTGTGTGTGTGTGTGTAGTATGTATCATGCCTTCTTTACCCATCCATTTGTTGATGGAAATTTAGGTTGCTTCCATATCTTGGGTATCATAGAAAATACAGCTATAAACTTAAGGGTGTATATATCTTTTTAAATTAATTTCATTGTCTTTGACTAATACTAAGTAGTAGAATTAATGGACCATACGGTATTTCTATTGCTATTTTTTTGAGGAATCTCCATACTGTTTTCTACAGTGCTTCACCAATTCCACCAAAAGTTCATGAGGGTTCCTTTTCCTTCACACCCTCACCAACAATGTTATTTCTTGTCTTTTTGATACTAGCCATTCTTACTGGTGTGAGGTGATAGGTCATTGGATTTTGACTTGCATTTCCCTGATAATTAGTGATGTGTTGAACATCTTTTTATGTGTCTGCTGACCATCTGCATGCCTTTGGAAAAATGTCTATTCAGGTTTTCTGCCTATTTTAATCAGATTACATGCAGTTTTATTGTATTGAGTTGTATAAGTTCTTTATATAGTTTTATATTAAACTTTTATCCGGCGTATCATTTGCAGATATCTTCTCCCATTCGGTAGGTTGTCTTGTTCTTTTGTTGATGGTTTCTGTTGCTGTGCAAAAGCTTCTTTTTTTGGTGTAATCCCAATAGTTCATATTTTCTTTTGTTTCCCTTGACTTAGGAGACACACCTAGAAAAGTATTTCTATGCTCAATGTCAGAGAAATTACTACATGTTTTCTTCTAGGAGTTTTGCGGTTTCAGGTCTTACCATTAGGTCTTGAGTTTACTTTAATGTATAGTGTAAATAAGTGGTTAAGTTTTTTCTTTTGCATGTAGCCGTCCAGTTTTCCCAACACCACTTGTTGAAGACCTGGTCTTTTTCACATTGTATTCTTGCATCCTTTGTGATGCAAGATATAGTTTGACTATATAAATGTGGGTTTATTTACAGACTCTATTTGTTTCTGTTGATCTATATGTCTATTTTTGGGCCAGTACTATACTGTTTTGATTACCACAGCTTTGTAGTATATCTTGAAATCTGGAATTGTGATATCCTCAGTTTTGTTCTCAAGATGTATTTAACTATTTGGGGTCTTTTGTGGTTCTATACAAATTTTAGGATTGTTTGTTCTAGTTCTGTGAAAAATATTATTGGTATTTTGATAGAGATTGCATTAAATCCATAGATTTCTTTAGGTAGTATGGACATTTTAAACAATATTTGTTCTTCCAATCTATGAGCATGGAATATTTTTCCATTTGTGTCATTTTCAATGTCTTTCATCAGTGCTTCATAGTTTTCAGAATATAGATCTTTCATCACCTTGGTTAAATTTGTACCTGGTTATTTTATCCTTTTTGGTGAAATTTTAAATGGAACTGTTTTCTTAATTTCTCTTTCTGCAACTTCATTATGGGTATATAGAAATGCAATGGAGTTTTGGATATTGATTCTGTGTACTGTGACTTTACAGAATTCATTTAGCAGTTCTTGTAGATTTGGGTGGGGTCTTCAGGGTTTTCTGTATATAGTATTGTCATCTGCAAAGAGAGAACATTTTATTTCTTCCTTACCAATTTGGATGCCTTTTATTTCTTTCTCTGGTTTGATTGTTGTTACTGGTACTTCCAATACCGTATAAAATAAAACTTGTGAGAGTGGACATCCTTGTTTTTTTCCTTATCTTAGAGGAAAGGCTCTCAATTTTCCAGCATTGAGTATGATGTTAGCTGTGGGTTTTTCACATATGGCCATTATTATGTTGTGGTATATTTTCTCTAAAACTAGTTTGATAAGAGTTTTTATCATGAATAAAAGGTTGTACTTTGTCAAATGGTTTTTCTGTATCTTTTGAAATGATCATATGATTTTTGTTCTTTTTCTTATTTGTAATGTAACATGATGATTGATTTGTGAATATTGAACCACACTTGCATCCCTGGAATAAATCCACTTGATCATGGTAAATATTTTTTTTAAAGTATTGTTGGATTTGGTTTGTTCATATTTTCTGGAGGATTTTTGCATCCTTTTTCATCAGGGACATTGCCCTATAGTTTGCTTTTGTTTGTAGTGTTTTTATCTGATCTTGAGAGCAGGGTAGTATTGGTCTGGTAGAATGAGTTTGGAGGCTTTACTTCCTCCAATATTTTTGGAATAGTTTGAAATAGGTGTTTACTCTTCCTTAAATGTTTGGTAGAATTCACCTGTGAGACCATCATCATAGACTTTTGTTTCTTGGGAGTTTTTTGATTATTGATTCAATTTTGTTACTAGTAATGGGTCTGTTCAAATTTTCTATTTCTTCCTAATTCAGTTTTGGAAGATTGTATGTTCTAGGAATTTATCCATTTCTTCTAGGTTGTCGAATTTGTTGGCATATAATTTTTTGTAGTATTCTTTTTTAATCCATTTGTATTTCTGTGATGTCAGTTGTTACTTCTCCTCTTTCATTTCTGATTTTATTTAAATAATCTTCTTCTTCTCCCCCCTCCCTCTCCCCCTCCCTCTCCTTCTCCTTCTTCTTCTTCTTCGAATCTGGTTGAAGGTTTATCATTTTTGTTTCTCTTTCCAAAGAACAAGTCTTGGTTTCATTGATCTTTTCTATTTTTTTTTAAGTATTTATTTCATTTATTTCCACTCTGATCCTTATTATTACTTTTTCTTGTACTAACTTTGGGATTTCTTCTTTTTCTAGTTCCTTTTGGTGTAAGTTAGATTGTTTATTTGAGATTTTTCTTGTTTCTTGAGGTAAGTCTATATCACTACAAACTTCCTACTTAGAGTTATTTTTAAAGTCTCCTAAAGATTTTTGACTGTTAAGCTTTCAGTTTCATTTGAGTGAACATTTTACTTCTTCCTTACCAATTTGGATGCCTTTTATTTCTTTCTCTGTTTATTTCTTTCTCTGTTGTTACTGGTACTCCCAATACTATATAAAATAAAACTTGCGAGAGTGGACATCCTTGTTTTGTTCCTGATCTTAGAGGAAAGGCTCTCAATTTTCCAACATTGAGTATGATGTTAGTTATGGGTTTTTCACATATGGCCTTTATGTATTTTTTAATTTATTTTTTTATTTCTTCTTTGAATCGTTTGTTATTTAGTAACATGTTATTTACATGTGTTTATGGGTTTTTTCCCCTAGTTTTTTTTCCATTGTAATTGATTTGTAGTCTTATACCATTATGGTAGAAAAAGATGCTTGATATTATTTCAATCTTTCTAAATGTATTGAGACTTGTTTGTGGTCTAACATGTCATCTATCCTGAAAAATATTCTCTGGGGCACCTGGGTGGCTCAGGAAGTTAAGCATCTGTCTTCAGCTCAGGTAATGAGGTCATGATCTCAGGGTCTTGTGATTGAGCCCAGCATCAGGCTCCCTGCTCAGTGGTGAGTCAGCTTCCCCCCTCCCTCTGTGATTTCTCTCACTCTCACTGTCTCTCAAATAAATTTTAAAAAAATCTTTAAAAAGGAAGAAAGAAAGAAAAAATTGTTCTCTGTGCACTTGAAAAGAATGTATATTCTATTGGGGATGGAACATTATGTATCTGTTAAGTTTATCTGATCTAAAGTGCCATTCAAAGCTATTGTTTCCTTATAGATTTTTTTCCTCAGCATGATCTACCTATTGATGTAAGTGAGGTGTTACTATCCCCAACTATTACCGTCTTACTATCACTTTCTCCCTTTATGTCTGTTAATATTTTCCTTATGTATTTAGGTGCTCCTTGTTGGGTGCATAGATATTTGTAGTTATTATATCCTCCTGTTGAATTAATCCCTTTATCATATGCAGTGCCTTTTGTTGTCTCTTGTTACAATTTTGGTTTATAATCTTTTTTGTCTGATTTAAGTATTGCTACTTTGTTCTCCCCTCCCACTTCTATTTGAATAGAATATCTTTATCCATTCCTTCATTTTCAGTCATCTGTATGTGAGTTCTAGGTCTTAAGTGAGTCTCTTGTAGACATTATATAGGTATCCAATCAGTCAACTTATGTCTTTTGATTAAAGCATTCAGTCCATCTACATTTAAAGTAATTATTTACAAATATGAACATACTGCCATTTTTGTTGTTTTTTGTTGTTGTTTTTATAGTTCTCTGTTCCTTCCTTATTCTCTTGCTCTCTTCCCCTGTGATTGATGACTTCCATTAGTGTAATGCTAGAATTCCTTTCTCTTTATTTTTTGTGTATCTACTTAGGTTTTTATCTGTGGTTATCATCAGTTTCATATATAACATCCTAAATATATAGCAGTCTATATTAATTTGATGGTGACCTAAGTTTGAACAAATTCTGGAAGTACCGTATTCTCACTTCTACCTCCACATTTTATGTATATGGTTCATGTTTTAACCCTTTTTATTTTGTGTATCTCTAGTTTAATTTTTGTAAAAATAATTGATTTGGATACTTGTGTGTTTTAACCTCCATACTGACTTTATAAATGATTAATCTACTGTTTACTATACATTTGCTTTTACCACTGAGATTTTTTCCTTTCATAATTTTGTTCTACGTATCACTTTTTCTTTTTTACTTAAAAATTCCCTTTGACCTTTATTGTTAGGCTGGTTTAGTGGTGATAAACTCCTTTAATTTTTGTCTGGGAAACTTTTTATCTCTCAATTTTGAATGCTAACCTTGCTGCATAGAATATTCTTGGTTGTAGGCTTTTTCTTTTTAGCACTTTGAGTATACCGTGCCACTTTTCTTTGGCCTGCAAAATTTCTTCTGGAAGACCAGAATTATCTGAAATCCTTATGCTGTTTCTTTTGTATGTAACTGTTTGCTCCCTTTTGCTTTTCAGGTTCTTCCTTTTTATTTAATCTTTGACATTTGAATAATTATGTGTCTTTGTGTAGACCTCCTTAGGTTCATCTTGATTGGTGTTTTCTGTGCTTCCTGGACCTGGATGTCTCTTTCCTTCTCCAAGTTGGGGAGATTTTTAGCTGTTACTTCTTTAAATATTTTTTCTGCCTCTTTCGTTCTCCCTTCTCCTTCTGGAACTTCTATAATGCAAATGTTAGTATGCTTGATATTGTTCTGGAGATTCTATAATCTATCCTCATTTTTAAAGTCCTTTTTTTCTTTTTGTTCTTCAGCTTAGGTGCTTTGTTATATCCTCTCTTTGAGGTCATTGATCCGTTCTTCTGCATCGTCTAATCTGCTGTTGATTCCCTCGAGTATTTTCATTTCAGTTTTGTATTCTTCAATTTTGATTAGACTTTAAAAAAGATATTTTATTTCTTTTTGTTGAAGTTTTCATTGAGTTTATTTACTCTTTCTCCAGTCCAGTGAGCATCTTTATGACCACTACTTGGAACTCTTTGTCAGGGAGATTGCTTATCTCCATTTTGTTTAGTTCTTTTTTCTGGTTATGGCTCATGTTTTCACATGGATCATATTCCTCTCTCATTTTGATTTGCTTCCTATGTTTCTATGAATTACAACAGCTACTTCTCCTGATCTTAAAGGAATGATCTTGTATAGGACATTTTCTGTGTAGACTGCTTGTGCCTGGTGGTTTGTCTGGCTAACTGGGTGTTAGCAGGCATGGGCAGGGTATTCTGGGGTGCTCTGCACCATGGCCACCCTGGTGGGATGGCTGGAGCTGATGAAAGTGTTGGCCTGGTGTGTCCTGGGGTTCTTGTGTTGCTTTGGTGAGGTGGCTGGAGCTATAGAAGGCATTGTCCTGGGGAGTCCTGGTGTGCATGACATGCTGGAGTGCCTTGGTGTTATAGCTGGAGCTAGGGTCAGTGGAGGTGGCTGCCTCAAGAGGATGGCTGTATCTGGTGTAGAGTAGGGACGTGGAGCTCCCTGAAGTGGCTTCCTGGCCCTGGTGCCCATACCCTCTTCCCACTTTCACTATCACACTGGTGGAGAAGCATATACAATGACTTTCACTAGACCCTCCAACTCTGGAGAGCATTACCTCAGCTCTCTAGGGTTCTTTCCTTTATTTTCTAGTTCTTTGAAACTATGTCTTCCTTCCCTTCCCTCCCCTCCTCTCTTCTCCCCCCTCCTCCCCCTCCCCCTTCCCTTCCCTTCCTTTCCCCAGGGTAGCCAGAGCTGGTATGTTCAGGCCAGCTGGGGTTTCTTCATCTTGCTCAGTTTGTGTTACCAAGATGGAGTGGAAGCTTAAATAGTGGTACTTGCCAGCTCTTCCAACTCCAAAGAGTATTTCATAGATCCCCCATTTTTAGCAGATATTCAAATGCTGGTTCCTTTACATTGTCATTACCATTTCAAACTGCAGCTTTTTTTCTGCACCCCAAGGATGGATGAATCTGCCCCCAGTCCCTCAGTACTATCTCTCTCCACTGCAGATTGCAGCTGGTGGGAGGATTCCAGCGGTTACTGTATCTCAGTCTCCCTAGCTGTTCTCTTTGTGGTCCTGCGTCATTTATTGTGCAGAAACTGTTCAGTCAGTCCTCAGTTTTATCCAGGAGGAATGCTCTATATGTAGGTACAGATTCAGTGTGTCCATGGAGAATATGAGTTCAGAGTGTTCTTAGATTGCTATCTGGAACCCTGCCCCTTGCTCCATTTAATTTTTAACCTTGTCTTTTTCATGATATAGATATATCTAATGTTGGTTAAGTGTTGTGTGTTTTAGTAGAGTATGTTTAGTTGTGCAAATTGAATTTTTATTTGCAGCTTCTTCCTTTAAAGAATATCCCATTATATATTCTCTGTTATTTATAATTAACTTTCTTCAAATATAATTCCAAAATATTTTACATGCATTTATCATTAAGTAGTGATTAATGATCCACATACAATTTTTAGAGACTTTGTAAGACTCTTTTCTCCTCTAGCTTCTAGCCTCAGAAATTTTTAATGTCAAAAGGCCATCCCAGATCAGTTTTATCTTAGAACTCACCAAATGTTTGGTTTGAAGTTAACAGACTAGATTTATCAAAAATTTTGATGGATAGGGTCTGATAACTTGGAATTCTGGGTGCTGAGTTGTTTGGCTTTTTGTTTTGTTTTGTTTTGTTTGCCTAAAGTGGATAAGATGCTCTCCCTTTTGCATTTCAAGCAAATGCAGCCCAGTTGTGCCCCATGGATCCGTCATCAAACACAGCTCAGATTTCAGCTTTAACTTATCTAAATATAGGCTTACAGTGAGTGACAAGATCCTGGTAAATGGCATTCTCTGCCATCCTCTTTGATATTGTTTCTAGTAGCATGACTCATGGCTCTGCTTTGCCCTAGAAAAAGTCTCATTACACTAGAGAGTTTTCATTGAGAAAAAGCATCATTGACAGATCAGTTGCCACCTTGACAACCCGGGTTGTTATTCTGCTGTCTGGAGATCAAACAGTGTTTGCTTTTCTAATACTGACCATCTAAAGGGAATTTTAACTGGATTTCTCTGCAGTCTGATACAGTAAAAATACAATTGGAAGTTCACAAATATAGAGATGCCTTGGTTTCTTGGTGGGACCCCATAAAACTCTCAGTATTAAAATACTTGGATATTTTGGTGTGTCATGAATTTTTGAAGAGTACAAAAATAACTATTTTGATTTTGTATTTTATTTGGCTAACAAAAGCATATACAAACATAGGTTTAATATGAAACCTTCTTGCTATATTTGTAATATACTTCTTGCTGTATGTAATTATAATACCTTGAGGCATAGGTTTCACGTTTTGAATGGATGACACATGCCATTAAGCCACTGAATTTGAGTACTTAGTTTCTCATTAAAAATGTTACCCAGTGATGGTCATGAAATAGCCATTCTAGCCTTTTGTCCAGGTTTCTGTTGTAATGTGATCTTTCTTTGTTTTGAGGGACTTTGACATCCTCATTTTGCACTTGGAGCATCATGCAATTTGAGTGTACACTGAGCTGAAAAATGATTCCAGCAAGAAGGATTCAATTTCTCCTTAGCATGTTCTCAGGAACAGTCAGGATGCTTTCCTTCCCTCAGTTGTGGCACACAGGAGGCTCCTTGTTGATAGGTTTTGTGATCGTTAAGGTTAACACTGCCTTAATTACTCCCTTTTGTATTTTCATGGGTGGGAAGAGGTTCGGGGAGCAAGCTAAAAAACCATGTAAGTCTTACAGTAAGAAGAAAACTGTCGTCTCCTATAATCTTTCTTGATTTTTACTTCCTCATTAGCTCCTCATTTTTTGTCTCATAGTTCTTGCAGGATTAACTGCTCTCACTTTTGAAAACAAGAGATGTGGGAGAAATCACATTTGGGATTTTATTATTCCCTTCAATTTTGCAAATTAGTTTGAATGGGTAGGGAGATCTTTGAAGATTAGTATCTGTTTTATAAGGTTATGCAGTGGTTGGTGATTACTCAGATCTATGTCTTTTTTTTTTAAGATTTTATTTTTTTATTTGACAGAGAGATCACAAGTAGGCAGAGAGGCAGGCAGAGAGAGGGGGAAGCAGGCTTCCTGCTGAGCAGAGAGCCCGATGTGGGGTCTCGATCCCAGGACCCTGAGATCATGACCTGAGCCAAAGGCAGAAGCTTTAACCCATTGAGCCACCCAGATGCCCCAGATCTGTGTCTTAAGGTCAGTCTGCTCCATATATTTAAATTGTTGCCCTTAGATACCTCTAGTCCATCAGGAATCTGAACCAACAGCCCTAGCCTCCTTAAGTCCTGAATGGGTGAAGGATTGTGTGCTGCTCTCTCTGGAGCCAGTTCTGAGGTTGAAAAGGTGATCAGTTGAGATTTTAACCCTAGCAAAGGCTGGGATCCAGTTTCCCTGGGTGAGCCCTAGGAACCCACAAGGCTACTAACTTTTAGTCTTCTGTCTATAACCTCATTAGATTTTGGTGGATTCTAGGTACTTTTGCCTTCACAGTCCCTTCTTCCATTAAAAAAATTATATATATATATATACACACACACACAATTTTCTTTTACAACTATATTGGTATAAAGACAAATATAATCCAGGCTAAATTCATTAGTGTATGTTTATTACTATTATGTTCATTTTCCTTTTAATTTTAAAATAAAATGAAAAAATTTAGGAACTCATAAAAATACTATGGGCCCCAGATTCTGTGCCTAAAGAATAAGTATGCTCTGCCATCATTTATTTGACCAAATACATTTTTCTTTGTTCTATCATTTAAACTACTACAGCCTTTCCCTACTATCAAGACCAGACCCTGCTCAAACCCTGCAAAGCATTTTGTGTGGGATTCTGCCAAAACAATCAGCTGCCAACTGGTGATGTATTTTTACTGAGAAAGATCACCCACAACCATGGCTCTGCTATCTAATTGCAAGCACTGCTTCCTGTTAAGAACCTTCAGTGCCTCACTCAGTCCTTAAATATGACCCCCTCAGATACTGACACAGGCTTGAGGTACACTTGGATTATATCAGCTCTGTTATTTGTGCCACCAGATTATTTTCCAATAAGGCCAACTCTATAGACAGTCCCTCTTGAGCTTGATTTTCTTTCTTCCCTATGTCTTTCAGTGGCATTGCAACATGCCTCACTGAAGAGTCTACTATTTATTCTCTGACTGCTGGCAAGATGATGCAAGCTAAAAAAAATAGCCTATTATGAGTAAATTCTGTATTTTAGAAAATAATTTTATATATCTTTATGGCAATGCAAACCTGAGTTAGAGCTCTAGGTTCTGCTATGCTATTCCTCCCACTTTCCTATCTACTCATTTTTCTGAAGAGTTGTTTATTTCACCTGTGACCACTTTGTTCATGCAATAAATTTAGCAAACGCTTGTTGAGGGTCTTCTTTGTGCCAGGAGCTTTGCCATGTGCTCCCTTGTTGCCTGCAGATTCTAAGAGCAGGTACTCTGAAATTATAGGATTAAAATTAGAGCTTAGTTAGTTTTTGCTGTGTTGTTGGGTCTTTTATTATGAAAATAAAACATGCTTTTGGAGAACACACTCAAATAATATCTAAGTATAAGATTACAGAGTGACAGTTTTGGATGTCTCTCTAATTCTATCAGTTATATTTCTTAAAAGGACCTGGTTTTCATCTTCCTTGTCCTTTTCTCTTTTGTTTTCAAAACTTTGCATTTCTCCTTCAATCTGAAACATTTTTTGTCCTTCATCTTTATGACACTATTCTTAAATCTTAATTTTTTACTTCCTTTTCAAAGGATTTTTCCTATCACTCAGCTGACCCTCAAATTTTATCTTGAGATTTCTTCTAATTTGTTCTAATTTACTTGTTGGTTTCTTCTAATTCGGTTCTTTTAATGCGTCTTCAAGTTTTAAGGACATAGGGAATTGTGCTTATAAATATGCTATCTCTACTGTCTTGGAAACAATTTTTTTTAATTCATCTGTGTATATCTCCATTTTATAAATCTAATATCCCTATGACCCTAATATTGTTTCCTTGCATTTCAGAATATGTGTTTAAACAACCTTTATCCAAAGATTTCACATGGACCTCCTTTTCCATGTAATTTCCATTTGGCAGTTGGAAAATCAATCATTCATTCATTCATTTCATAGTTTCAAGTTTTTATTTAAATTCCAGTTAGTTAACATACATTGCAATATTAGTTTCAGGTTTAGAATGTAGTGATTGATCATTTACATACAACACCCAGTACTCATCACAAGTGTACTCCTTAATACACATCACCTATTTAACCTATCTTTGTCCACCTCCCCTCCATAATTTGACTATTGTAGATAATGCTGCTATAAATATTAGAATCGGGCGCCTGGGTGGCTCAGTCGGTTGGGCGACTGCCTTCAGCTCAGGTCATGATCCCGGAGTGCCGGGATCGAGTCCCATATCGGACTCCCGGCTCTGCGGGAAGTCTGCTTCTCCCTCTGACCTTCTCCCCTCTCATTCTCAGTCTCTCTCACTCTAATAAATAAATAAAATCTTTAAAAAAAAAAAAGAGCATATAACTCTTTAAAAAAAATTAAAAAAATAAAATAAATATTAGAATCAATATATTTTTATCCTCTGGGTAAATACCTAGTAGTGCAATCTCTGGATTGCAGGGTAGTTCTATTTTTAATTTTTTGAGGAACTTCCATACTGTTTTCCAGAGTGGCTGCACCAGTTTACCTTCCATTTTATATACTGTAGGCACTGATATATTTTATTTGCCCTTACAGACACACTCTCTCTTTATCTTTTTTCACACTGCCCTTGCCCCAGGAGGCAAGGACTACTGCAGAGAGCTTTCTTCCTTGTTAGCTCATAATTTGGTTTAGCCAATGGGGGGCTCCAGGAAACTGGAGAGTAGGGAGGATTTGAGGTTAGTGTGTTTATTCCTCAGCATCCTCCCTGCCAGATTGTTATAGGTTGGCCATGTTCCTCTGTTGAAGTGTACAGCTCCTGACATAAAGCCTACACCATGAAGTTTCCCTCTAAGTTTCTAGTAACTGATTCCTTCCCTCCTCCTTCTGGCCTGAGATTTCTAAGCATGGCTGTGAACACTCAGATATTTCATCCCCCTTGTTGCTTTTCCTAAGCTCTTCCCACATTATAATAGATAACCACATGGTTAAATTCTCTCTGATTACGTAGTTTAAGTGTGCCATTTTTGTTTCTGCCAGGGCCTTAATTTGTGTTTTTAAAATCTACTGAAGGTATTCAGAGGATATTCTCTAGGTTCTCCTTTCTATTAAAACATAGATTTTGTTTGCTGTTTGTTTTAAATTCTCTAACTATAATTGCTATCATGGTCTGCCTGCTAAAATCTCTGCCATGAACAGCATTCTGGGGACTATGGTGATGTTGGCAGTGAGAGGAAGATTTTTATTCTCTGTTTACTTCAGAACATCTTTTCCTTGGTGGGATCTGAGATGAAAACAGCTCTCCCATTACAAACCTCTAGAATGTTTCCTATGTAACATCACTAAATATCTTTCTGGCAAGACCATCTCAGGATGTAACTATTTAACCCCCTCACACCCAGGACAGACGCAGCTAAAATAGCACCTTGACTTAGGAAAGCCTACTATGAGAGGGACGTTGACCATCTGCTCCCCATTCACTGATTGTAATAAAGCAATTATCTCTCTTTTTCCTTATAATTTAGGGGTGAGAGGAGACACTATCATCTCCTCCCATTTACATGGAAAAATATGTCACATTTTGGATTTGTTAGTTAACAGCAGGGACAACTTTGCACATTAAAGTTTTCTAGCAAAAACTCTCTAATTTGTACAATATTTAAATGCTTCTTCTGACATATCTCATGATTTTTTAAGTCACTGTTTGTCTTTTACATTTTAAATCAGATTCAATTATGAAAATACCTTTTCTTTTCCATGAATATCAGAAGCCTCTACTAACTACTTGTTTGGAGAGAAGTTTGAAACAGATTCTACTTATATATTTATTGGTATTATACATTACATTTATATATTTTATATGTGTTATATTTATGTACTTAGAATATAGTCTATTTTTTTATTTAATTTTCTTTTTTATTAAGGTGTAATTGGTGAATAACATACTAGTTCCAGGTATATAACATAATGACTTGATATTTGTATACACTGTGAAATTATCACAATAAATGTAGTTACCATCTGTAACCATAGAAACTTATAAAAAATTTTTTGTGATGAAAACTTAAGATTTAGTCTTTTTAGCATATATGTAATATGCAATATGCAATAGAATATGATTGACTGAAGCCACCATGCTGTATATTATATCCCCATGTCTTATTTATTTTATAACTGGAAATTTGCATCTTTTGATCTCCTTTACTGATTTTGCTCACATCCCCAAACTCTGTCCCCTTTAGTAATCACAAATCTGTTCTCTGTAAATATGAATTTTGTTTGTTCATTTGTATTTGAGATTCCACATATAAATGAAATTATATAGTATTTGCCTTTCTCTTTCTGACTTATTTCACTCAGCACAATACCCTCAAGGTCCACCCATGTTGTCACAAAGGGCACAATTTCATTCTTTTTTATACCGAGTAGTATTCCATCATGTATGGACATACCCCATCTTCTTTATCCATTCAACAATCAATAAACACTTAGGTTGTTTCCATATCTTGGCTATTGTTAATCATGCTTCAGTGAAGATGAGGGAATATCTTTCCAAATTAATGTTTTCATTTTCTTTGGATAAATTCTCAGAAGTGAAATTGCTGGATCATATGGTATATCTTTTTTTAACTTTTTGAGGAACCTCCATACTGTCTTCCACAGTGGCTGCACCAGTTTACATAGATTATGGTTTATGTATTTTTAGGTTTAGCCTTCTCAGTTATTAATTTGAGTCTTCTTTATAAAGTGTATTAGTAAAGTCATTGATAAATAATCAGATTTCTAGATGGAATGTTTATGGCTGGTGAAATATTTGTTTTCATGTTCAAGGGACCTCTACATGTCCTTGCAGTCCTTATAGAGATTTTGTACATAAATGGGACAACCTATACTTGATTAGAATACTTCATTAGTCTGAACATACCTCACCTTGAACTTGTCAAATAATGGAGGTATTAATTTTCTTCCTTAGATCTTTCAGTCATGGACAAAGGGATGGTCAATAAATTAGGTGATTTTGAGGAATGCAAGGAAAGGAATTTTTTTCCCCAAATACTTTTATTTTTTTAGTGTTATAAGATTGTTCATGCACCACACCCAGTGCTCCATGCAATATGTGCCCTCCTCAATACCCACCACCAGGCTCGCCCAACCCCCTTACCCCTCCTGTCCAAAACCCTCAGTTTGTTGCTCAGAGTCCACAGTCTCTCATGGTTCATCTCCCCCTCCAATTTCCCCCATTCACCCTTCCTTTCCTTCTCAAAATGCCCTCCGTGTTTAAGGAAAGGAATTTTTAACACTTTCTGGTGTTCAAAGCAGTGTCTTTCTTCTGACTGCCATGGCCTTTCATTCCTATGACATTTAAAACAGTTTTAGGCACTATGGGGTGTTGATATTTAGTGAAATATATTCCAGATCAGTATTATTTCTTTAGATCTGTGGATGGTAAACATGGCCCATGGGCCAAATCCTGCCTGTTTTTATATGACTTCTGGGCTAAGAATCATTTTATATTTTTGCTAAATCAAATTAAAAATTAATTTTATAAATGTGAAAATGATATGAAATTCAAATTTCAGTGCCCACAAATCAAGTTTTATTAGAACGCAAACCACGCTCATCAATCACATGTCCATAGCTGCTTTCACAATGTAAGAGCTGCATTGAGTAGCTGAGGCAGAGCCTGCAAAGTATAAAAATCTCTGGCCTTTTACGGAAAAGTTTGCTGACTGTGAATTAGATAACTAAATGTAGTTTTTCTTTATCTAAAATAATAATCTAACTGAAAATCTCTTGGTATCTATTGAATCAATGATTTTCAAACTATCATCCCATCTTTAAGTTTTTTACCTATACTTTTATAAAGCATAAGAAGTATGCCAGCATTATTCTGACAGCAAATGCCATAGCTGGGAAGATGATAGAATCATATGAAATTTTTTAGAGGTCATTCTCTTGTTTGATTATCAAGTATGGCATATGACATTGTACCTTATATTTGATATGCTTCTGAATATCTTCAAAACTTTATACAAGAAAGAGTACTAAGCCACTTTTGCTTCAATCTCATCATATGCCTTATGAAGTAAAGACTACTGCTATATAAAAACCATTACTACCCTGCCCATTTTGTGTATAAAAGATACATTTATGAGCATAATATCAATATATTTTCCTCATCTTTGTACTCAAAATGGGCCCCAGCAAGTATGAGAACAGGTGTTTCAATTATGGTCTTATCCAAGACTCTTGATTCTTGATGGACAATTGCACATAATATCTTTATTTGTTTTTTTTCCCCCTTGCAATCTAGTTCCCAGCAGGAAATTTACTGAGCTGCCAACTTAAGATCATCTAATTGACTCAGAAAGAATCTGAATGAGTTTCTAAATATCCAACTGAAATCAATTGTGACTCTCTTTATTTTAGGCCCCAGGCAGATTGAAATTGAGACAATAAATGGAAGCACCTCATTCTGAAAGAATGAGAGTTGGCAGCTTCACAGCAAGCACCACATACATACACTCACGTACACCCATGCATGTACACACACGGACACACTCACACACACTCATTTGCAAGTCTTACATTCAGAAACACTACATGACTAGATACATGTTTGGCATTTTAAAATCTCTAGCTTTCTAAGAGCCATGATTTCAGCAATCTAGAAAACATTTCCTTCAGTAGAAGGATAATATTGAGGAGCGTTGGTGGTAGTGGCAAACTATGACTAAATATAGTTTAATTATATAAAGACTTCCGTGCTCTTAGCTTCTACCAAAGGTCTTGACTCTATTTTTTTTTTTTATATCTACTTTACATTTTGCTCAGGGAAAAAGGTTTCCCAAGGTTCATCTATTTGTGTATATTTTCCATTTAACTATTTCATTAAATCCCAATTTATGTGAAATAGAAACAAGAATTTCAAACAGCATTGTTAAGGGTTTAGTAGCCCATCTGCCATTCTCGCCTCTTTTCCTAACAGAGAAGGGATAACTGTGAGAATAAACAAATTGTTTAACATCACCCTTCAATGTTAGAATTTTATGTCTCTGAATCTTCAGGACAGAGGGACCTGAATGTTCAGTTTTTACTGTGGTTTGTAATGATGATTACTATTAGAAGCTCTGATGAGAGGTGAAGCATTATAGCACAAATTCTAGTGAGCATTCAGTAAGTACACAAACATACAGCATGAACTATTGTTTCCAGAAGGAGGTTTAATGGTAGAACACAGAAGTCTGGTGCTGGGCAGAGAGGAAACTATTTCATTTCATATTCTTACAAAGGAGGCTCTTTTTCCAGCAGTGGAGTTCAACATCCTATCCCTCCAGGAGGAAAAGAGGGTGCTGAAGAGCTCCAAGAACACAGAAAAATACAACAGTCTGATTATACACAAAGAAAAGCCATTTTCAACTCAGCTAAGAAAGCAGAAGCCAGCATTTTGCAAACCACGTTGGAGGGAGGAACATCATTAGGGTAAAATTCAAGACAAAGCTTGGAAAAGAGTTTTTTCCCCAAGCCCAGTTTATGCCCTTAGACCAATAAATAACAAATTGACTGTAGAACTGTGGGCACATTGTAGAGCACATTGGTTAATGGTTATTTTTAGGTGTTTCTCACTGGAAGTTGATACCATACAATTCCACAATTTTCACAGTTGTATGTGATTATACTAGGCTACATGTATTCAAATCTAAGGGCTCCTCTTTTTAAGAGGATAGACTTAAGTATTAAAATTTGTTATTAATCATTAATAAGTATTAAGATAATATTTAATCTTGATATTCAGTCTCATGTGAAGAATATGAGAATATATGTAACATTCTTTCCCATTGTCTTCAAAATTACTGCAACCAATATAAGATATTATAGGTGGTAAAAAAAAAATCAAAACACACATGTATTTAAAAGAGGATACTAGGAACCTGACTATCTTTTCCCATAAAAACAGGGCCCCATTAGAAGACAACATTGTGAGCCAGGGGACACTTTGGCCCTATAGTCAGGCAGAGTTCCAAACCCCAATTCTTCATTATCTATCACCCTAAGCAGGGTACTTGGCACCCCTAGATATTTCCTTATTGGTTACAAGGGATGTATGGATTTACTAGGACTTTCGCAACAAAGTATCATGAACTGGGTGGTTTAAAACAACAGAAGTTTATTGTCTCCATTTTGGAGGCTAGAAGTCCCAAATCAAGGTATCCACAGGTGGGTTCCTTTTGAGGGCTCTGAGGGGTAATCTGTTCCATGCATTCCTCCTAGCTTCTGGTGAGGACTGACAATCATTGGCATTCCTTGTCTGCAGATGCAATGCTCCAATCTCTGCCTCTGTCTTCACATGGCATTTGCCCTGTATATGTGTCTGAATTTCCCCTCTTTTTATAAGGACAACAGTTATATTGAAGCAAGGTCCACCCTAATGACCTAACCTTAACCTGATTACATTTGTAATTTGTCTCTTTCAAAATAAGTTCACATTCACAATATGGGGGTTATGACTTCAACATATATTCTGAGGGACTCAAACTCAACCATAACAGTGGTTAATAATCAAATGCCTTCCTCACAGCAGTAAGAGAAGGCATAAATAAATTAATGACACAAAGACTACTGAGAACAGGTTTGTGTCCATGAAAAAAACAGTTTATGGGTTCCCCAAATCCATCATGTTTGGCTTTGTAATATAGACAGACTCCTGGCTTTATCCACACCACAGCTCTGCTACCACAGTTCAACTCCACTTGTTATCTTGACAAATTATTATTGTCATTATTGTGATTTATGACTTATAATGTTGTCTTAACATTGCTGCTTCTGTTTGGGTGTATAAGCTCTTTGCAAAGCTTAATGCTGTCCGTGTACTTTCTCTCTGTTCTAACTGTTCAAAGTTCTGCTTGGAAGTGGTATTGAGCTGGTATGAACTGGAAATTTGAGTGGCTGTGTGAACACAAAGACAGATGGCAGGATCCCCACTGGAATGTGTGACCAGCACATGGCTGCTATTTGTTTTCACTCTCTGGTAGTCAGCAGACACACTGCAACTGTACTGCAGCTGATTTACTTCTGTAACTTTTCAGGACTGTGAGGCAGTGAATAGCAGAGGTTCCCTGGACCGGTTAATTTCTTAAAAGGGAGCAAAGAATCTTTTCATTTTTTGGGAAAGGATATATGAGGCAAGGTCCCTAGTGAATAAGAAGACTATTTTTTATTTTCAAGAGAGACTTGGAAGCCATATTTATGCCTCCCAGATAGTTCTGACTTGTTTAACTTTTTCAGTGTTTTCCTGTCATTTTCAGGCTAATTTCTGAGTTTCTTTGCACCCTTTGCAATCTAGTTCACAATGTGGCTCCTGAAACTTTTTCAGATTCATCCTGCCATTTCTTGCCTCTCATATTACCAACTTTCTTGTGTTCCTGAACATGTACGATTTCCTTGGAACAAAATTTTCTTCCCTTCAGTGGATAATTTCTACTTTCTTAAAACTTCAGCTCAGGTTACACCTCTCCAGGGAATCTTCTTCATACCCCACCCTCTCCTCTGCCCCCACATGGCATCTGTCTTACTATTTCTCAAATTATGTTAAACTGCTTTCAGTTTTCATCTGGACAATATCTTTTTTATTTTGAATTTTTGGGTCAACGAAGTAGTGCTCAATAGCTTTTAGCTAAATTGAGTTTCATAAGAATGAATTTTTTAACCTCCTTTTCTGTTTCTCTTTATATCACTTAGGAGAAATATAATCAAAGATGTGAGATCCTGTTTATTCCTCTTTTTATTTCTTTATTTTTTTAAAGATTTCATTTGTTTATTTGACAGAGAGAGATCACAAGTAGGCAGAGAGGCAGGTAGAGAGAGAGGGGGAAGCAGGCCCACCACTGAGCAGAGAGAGCCCGATGCAGTGCTCGATCCTAGGACCCTGAGATCATAACCTGAGCCAAAGCAGAGGCTTTAAACCACTGAGCCGCCCAGGTGCCCCTTTATTCCTCTTTTTATTTTTTTTTATTCCTCTTTTTAAAGAGTAAACTTTTTTCCTTCAATTTAAGAGGACATTAAAAAAACTACTAGAGAACAAGAGGTAGACTAAATCATATCTGAAAGGCATTCATTCATTCAACAGACACTTATTCGATATCTTCCATGCAGTCCTTGTCCTGAATCATGAGGAGCTCTCACTATAAGAGGGGCAAAATATGTAGAGATAATTTTAGTATGGTGGATGAGAACACCAAGAAGTTTCTCTCATACTAGTATAATCAAGGTTTCTAAAACATGAAAAGATCTTGCCTTAAAACTAGCTGAATGGATTTGTTTCAGCCTTTTCCATTTTCATATGTTCCATAACTATCTCTAATCCTGTTTTCACCCTTACTATTCCACTTAAATGGCTTTGTTAATGTCAACAATGACCAACATGTTGCCAGTTGAGTGATTATTTTTCTTTTAATCTTATTCAACCTGTCAGTAAAATTTGTCATAGTTTCTCATGCCTTCTCAGCAACTTCTCATTTTTTCTCATGCCTTTCTAAGATACCCCACTTTCTTGGTTTTTCTATCATACCTCTGACAACTCATCCTCACTCTCCTTTGCAGATACCTTTAGCTGACCTAGAGGCAGATATACTGTGATTCTGGGGAAACCTGTTTCAGGACCCCTCCATCACATGGCCACTTCCAAATCCCTGGAAAAAGGGCTCACGTGGTCATAGGTTTTTGCAAAATTTGCAAAGGTAAATGATTTTAACCACAAAGTTTGAAGCAATAGTCTCTTTCCAGTCTAACTCCCCCATCATATTTGGCATCATATTCAGTGGTATTGAATTATTTATGAGCACTTTTGGAATCTGGTTAAAGGTAACTTGAGTGGAAGATATGCTTCCTTTGGATTCAATGGGTTACATTTATATAGATCATAGTCATGCCTGATTAGTGAGTTTATTGCCAGTTATCCCAATGACCAGCTCTTGTGACATGAAGGTGCAGAGCAAAGGTAGTGTTGTGAAATGAATGTGGCTCTAGCATTGGATGACTTTGGGTAGTAGAGGAAAATAAATGCTAGAGGAAAGACCCAATTACTTTTTTATTCTCCCAGTGAAAATTAATATTACACAGTCTTTGTAATATGAAAAGGCAATCAGAAGATGCAAACAAAAAGTAGGAAAAATGAGCATTTAACTTTGGACCTGGCAGTTAAAACTTGTAAATATTATACAATTTCCCCAGATTTTGTGATGTTGGTATTTATCCTCCTTTTTATATCTGAAATTTGTTGTAATTAATTTATCATTTTAATGTACATAATTTTGTATTAATAAATTTTCATAATCATCTCTGAAGAGGGCCTCCCAAATTACATAAGCCCAAAAACCTAAGTTTACTCCTGAGTTGCCCATGCCTGCCATCTCGGCCTACACATTTTTAAATTCTTTTATAGGTGATATTGTCCATTCCAATAAAAAATAAATATATTTAAAAACTATATGCACATTTGTTGATTGATTTGTTTGATTTTGATGAAAGAGCTGGAACCTGGAATATTTTTAAATTACCTTCTTAATTTTTATTAGATTTTGAAATAATAAAAATAATTCCATCATTTTTAAAAAAATTCTCTCCCCATAATTTTTAGTTTGCTTAAATGTTTACATTATTTATTCATGTTGAAATGTCTACATAAATATGCCTCTATCTCTATCTATGTCTATATCCACCTATGTGTTATCTATATATGTATATATATATATACATATATGTACCACAGATATACACACAAATATTTGGATATAAATGAACACACATATACAAACATATAAAATGCAAAAATGGGATCATCTATAGGATTCTAATTATTTTAGAAGTAAGTATATCATCATCAATTTATTTCCATGTCAGGCCATACAGACCTAATTCGTTCTTTCATTCCCTTTAACAACTGCAATTTTTAACTGGTAGAACCATTTTATATTATTGGAAGGTGTAATGGAGATCTCTACCTCAGAGCCCTATCAAGGCAGATGATTACCAGAGACCTCAACCATATGCCATTGCAAGCATATACTTTAATGTGGGATTTAATATGTGGCAAGGGAGCAAAATCAGGAAGCTGTGGGTTGATTTGTTACCTAGAGAGTCTTAAAAACAAACAATGGAGTGGGCAAGTTTTTCTTTCTGATTTCTGATTCATTTGGCACTTGACTTTTATTAAAGAGTGACATTGAAGGTAGCTTTCAGAACAATATTTGTCTTCTAAGGCTAGCAGAATAGGCTATGAACTCTCGTTCCAATTCAAAGTATAATCCTTAGAAAATGATCCAATCTCTTTACTCTGCCTCATGTCATCTCCAAATTTTTTAAATTACACAGCAGTTAGATCCTAAAGAATATACTTAAATACATTATTTCAGGGCTTATGATGATCTGAGAAATAAACAGTTCTTTTGTTTTTATATGTTTAACTAAATTAGATGAGTGCAACCTGCCAACCCCTTTAGCATTTGAATTTTAAGATGAGGAAGCAATTCTGGGGGAAATGAAGTTTTCAGAAGCAGGTGTAGAGACATGGAAGTAGACTGGAACTGACTGAAAGAAGACAGATTTATTGGCAGGTTGGTAAGAGTCTGGAACACTTGGAAGGGGTTACCAATATTCTTGAGATAGAAGAGGGACTCCAATTAGTAGCATATATATACTTTGAATTCATTCCAAAGGGTTGCTGTACTGATTCAGAATCATCAACAGTTTTACTTTGTATGTATATATGCAGGCGTTATTTATTTCAGTTAATTATGGTATCAATTCCTTTAAGATTTTGGTTCTTAAATATAGCCC
This sequence comes from Nasua narica, assembly GCA_028533885.1. Classification (NCBI taxonomy): domain Eukaryota; kingdom Metazoa; phylum Chordata; class Mammalia; order Carnivora; family Procyonidae; genus Nasua; species Nasua narica. The sequence continues at coordinate 99,980,060 of CM052810.1, read as the reverse complement.
ATCTTCATAGCTTTTTTTTCTCTTGTCTATTACATCCCAGAGAAAAGCAATTATTTTAGGTCAGTACATAGACTTTGGGCTGTCATGTATTGAAATCGGATCTTCCATGGGTACAAGGTTTACCTTCAACTTAGCCTTTGATGCACATTTGCAGGTGAATGGGAATGATGCATGTATGGGAGGTTTAGGAAAGGCTATCAACTATGAATGGGACATAGTTGGATTTACCACAGAATAAAAGCACCCTAATAAGAAGCAAAAGTGAGAGGAAGTCAGAGTGTATAAGCAGATAATTGATAATGTGCAGAGTAAAGAAGTGTTACTGAAAAAGTGTGTGCATCACTGCGTGTCTGAATGTCTTTTACCTCTTGTACATGCTTGTGTATTTGTGTCTTCCTGCCTATGTATTATTATGTGTCTATTGTGTTTTTACATATGTGAAGAACAAATGGGTTCATCCAAGTGGATTCTGAGGCTTCTTCAAGGTCTGGAGTTCTATCACTCTGACTCTGTGTTCATATATATGTCAGTGTATATCTGGTATAAACTTATTCTGTGTGTTTATTTGTTGCACTGTATATGCATGGTTGCACTGCAAGTTAGTGGGAAGAAGTGTCTCCCTCATCCTATGACCTCATTGGAGGAAGAAAATGAATATCTTACTTGCATTCTTGCCCCAAACTGTCAAAACTTGGGAATTTGTCATGGAGTGAATCAAAGTTGATAGCAACTGTGATGGTGGTTAATTTTATGTGTCAACTTGTCTGGGCCACAAGGTGTCCAGATATTTCATCAAACATTATTCTGGGTATATCTGAGAGGTTTGGGGGATTAGGTTAACATTTGCATCAGTAGAACAAGTAAAGCAGATTGTCCTCCTCATGTGGGTGACCTTCATTTAATTAGCTGAAGGCCTGAATAGAACAAAACAAAAAAAGCAAAAAACTGACCAACCAATTTCTGAGAGAGAACTCTGCCTGCCTGATTGTTTGAGCTGGGACATCCACATTGGTCTTGACCTGCTTTCAGACTCAAACTGAAACATCAGCTGCTCTTGGATCTTGCAGACTGCCAGGTAGAATTGGAACTATATCACTGGCTCTCTTGGGTCTCCAACTTGCTGATGGCAGATCTTGGTATTTTTCAGCCTCCTTAATCACATGAGCCAATTTTATATTTATATATATATTTATATATTGCATTTAATATATATACAAAATATACTTTATATTTTATATATTATGTATTAATTATATATAAATATAAAATATGTTAGTGTGTTTATGATATATAAACTATATAATAAATATATATGTTATATAAGTGTGTGTGTGTGTGTATATATATATATATATATAATATATCCTATTGGTTCTATTTCTTTGGAAAACTGACTAATAAAGCACCCAAAAAACCTATCAGGATGTGGTATGCTGCTTCTGGAAACTTGCTTAGCAATGGGACTTTAGGAGTGACTTTGGGGAAGCCTAGAGGAAGGGAGGAGGGTCTGAGTGATTGACAGCTCCTTCCCACCTCTTACACCTAGCAGTAGTTCAAGAAAGGAGACAAATCAAGATTATAGTAATTTGGACTTGCCTAAAATATGTGCAAGGGAACTTTCAAACATATGTGAGGAGTGGCCCCTAAATTTCTTACACCAAAAAATGGCCCATTAGGGAGTGAATTATTATTTCCCCTGGATAGTCCCTTCTTTTTCTATTTATCCCTTATCTCCACCTTGAAATATAACTATGTATTTAAACCTCTTATGGTTTTGACATTCCTAAATAATTCAAGTCTTAGAAATGGGAATAAATTGAGGTATTTTTAAAGAAAGTCTTAAAGAAAGTATTTCTTTGTCAATTTCTAATTTGTTTTGACTTAGTCAGTCCCATGAAACAGTGTTGGAAAAAATGAAATGAGATGTTTATTCCTTCTACCTTTTCTCTTACCATGTTTTCCTATATTTTAACTGCACAGAAGAATGCCAAACTAAAAGCTACAGCCCATTCTTAAAGGAACATTGATCCTTTACCAGGAAACTTTGACATGTTTCTTGGCTCTCATAGCCAGGGATGCGTTGGGATTGTGATAAGACACATAGCACTTGCAGAAAAGAAACTGGAATCTTATTATTAGAAGGTGGTTACATTTAATTGAATACTCTACACCTCTGAGCTGGAGATAGAATTCCTTGGTGACTCCTCCTGTTGCCAAGTGGCCCAGATCTAGACCACCACCAGTTTTTTTCAATGATTCCTTGCTCTCAAGACAGGAGACATCACCTTCTAATGCTTGAATATTTTATGTTTTTATTTATTAGATTTATTTATTAGATTGTTTGATTGTGAGGAAAGCAATAGAAGTTTATTAAGTGAAGATACAGAAAAAGCTCTCAAGAGTGAGAAGGGTCCTCACAGGTTTGGTCTTCTATAGAAAGCTAACCAGAGAACTTAAATCCTTTTAACATCTATTGATAACAACTTCCATGGCTTACTTCCTTTTTAGGGTCTGGTAATTCTTTGTTGGTTGCAGGTGATTATCATAAAGATATCCTCCCCACATTTTTAAATTTTTCATGCTTTCTTAAAGATCTTCCTTATGTTTTTATCTTATTATTTTCATTTTAAGCCCAGTATAGTTAACATACAGTGTTATTATAATTTCAGGTGTACAATATAGTGATTCAACAATTGTATATATATTACTAAGTGCTCATCATAATAACTGTTCTCTTAATCCCCCTTTATATTTCACCCATCCACCCACCCATCTCCTCTCTGGTAGCCATCAGTTTTTTCTCTATAGTTGAGTCTGTTTTTGGTTTGTCTCTTTTTTTTTTCTCCTTTGTTCATTTGTTTTGTTTCTTTAATTCTACATATGAGTTAAATCAGATGGTATTTTTCTTTCTCTGACTTATTTTTCTTAGTATTATATTCTCTAGCTCCATCCAGGTTGTTGTAAATGGCAAGATTTCATTCTTTTTTTATGGCTGAGTAATATTTCACTGTATGTATTCTTTATCCATTCATCTATCCCTGGACAGTCTGGCTGTTGTAAATAATGCTTCAATAAACATAGGAGTGCATATATCATTTCAAATTAGTGTTTTTGTATTCTTTGGGTAAATACCCAGTAGTGAAATTACTGAATCATATGGCAATTCTATTTTTAATTTTTTGAGGAAATTCCATACTGTTTTCCATAGTGGCTATACCAATATGCATCCTGACCAACAGTGCAGAAGCATTCTGTTTTCTCCATGTCCTCACCAACACTTGTTTCTTGTGTTTTTGATTTTAGCCATCTGACAGGTGTGAGGTGATATCTCATTGTGATTTTGATTTGCATATCCCTGATGGTAAGTGATATGAGCATACTTTCATATGTCTGTTGGCCATCTGTATGTCTTCTTTGGAGAAATACCTGTTCATATCTTCTTCTCATTTTTAATTGGATCATTTGGGGGTTATTTTGGTGTTGAGTTGTATAAGTTTTTTTTTTTTACATATTTTGGATACTTATCCTTTACCAGATATAGCATTTGCAAAAATCTTCTCACTTTCAGTAGTCTTTTGGTTTTTCTGACTTTTCCCATTACTGTGCAGCAGCTTTTTTATTTTGATGTAGTCCCAGTAGCTTCTATTTGCTTTTGTTTCCCTTACCTCAGGAGACATAGCTAGAAAAAATGTTGCTATAGCCAATGTCAGAGAAATTACTGCTCTCTTGTAAGATTTTTATTGTTTCAAGTCTCACATTTATGTCTTTAATCCATTTTGAGGGTTTTGTGTGTGTGTCTGTATGGTGTAAGAAAGTGGTCCAGTTTCATTCTTTGGCATGTTTCTGTCCAGTTTTCCCCACACTATTTGTTGAAGAGACTGTCTTTTCCCCATTGCATATTCTTGCCTCCTTTGTCAAAGATTAATTGACTATATATTGGCTCTCTATTCTGTTGCATTGATCTATATGTCTATTTTTGTGTCAGTACCATACTGTTTTGATTAATACAGCTTTGTAGTATATCTGGAAATCTGGAATTGTTGTACCTCCAGTTTTGTTCAACTTTTTCAAGATTGCTTTGGTTATTTAGGGTCTTTCCTGGTTCCATACAAATTTTAGGATTGTTTGTTATGGTTCCGTGAAATTCTATTGGTTTTTTGATAGGTATTGCATTAAATCTGTAGATTGCTTTGGGTAATATAGATATTTTAACAATATTATTCCAAGATATGAGCATGAAATATCTTTTCATTTGTGTCATCTTCAATTTCTTCCATCAGTGTTTTATAGCTTTCAGAGTATAGGTCCTTCACCTCCTTAGTTAAGTTTACTCCTAAATACTATTTTTTGGTACAATTATAAATGGCGTTGTTTTCTTAATTTCTCTTTCTGCTCTTTCATTAATAGTGTATAGAAAAAATAGTGTTTAGAAATGCCATGGATTTCTGTATTTTGATTTTGTATTCTGTGGTCTTACTGAGTTCATTTATCACTTGTAATAGTTTTTTTGGTGGAGTTCTTAGGGTCTTCTGTATATAGTATCAGGTAATCTGCAAATAGTGAAAGTTTTATTTCTTCCTTACCAGTTTGGATGCTGTTTTTTTATTTCTTGTCTGATTATTGCAGCTAAGACCTCCAGTACTATGTTGAATAAAAAAGGTGAAAGTGTACATTCTTGTCTTGTTCCTGAATTTAGGGGGGAAATCTCTGGTTTTTTAGCACTGAGTATGTTAGCTGTGGGTTTGTCATATATGGCCTTTATTATTTCCCTCTAAAGCTAGCTACTTTGTTGAAGGCTTTTATCAAGAATGGATGTTGCAGGGGCCCCTGGGTGGCTCAGTGGGTTAAAACCTCTGCCTTAAGTTCAGGTCATGATCTCAGGGTCCTAGAATGGAGCCCCACATTGGGCTCTCTGCTCTCAGCCTGCTTCCCCCTGTCTCTCTGCCTGCCTCTGCCTACTTGTGATCACTCTCTCTGTCAAATAAATAAATAAAATCTTAAAAAAAAAAGAATGGATGTTGCACTATGTCGAATACTTTTCCTGACTCTATCAAATGATTATATGGTTTTTATCTTTTCCCTTATGTCATATTGATTTTGTGATTATTGAACCCCACTTGCATCCCAGGAATAAATCCACTTGATCATGGTGGATGATTTTGTAATGTATTGTTGGATTTCATTCGTTGTTGTTGTTGTGTTTTTGTTTTGAGAAAGAGGGTGTACCTGTGATCAGTGGGGGGGGGGGGGGCGTTGCGGGGAGAGAGAGAGAGAGAGAGAGAGAGAGAGAGAGAGAGAGAGAGGAAGATAGAGGATCTTAAGCAAGGTCCACATTTAGCACAGAGCCCAATGCAGGCGCAGTCCCATAACCCCCAAGATCATGACCTGAACTGTAACCAGAAGTTGGTCGCTCAACTGACTGAGTTACCCAGGTGCCCCTAGAATCATTTTTTAATATTTTGATGAGAATTTCTGCATCTATGTTCATCAGAGACATTGGCCTGTTGTTTTTTGCTTTTGTTTTTATTTTGTTTTGTTTTTGCAATGTCTTTATCTGGTCTTGGAATCAGGGTAATGCAGCCTCACAAAATGAATTTGGAAGCTTTACTTCCTCTTTTATTTTTTGGAATAGCTTGAGAAGAATAGATCTTAACTCTTCTTAAATGTTTGATAGAATTCACCCATGAAGCCTTCTGGTCCTGGACTTCTGTTTGTTGGGAATTTTTTTATTAGTGATTCAATTTCACCTTTGGTAATCAGTCTGTTCCAATTTTCTGTTTCTTCCTGATTCAGATTTGGGAGGTTATGTTTCTAGGAATTGATCAATTTCTTTGAGGTTGTCCAATTTGTTGGCATATAATTTTTCATATTCTCTTAAAATTGTTTGTATTTCCATGATGTCGGTTGTTATTTCACTGCGATCATTTCCAAATTTAAGTTCTCTCTTTCTTTTCCTTTTAATGAGACTGGCTAAAGGTTTATCAATTTTGTTCATCTTTTCAAAGAACCAGCTTCTCGTTTCATTGATATGTTCTAATGGTTTTTTTTTTAGTTTCTATTTCATTTATTTCTGCTCTGATCTTTAGTGTTTCCTTCCTTCTACTGGCTTTGGGTTTTGTTCTTTTTTCTAGTTTCTTTAGGTGCAAGGTTAGGTTGTTTGAGGGTTTGTTTTTTTCATTTGTTAGTTTTTTTGTTTTGTTTTGTGTCTTAAGGTAGGCCCTCTGTATCCCAAAGATTTTAGATTTTTCTGTTTTCATTTATAGATTTTTGGTTGACCCATTCATTGTTTAGCAGCATGTTATTAAACCTCTATGGATTTGGGTTTTTTTTTTTTTTTTTTTTTTTTTCAGATTTTTCTTGTGGTCGATTTCTAGTTTCATTTGCAGTGTGGTCAGAAAAGGTGCATGGTATGACTTTGATCTTTTGGAATTTGTTGAGACTTGTTTTGTACCCTAATGTGTGATCTTTCCTGAAGAATGTTCCATGTGCACTTGAAAAAAATGTATATTCTTCTGTTGTAGGATTGAACTGAATATATCCAAGGTGTTATTCAAAACTAACTTTTTGTTATTGTTGATTTTCTGTTTGGATGTTATGTCCATTGTAAGTGGGGTGTTAGAGTCCCCTACTATTCCTATATTACTATCTGTTATTTCCTTTATGTTTGTTATTAACTGCTTTATGTATCTGGGTGCTCCCATGTTGGGTTCATAAATATTTACAATTATATCTTGTCAAATTGTTTCATTTATTATTATATAGTGTCCTTATCTCTTGTTACAGTATTTGTTTTAAAGTCTATTTTGTCCAGTGTAAGTATTGATACCTGGCTTTCTTTTCATTGCTACTTGCATGACAGATGTTTTCCTATCCCTTCACTTTCAATCTGCATGTGTCTTCGGGTCTGAAATGGTCTCTTATAGGCAACATATAGATGGGTCTTGGTTTTTTATCTATTCCATTGCACTGTCTTTTGATCAGAGTGTTTAGTCCGTTTACATTCAAAGTAACTATTGATCGGTATATACTTACTGCCATTTTGTTGTTTTATGGTTATTTTTGTAGTCTTATCTGTTCCTTTCTTTTGCTCTCTTCTCTCATGCTTTGTAGGCTTTCTTTTGCAATATACTTGAATTCCTTTCTCTTTATGTTTTGCATATCAGTGACTGGTTTTTATTTGAGGTAACCATTAGGTTTGCATATAACATCTTTTGCATACAGCAGTCTATATTAAATTGATGATTGCTTAGGTTTGAACCCATTCTTTACTCCTCTACCCTCCCTCCCACATTTTAGATATATGGTGTCATACTTTACATTGTTTTATTTTGTGAATTCCTTGATTGATTTATATAGATATACTTAATTTTACTACTTTTGTGCTTCCTACCTTTCTCACTCCTTTGTATGGTCTTTCCCGTCTACTCAGAATCCCCTTTAATATTTCTTGTAGGGCTGATTTAGTGGTCATGAATTTCTTTAACTTTTGTCTGGGAAACACTACCTCTCCTATTCTGAATGATAGCCTTGCTGCATAGCGTATTCTTGGTTGTAGTTTTTCTGTTTCAGCACTTTGAATATATTATGCTATTTTCTTGTGGCCTGCAAAGTTTCTTGCAAAATGAGCTGATAGCCTTATGGGCTTTCCCTTGGTTCTAAGTGTCTTCTTTTCTCTTGCTGCTTTTAAAATTCTCTCCTTATTAGTACTTTTTGCTATTTTAATTACTATGTGTCTTGGTGTGGACCTCATTGTGTTGACTTTTGGGGGGCTTTCTGTGCCTCCTGGATCTGGATTTCTGTTTCCTTCTCCAGATTTTGGACATTTTCATCTATTATCTCCTCCACTAAGTTTTACTTGCTGCCTTTTCTCTCTTTTCTCCTTTTGGAATCTCTATAATGTAAATGCTATTACTTTTGATGATGGTGTGTTCTTGAAGTCTATTTTCATTTTTTATTATTTTTTTAATCTCTCTTCTTCAGCTTGATTGTTTTCCATTTCTCTGTCCTCTAGGTCACTGATCCATTCTTCTGCTTCTTCTAGTCTGTTTATTCACTCCAGTGTGCATTTAATTTCTGTTTGTGAGTTCTTCGACTCTTCCTTATTTTTTGTTTGCTTTCTGTCTCTTTGTTGAGGGTCTCACTGAGGTTCTCTGCTCTTTTCTCAAGTCCAGTAAGTATCTTCATAACCATTCCTTTAAATTATCCATCAGGCATATTACTTATCTCTGTTTCATTTAACTCTCTTGCTGTGATTTTCCTGTCCTTTCATTTGGGAAAAATTCCTCTGTCTCCTCACTTTGACTCTGTGTCTATTTCTGTGTATTAGGGAAGTCAGCTAGATCTGCTCTTGAAAGTAGTGGCTTTATGAAGAAGAGGTCCTAAAGTGCAACGTCCCATGTTCACCAGAATCTGGCACTTCAGGGGTGTTCTATGTGTGTTGCATGTACCCTATTGTTTTTGAGCCATATTTGTCTTCAATCTGGTCATTTGCAATAGCTTTCTTTGCCTGTTGTGGGCAGCATTTCATCCTTGTGGTTTTAGTATTCCAGTATGGGGCCACCTTGGGTTTGATTTGGGTCAGACCAGACATTTGCCAGAGGTGTGTTGCACTGAACTACAGGATACTCTACCTGTGGTGTCCTCTGAGAGGATTTCATTAATGGGTGGAGCCTGCAGATGTCTGCCCCCATTGCACTGCTGGGGCACAAACTGGTGTGTGTAGTTGTATTCCCCTCTCCCCAGGGCAGGAATCACTTTTGAATTGAGTGGCCCCTGTCAGGCTGCTTACACACTGTCAGGCTTATGGCATCACTTTGGATGGTCTCTGGCCAAGGGCATATTAGAGGGGGCAAGTGCACAGGAAAATGCAGGAGCAGGATGCTTGATGCCAGCAAGGTCCACACTGGTCTGCTATGGGAGGGGAGCTTCAGCCACCCAGGGAAATCTGTTGTTATTCGTCAGGTTGGATGGCATGGATCCACAGAAGGAGCAGGGGGGGGGGCATGCTGTCAGTGAGCTAGATGGAAAGTGTTGGTGCTACACTGGTTCTTGCAGGCATCTGTGTATCTAGGCAGGAGGTGGGAGAGCTAAATAGCAACTGCCACCTCTTTTGTTCTTAGAGAAGTCTCTCAAAGTTACCTGCCCCTTCCAGTTAAGTTTCCTTCCTATATTACCCAGGTGTTTTTCAAATCTTTGCGTCAAAGCTGTAGAGCTTTGAGCAGTAGAGCTCATTGTTGTGCTCTCTAAGGGCAGAGAGGACACTGAGAAAACTCAGTTTCCTATTGCTCTTTCAGTTTTTCCAGAGCTGAGCCAGCTGATTTTTAAAGTCACAGGTATTAAGCCCCACTGATTGTAAAAGCTTGTGAAGCTTGGTCCCTCTGGCCTTCAGAGCTAAAATGTTAATAGGGATTTGTTCTCCCAGTGTGTGCTCTGGCCATGGCTGGGATACCAGTGTGGGATCCTCTCTTCTCTGCTCTCACAGCATCCCTAACTCCAGAAGACAGTCCCACAGGTCTCTTTGGCTCCTTATCACATCTGTGTCCTTTCCTACCCTCTTTAATACAGAATCTTTTCCACATTTAGCTTTGGAGAGTCTGTTCTGCCAGTCTTTCAATCATTTTCTGGGTTATTTACACTGATGTGGGTGTCATCTAGCTGTATCTGTAGGATGAAGTGAGTTTAGTGTCCTCCTACTCTGCCATATTTCCCAGAAGTCCATGTCTTATTTCAAAAAGGCAGTGACAGTGCTTCACTGGTCCTTCAGTTCCTTGGAGACCTACCTCCAAGCTTCTGGGCTTCTCTATCCCTGTACTACTCTCTGGACTTTACCCACCAGATGTGTGTTTTTGAGAAGTGATAGGTCATATGTTTATGACACTGTATGTAGAGTCTCTAAACTCCAATATCTAATAGGATCACTTTAGATGACATAAATGGGTGTGTATATCCTGGTGGTGATGAGGTAGATGAGCTGTAGAACCCATGTTCTGTCAGAAGGGAGCAGGGAAAATATGAGTTTATGTGAAGCATTCCAATTTAGAAACAAAGTTTCCTAATGAAACATCTTTTGAAAGACATGGACCAAATTTTGGAAATTAGTCCTCTATTTTGTGACCTCTATATAGAAATGATCTTTTCTTTAACATGTTCTAAGAAGTGGAATAAAATGTGATGATAATGTACTAGAAATTTCTTTTGAAGAAATGTTATAATTGTTCTCAAAACAACTTTTCTTTCTTTTACCTTTTCTTCTATCTTCCTTCCTTTTTGCTTTCTTAAAATAATAATGTAAAGAATTTTATCTTGCTGGCTAATCATAATGCAGTTATATATCCCATTATATATATATATATACATATATATATCTTACATGAATATTAAATGCATACACATGTGTATATAAGTATATATAGTGTCATAATTTGCATATATTGTATAAGAACTATCACATATAATAGCTAATCATATATTTGTAAGTGGTTTGAAATATATAATTATTCTCCCCGCTATTTCCTTCATTTGGAAATCAGATATTTGGCAATACAAGCTTTTAGAATTATGAATTTGGGAAAAAAGCTAAAAACTGTCATAAAACCTCTGTACTTTCTTTGGAAAGAAAAATACTTTTCTTCTAGACAATCATGTATAAAGAAAAGTAGCCCATTGGAAGGAGCACAGCAGAAAGACTGGAAGCTAGGATGACTCCTCGGAGGTTGCATATCTAACTTTTCAAAAGGAGGTGGGCTAGCATTAAAGCAGAGATCTTCAACTGTCAGTTGGCAGGCCCAATTTCAATGTTCTTAAGTGATTTGAATTTGATGCCTTTCCAGTTTTATTGTCCTAACTGTTGTAAAACCAACCAGAGTGTTCTTTATTTAAATTACATGCCAAGCATTTGAAGGCATTTGAATTTGTATCCCTGTTCTAAAATAGCGTTATGGGATTCAGAAAAAAAGGAAGACCTCTGTAGAGAGGAGTCCAAGAAGTAGTTCATAAAAGGAAAAAATTCCAACTTAATTTTTCATTTGCATAGATCTCTGGGACCTATGTTATCATCCACCTTTCTGTGTTGGACAAGATCATGTCTCACCATACCTTTCTTTCCATGGAAATATTTTCTAAAGCAGTAGCCACCGTTTTTTTGTGTTCCTTTCATTCAAAGTCTCATTGAGCAGAGTTTTCCCAATTGTTCTGATCTTGCTGTCCTTCAGGGTGCAGAACATTCTAAATTTGTGGACATGGGATATGGGTGTGTGTGCGTATTTATTTCCAACCTCTAATAAAGGGAATAATGACAAAATTAGTCAAAAAAAAGTCATAACACTTGAAAAATTGAAATTTTATTGAAATTCTAGCCAGCTTTTTTAGTTTTTTTCTGAATCCCCTTCTTGCATAGTACTGAAAACTTTTAAAGACATAGGATTTTATTTTAGTTCTTGTTACGTTAAGCTATGTAGACTTCAGCCCAAAGTAGAATCAGATTAGATCTGTTGCTGGCTCAGTGAAAGACTCTACCTCTGATCAACCCTGTTTACTAAATCTTGCTCCTGTGCTGGAACCCCTTTTGTTGCTCCCTCAAGGTTCCTGAAGGAGGAAATGATTTTTCACATTTATACTGAGGGCTCTCCCCTCAGGGGTCCTACATATTCTATAATCACTTTCCTTAGAGATCCCTCAGAGTGGGAAAGGCCCTTTTCTCTCTTATCTAAAGATCCCTCTCCTGATCCTCAGACTGTCCTACAGTCATTTTTCTGGAAACCCCAACAGAAATCTCCCTTGTTCCAGGTCTTTCTGTCAGGTGTAATTTCACTAGTAGGTTGTTGAAGCTGCTTTTGTCTTTCCATATTGCTCAAGTTTTTTCACTTATTTAAAATCCACATCTAATCTTAGCTTCATTAGAAGACATAGAGTTCCCTGAAGGCTGGCCATGACACATCTCACAATGACTAGAGTGTCTGATCAGATTCATCAATTATTAGTTTTAGAGCCCCCTTCTTGGATGGGCCATGACAATTCTTCTATTCCTGCTTCAGAGGAGCAGAGGCTTACTTTACCAGACCACAAAATAATTGTAGCTAGAAATCAGCAAGTGATTCAGCCCAACAATTTTTCAAGTCATGTTTCCTAAAACCTTACTAATAAAGCACAATCAAATACATTTATGATACAGTCCATACTGTAGCCCTTTAGGGAAAGTCACCATTTATATAACCCATTAAAGGCTCCGTGAAGTCCTTCAGTAAAGGTGTTTGATTAGTTTTTATGCTATATATATCCCAACCTAGTTGTCCATGTAATAACTCCTTTTTTTCCCCCAATAGAAATACCTTTTAACATGCTTTACTATCCTGTAGATCATAGATGAGGAAACATGGATTTAATGACCATAAATGGTGTCATCGTGCAGTACTAATACTTTTCCCAGTCAGAACCTTCTCACCTTCCTAGGTGACTGTTTCCCTCCATCGTCTTTTTCCTCAAACCTGCAGTAGCCCTTCCACTCTTACTCTGTACTAATGACTTGATTTGACTTCACTCACTGAGAAAACAGAAGCTATCAGAAGAAAACTTCTATATCCTCCATCACCAAATTTAGCACGTGACTTGCACCTGTGCCTTACATGCCGTCTTCTTTCTTGTTATTGAATCAGTTGCCCACACGCTGGTATCAGGCCAATGCTGCAACTGGCACGGCAAAGCCCATCCCTTTCTGGCTATTTGAGACTTTTGTTCTTGCAATGATGCTAGTTCTTTCTTATGTCATTAATTTTTCAATGTCTACTAGATAGTTTCCCAGCATACAAACATATTATTTCGTGTATTAAAAAAGGAGCGAAGACAAAAAAACCCTTAATTGATTCCCATAATCTTTTCCAGCCAACACCACTTTTCTCTACTCTGGTGTATAGCAAAACTTCTTGAAGGGATTGTCTATACTTACTGTCTCTACTTTATCTCATTTTATTCTCTCTATAACCTACTCCAATCAGAATTTTGCCCATAGAAACTATTATTTGGCCACATGATCCCCATATTGCCAAATCAAATAGTCAATCCTCAGTCCTCATTTACTCATACTCAGCCTTTGACCCAGTTGATCACTTCTTCCTTCTTGAAATGCTTTTCTTTTTCTCACAATGCACCCAAAAGGATCCAGACATTGTTATTCTTAGCAGAGCAGGTAGTATGAGGTTTTTTCGCATCAGTTTCTCTTGTCCTCCAAGTTCCTTGGGGTTGTTGCAAAAGCAAGCCTGAGTGGTTGGTGTACACACAATGGTCTGTGTCTCATCTCTGGAACTTTGAGCTCAGAAAACCCGCATCTTTAAAAGTGACTACTTGCAAACCTGCCCAACTTCTGCCCTGTAAGGAGAGCTGATACTTATTCTACTAGTCTGTAAACAAACCTGCCCTTTGCCACAGAAGGAGACACTATCTCTAGCTTCCAAGGCTGTTTGCTATACAAATAGAAAGTCCTTTCCAACAAAGTTGACGTAAGATATGTAGAAACATGGGGAATTGTGTCTCTATCAGTACTTCTTCTGTCTGAAGTTCTCCTCTCCCAGATATCTACACAGCTTTCTACTTTATTTCAATCAGATCACTGTTCAACTGTCACCTAATTAGAGATGCCTTCCCTGACAACTGTATCTCTCTCATCCTCTTTATTTTTCTTTGTATCACTTAGCTCTGATGTTGTATTGCATATGAATTTAATGTTCTATTAGCTATTTGCCTTATTAAAATGTAAGCTTCATGGTGTCCAGAACTTTGTATACTTAATTTACCTATTGAATCCCCAGCCCTCGGAATAGTATCTGATTGAGCAAGTGGTCACTAAGTAGTTGTTAAATTAATGTATGAATAATGCTGCTCAGTAACCCCACCCATCTCCTCAGTTTTTTAGAATGAATGGCTCCAGTGTTTTCCCCATTCAAGGAAGTAATTTTTTTATTATATTCTTTTTTTTAAATATTTTATTTATTTATTTATTTATTTATCTGACAGAGAGGAGAGAGATTACAAGCAGGCAGAGAGAGGGGGGGAAGCAGGCTCCCTGCTGAGCAGAGAGCCACCCAGGCACCCCTATTATATTCTTTAAAAATGAAATATAACTAGCTTAACTACAAATAGGACATAAATATATATAATTTGCACAAAAGGAAGAATAATGAATCTATCCCTTTGTGAATGATGAGTGTTCTCTGGATCTTGGGTGACAATACAGGGAAGTATATAATATGTTTTAGAATAATTTTTAACAAAAGTGGTTATTTTTAGAAAGCCTTAAATCTTTAAGAAAAGCCTCAGTTATCAATAAAATTTACTAACATGAAATATAACTTTATGTCATTAACTTGGTTAATGAATGATTTGTTCTCTATTGAATTATCTGGTTCAGTCTCTTGACAGTCCCTGTCACTAAAAATAAACAGTATGTTTTGCTGTAACCTGGCTTTGCAACTAGGTTGAAAAAAAAAACATACACAAAGTTGATTCACATAATTTCCAGTGGATGTTGTTATGCATAGCAGTTATATGTCCTAACCACAGAATCCTTGGCAAGTATCGTTTTTATTTTTAAAAATCTCTGTCCTCCATCTGATTTATTTAAGACCCAGGTTCTGATTCCATTCAGATACTTGGCCAGTTGATATCTGTTAGTCTGACTTCTCACCTACCAGGCAGCAATCATTTAGTCCTGAGCACAGATCTCTGTGGTCTTTTTTTAGCTCTCAAACTTAAGATTTTTTTTTTCTTTTTCCCAGTAGAGTTAGCTAGGTGTGAAGCTGATGAGCTGCTACCCACTATATACTAGTTCTTCAGTGGATTAGAGCTCAGGAATAGGAGGACAAGATTTCACCAGCAGCAAACTAGGAAGCAGAGCTCTAGGGCCTATGGCTGCATCACTGATTGAATCATCCGTGTGCCTGGACAGCAGGCAGGCTGATTTCAGGCCACCATATGGGTGTGAGGCCTGGCTGTGTTCTTCTCCCGGACTTTCCTCTGGGTGCTAATTGCTTTAGTGAGCGAGACTGTGCAAAGCAATTAAACAGCGCCTTTCTCCCACAGTCCTAGTTCTCAGAAGCTAAGGGCTGGGACAGGGCTCCTGCTCTCCCAGTGGGTTGCAAATTGCTCAGAGTGAATAAATACATTTGTTCACTTTTCAAACTGTGACCAGCCACCTGGTCTCTTGTGTTGCTCTCAGAGCAGAGAAGGCAGATGACGGGCTCCTAGTTGCTGAACTCCAGCCTATAAAAATGCTTCACCGAGCTCTGAGCTATTTTTGCAAGGACATCTGTTGCCAAAAAAGAATTTTAATTAAGCAAAAACACATCTCTGTTTTGTCCATGGCAAGGAGGCTTGTGAAAGCTTTCTTGTCTCAGATGCATGCTAAATCTGGAGAAATGAAAGCTTTAAGGTATTTTGTGAGGGGTATTTTGCTGCTCAATTTGAGGGACACAACAGATTTTCCATGGGAAGGAAATTATTGGAAATGCATGTTTGTGCTTTTCAAACTAAGGCCCAGCCTGCATTAATAATTAATTACAGGTAATATAATCTGACATGTTACCCCATGGTTTGATAAAGTCGAAAGCTATTTCCACAAGGCAACTTGCCAGTTCTTTTGCTCTCGTCCAATCTTCTTCCCAGGTGATATTCATCATTTTAACATCAAGTTTCCAGAATACCACATTGACACATAAATTAGAGGACCCAATGCTGTGCTGGCTGTTATAACAAGTCTGGATAAAATTGTCCAATCAGAAAGGGAAAAAGTGATAAACGAAATTGGAAAGCAGGTCATAGACATTGATACTGCACAAATTGCTTAAGATCGGGTTAGAAAGGGAGGAGGCAGCCTTTCTCTAATTTTCATAAAAGCAATTAAATTGGGTATTTTTCCCCCTCTTCAAACACTGACATAATGTTAGATATCCTTCAAAAATGAAACTGATTCTGTAACCATATAGCCTTCAAGCCCCTTAAGTGCCTTTAGGGGCACCCTCTTTGGCAGCACAAGCATATCAGACAGCTGATTATAAGAGGGACACTTTCAAGTAGCAGGTACCAAGGGAGATTACTGGGCAGCATGAGGGAATGATTGCCTGATAATATTAAGACTTTTTCTAGCCACTTCTATTATTGGTTGGGCACTCTTTGCCCTCTTGGAGGGTGGATAGAGATCATCTATGTTAATGCAACAAGGAGTATATATTTTTGAATAATAGGATCTTTGTAGACTGGAATCTAGCCTTTACACTGTATTCTAAGGATTAGAATACAGAATCCCATGTTGCACATCAAATTTGGAATGTTTCTGTCTACACTGGAAACTCTTAACAAATCACTACTCACTCTTGGAGATTTACGTATCATAAGGAGGAAAAAAAAGAATCCTCTCCTATACCTCTACTCTCAGCATGCACCCATTTTACAAAGCTTTCCTATTGGACTACAGTGTTCATATCTTCTATTCTAGCATAGTATTTCATATTGACCCACTATGTGTTTTTTTTTTAATTTTCCTTTCAAAGAATGTGGTTATTTTGTCTGTGATTGCTAAGAACCATCACCCTCCCCAGCTCTTAACAAGATTTAACTTTGTTCTACCTAATCAGTAATGTAAATAAATAGAGCATGGATCTCTCAGGCCCCAGTCCCTTCATCTAAAGAAATATTTGTAGAATTAAAATATGTATCAAATATGTATGTATACATATGTATATATTTGATATATATTTTAATCATATATACATGTGTGTACACACATGTATGTATATGTCAGTATACTTCACTAATTCTTTCCACACCAATTTTGTGACGATTCTTCTGAGGGCAGTGAGTAATAGCTGCTTATGCAAATTTATTTAATATTTGACGTTCGACTTAGTTTTCTTTAGGCTTTGGGTTTGCGGTTTCCTTGTCCTATTAGTGAGGACTTTTTGATTATGAGAAGAATCCATTGAAAAGCAAGTTAAAAAGAAAAGGGAAATGTATTACCTAACAGAACTGTCAACTTTCAGGCTAAAGATTTCAGAATATGATACAGCCAAGGCCTCCATCAATATAAGTGGAACTCAGTCTATTCTTTCATTTGGTTTCCTCTATGATGACTTTCTTCATGTTTCTATATAATGGTGTCCTGCTTTGATCTACCTTTGCAGTACTACCTTTCCTATGATTCTAGCAAAGGGTTGGGCTCTCAGTACCATGGTCAGAATACAGTCTGATGTGGACTGCGAAGGTTCTAATTCAGTTCTACCACCTATAAGCTATTTGACATCTGGCAGGAAACTGACCCTCTGTGCTTTAGTTTCCTCATCTGCAAATTGAAGATAATAATAGTTTCTACTTTTTGAGTTTGTTGGGAGTTTATCCTACATGTGCCAAGCACATAAGTTTTAATGATCATTATTGTTAAACACAATCCATGAGCTCTATCTTTGTGATCAGGGGATAGAAAACATTGATTGTACATACCTGGGTCACGTGTCTTCTTTAAAGATTTTTTAGATCGTCTCCCAGTTAAACCACTAGGACCAATAATCAAAGGGAGTAATTTGTCTCTTGTAAGACAAAATAAAGGATGTTAATAATCTTAGTAATTTATACAACTAGCTAAGATTCTCTGCAATATTGGTATCACTTGGAATCTAATCGAGGAAAATAGTAGAGATGAAAATGTTTTTGAAATGACAAAGCACAGTGAAAATTCAATGTGATTGGGTTAGTGACTTGATCTAAGGACTCACTTAAAGCACAACACAGTCTTGAATCCTTAAAGTGGACACATAGCAGATCTGGCTCCTTTTGTCATGTACTTCACCATATTATTGAGAAAACAAACATTTAGATACAGATCTGACATAGATTCAATAAGAAACAAGGACAAAAAAGTCATATAAACACTGTTGAGGTTGAAAATTATTAGGAAATCAGAGCGTTGGTTGTAATCAGAAAAGATTTATTCAAGAAAATAATTTTCTAATGGAAATTTGAAACCTCCAAGTGAAGCAGTATTGAACTATTAACCCTCAAAATAATTTTTCGACCCCTCCATAATATAATATTCAATTCAAAAGATCTACTACTGCATCGAATCTAAATTAAAGGAACAATTCAACCATTTAACCAATCATCAAAACATTTAACATGGCTTAGGCACTGTGGACAATTTCCTCAGCCAAGTTATAAAATTTAGTCCTGCTGGTTTCTTAGGAGTGATCACAGGGCCATATCAATTTCTTGCAGAATATCAGAATCTTTGGGAATGGTAGAGTGGAAGACAAGAAGCCTTTGTGTCCATCTTTAGTATCCTCTCATCTTGCTCAATGCGTTTTCATGTATTACATGTGATCTGTTCTTTCATTTTCTGAATACATGATAATACACGAAAGAAAAAGTTAATGTTTTACTGATTGACCATGTTTATTCATGTACTTTAGAAGGCAGTCTGTTCAGCTGTTGATACAGTAATGTCAATTGAGATTATCTTTAGGAAATCGTGTGCTAACAATGCCCATTTACTTATAAAGATAACTCAGCACAAAAGTGATGAGTCCTTAGATGGCTGCTCTATCTCAGAAACAGTCTATATAAAGAATATAGTATAGTCTTCAGTTAGGCCATGCCCTTTGCAACAGTGAATATTTAGTCTTAGTCGTTACATTTATGGGAGCTGCTAAAGCCATTACGTAATTAAAGTCTCCAGCTACACTATATTTTATGTAGCTTTATTATTATAAAATAGCCCCAGCTTTCTCTTTCATCCTTAAAGTAATAATGTGAGGTAAATAGAGGCAGTAACTATGCCAAGGGGTGGTTCCTGGAAGATCATCAATTGCACTCATATAAAGGGCTTCAATAAAAAGGCATGCTAAGTAAAATATATTTTCAATATAAGTACAGCTTCTAGTCAAAGCCTCTCCTAAGTCACCCCAAATAAACATTCAATATAAATAAAAAACAGTGTCTTAGCTACATAGACTTGGTTTTAAGACAGATTCCCTGGTGCTCTAGTTCCAACCTGATAACTGCTCACTGCCAATCTAAAAAGAAATTGTAGAGCTACTATTGGATAGAAGCAAATGGTATAATAATAACTTTAATACTGGAGAATGTGGGACAGACTTGTACAAATGCAAATGGGGATTTCTCTGTTCTATCTTTGTTTGTTTGACTCCTAAATGTGACAGTGCTTAGGAAAGAATGCTGTAGCTTTTAGTATGGAAAACAGTATTCAAGGTATTACCTAGCCACATGTGGGACTTAACATAGGTGGGATTTTGCACAAAGTTACTGAAGGCTGTGATCTTAACGAAATTCAAGTGAAGGTGATCAGACTTCCAGAATGGTGGAGTAAAGACTTACAAAAATACACTCCTTCATAAAAGCAATATGAACATTGCAAAAATTATCAAAATAAAATTTTTCAGAACTCTGAAAATTAGCCAAAGTCTCAAAACAATCTACAGAGAGTTTATCCAAGAAACTCAGTGAATCTTGGTAAACACAGCGAGCTTTTTGGAATTTTAACATGCCCTATTTTAAAGCTCTCTCCCTAGTTCCGTGGTAATCTTTTTTTTTTTTTTTTTTAGATTTTATTTATTCATTTGACAGAGAGAGATCACAAGTAGGCAGAGAGAGAGGGAAGCAGGCTCCCTGCTGAGCAGAGAGCCTGATGCGGGGCTCAGATCTCAGGACCCTGAGATCTGACCTGAGCTGAAGGCAGAGGCTTTAACCCAATGAGCCACCCAGGCACCCCTCCATGGTAATCTTGAAAGGCAACAACCTTGCAATCACTATAGACATGAAAACAGCAGTCAAACATCCATAGGAAAAGGCAGAACCAACTAGAAGCTCCCCAAAGTTCAAAGAACTAAAGAAAGCTATGTAACTAAATAAAAATAGAAGAGTATGAAAATGACATCTTGCTAATAGAGAATATTAAAAAAATAGAAATTATTTTTTAAAAACTTTAGCAGTTGAAAGGTGTATAGTAAGTGAAATGAAAAAATTAACCGGAGGTGATTTGAAAAAATTCAAATCACCAGTGATTTAAACTGAAAACTTTCCAAAATTGGATGAAAAACATTAATCTGCACATACATGAGGCTCAATGAAGTCCAAGTAGGTTACCCTTGTAGAGATCCACATGGAGACACATTATAATCAAACTGACAAAAGAACTACTTAACATAAAAGTAGGCAGTGGTAAAGAAATAAAAAAATACATAAGATATAGGAAATAGAAAAATGTCATCATCTGTAAATTCTTCCTTATAAGTAATTATATGAAATATAAATAGATTAAACACTGCAATCACAAATCAGAGATTGGAAGAATGAATAAAAACACATTACTTAACTATATGCTACCTATAAGAAACATACTTGAGAATCAGAGACAAATGAGTTTAAAAGGAGAAAATATATACCACAGGAAAGAGCTGGAGTGGCTATATTAAGATCAGACAAAATAGAATTTAAGATAAAATATTACTCAAGACCAAAAAAAAAAAAAAAAGACATGAAGAAAGTGTCAATCCATTTGGAAAACATGACAAATATAAAAGTACATGCATCTAACAACAGGGTCTCAAAAGGCATGAAACAAAAGCTGATAGAACTGAAGGGAAAATATGTATCATTCAGAAATAATTTCTAAAGACTTCAGTTTTTCACTTTCAGTACTGAAAAGACTCACTAGATTGAAGATCAAATGTAACGATGCTTGATATCATTAATTATTAGGCAAATAAAAATCAAAGCTACATTGAAGGAGGATTCTGGGAAGATTGTTGAATAGGACACACCAGAAATCAGTCTCCCCACCTACCAGAATATTTGTACTGGCAGAATCTAACTACTGGAACTGTTTTGGAACTCTGTAATCTACTGAAGTCTTGCACTTTCTAGTAGAAAACTTGGACAGTAACTTGTCATTAATTTTGGTCATTTTCAGCTATTAATCTGGTAGTAACCGCCGGTCTCCCATTCTCAGTATATGGTAGGCAACTTATGCATATGTTTGGCCTTTAAATGAGCATTTAAATGTCCTTTAAATGGAGCAGCTTGTCCACAGCTTACGGAGCCAAGGTGGACAATAAGGACTCTGTCCTCCAAATACTGAGGATCTGTGCTCTTATCACTAATTTTTGCTTCTGCTTATGGACGTGTAGATAAAATGTCAAGCAGCCATTGTTGCAGGCCCCTCCACCTCCAACTATAGTGAAATTCCAGAGGATATGAAGGATTGGTATGCTTTTTTTCTCTCTTCTCTTTTCTCTTTTTCTCCTTTTTTGTGTTCTAGATATTTAAGGACAAAGATATTCAGAAGTAACCATATATATGAGGGAATATGGAAAATCACGATGCTTTCCTAAGGAAAGGTATTGTCTAAGAGAAGACCTAAGACCTTAAGTCTATACATCAGACTTGTCTGTGGGTCACAGCCACTCAACAACAATAAATAAACAAAAACAAAATGGTAAACCCTGGGAAAAGGGGAGAACTGGATCTCCAGTTACCACGTTATAAATTCCAACTATCCAGTTTTCAATAACAACAAAAAATAAGGCATACAAAGAAATAAAAAAGCATCGCTCATTTAAAGGGAAAAACAAACAAACAAACCAGAAACTGCCCCTGAGAAAAAACCAGATGGTAGACTTAGGAGTCAAGGAATTAATACGACTGCTTTAAAAATGCTTAAAGACCTAAAAGAAGGGCGCCTGGGTGGCTCAGTGGGTTAAGCCTCTGCCTTCAGCTCAGGTAATGATCTCAGAGTCCTGGGATCGAGCCCTGCATCAGGCTCTCTGCTCAGCAGGGAATCTGCTTCCCCACCCCCCCGGCCTGCCTTTCTGCCTACTTGTGATCTCTCTCTATCAAATAAATACATAAAATCTTAAAAAGACCCAAAAGAAAACATGGAGAAAATCAATAAAATTATTTATGAACAAATCAGAAAATCAATAAAAAATATAGAAAATATTAAAAAAAGAAATTCTGGAACTGAAAGGTACAATAACTAGAACGAACTATCACTAGAGGGATTAAAAATCATATCTGAGCACAAGGAAGAAATAAAGTGAACAGAGCCTAAGGGCTCTGTGAAATACTATCAACTAGAACAACATATGTATCTTGAGAGTCCCAGAAGGAGAAGAGAGAAAAGGACAAAACAATTATTTGAAGAAATAATGTTTGAAACTCCTCAAATTTGATGAAATACATTGATTCAGACAAACAAGAGGCTCAACAAACTCCAAACATGATAAACTCAAAGACCCATGCCAAGGCACATTATAATCAAACTGCTGAAAAACAAAAGAGAAGTTTGAAAGCAGCAAGAGAGAAGATATTTGTCACATAAAGTGATGCCCAATAAGAATATTAGCAAATTTCTCATCAGAAACTTTACCGGGCAGAAGGAAATGGGTTGACACATGCCAAGTGCTGAAGGGAAAATATTATCAGCCAAGAATTCTATATAGAACAAAACTGTCATTCAAAAATGAGGAGAAATTAAGACATTCCCAGATAAGCAAAAGCTGCGAGAGTTTCTCACCACTAGACCTGCCGTAGAAGAAATGCTAAAGGGAGTCCTTCAGGTTGAAATGAAAAGACACTAGACAATAACTTGAAGCCCTAGGAAAAAATAGTTTTCTGGTAAAGCTAAATACATGAACAACTACGCCGTTGTTTGAATGTTTGTGCCATCTCTCCAATTCATATGTTGAAATCCTAATGCCCAACATGATGTTATTAGGAGATCAGGCCTATGGGAGACACACCAGCTATAGAACTCAAACGTATAAAGACAAAAAATATAATGCGGTTGCCAGAGCCTGAGGGGATTGAGGTATTACCATCTAATGAGGGCAGAGTTTTAGTTTTGCAAACTGAACGACTGTCTGGGGATGGATGGTGTTGATAGTTATACAATATAAATGTACAATGAACTACACACTTAAAATGGTAAATTTTATGTTATGTATATTTTACCACAATTTACAAAAAGTAATTTTAAAAATTCACTGAGATGCTACTTCATGCTTGCTATGGCTAGAACTTAAAGATAATAACAGGTATTGATGAAGTTGCAGAGAAGTTGAACCCTTGTACATTCCTGATGGGGATCATAAAATAGTTCAGTCACTTTGGAAAAGATAAACCCTTAGCAGTTCCTCAAAACGTTAAAGTTACCAGAGGATACAGAACTACAACAATTTTTAGTTAGTTATATAATCAAGAGAATTGGAAACTTAGGTCCACACAAAAGCCTATACATGATTGTTTATATTGGCATTATTCATAGTAGTCACATAACTGGGAAACAACCTAAATGTATATCAACTGATGAAATGGGTAAACCACATGTGCCATATTCATAAAATGGAATATTCAGCTATAAAAAATAATAAAATATTGATACATGCTATAATAGGTATGAAACTTGAAAGCACATTAAGTTACATTAAGTAAGCTAGACAAAAAAAAACTGACTACATTATTCTATTTATCTTAAATGTCTAGAATAATAAAATCTAAAAAAATAGAATGTAGATTATTGGTTACGTGGAGCTTGAGGGGAGAAGAGACAGTCATTCTACTAGGTATGGGGTTTCTTTTTGCAGTGATGAAAATATTCTGAAGTTAGAGGTGATTGTTGCACTACTCTATGAATATACTAAAAAATGCTTAATTTTACACTCTAACAGTGTGAGTTTTATGGTATGTGAATTATCTCTCAGTAAAGTGTTATTAAAAAAAGATTCACAGGAGACTGAGAATTTCACTGTTAGCTCTTGTTCAGGAAACCTTGGCTGCTGAAACAAACAAGTGATGTTAGTAACAGTAAGTAGTGGTATTTATTTTTCATTAGGAAAATGAGTATAATTTCAATAGAGTAATTATATAAGGTATTAAAATAGTTTCTCCTTTTCACCCTCAGATGTATCTCACTGATGATTCTTATTGCATAAGTGAGTACAGATTTGCATAAATTACACAATGTAAACCCTTTCCACCATATCTGGAACAAGGCTTGTTGAGGGCAGAAATGAAGGTGCAGGCTTATCTTGGTGAATCACAAGACTGAGCCAGACACACCCCTTGTTTGGTATCTGTTTTCTCATACACCCATTTCACTATAGGTATTTTCAAAGAGTTGAGAGAGAATTCTAGGAGAACCAGGCCAAGTTCTTGCTGCCCAGAGAATGTATCTCAAATTCTCTTTTCTCTTCCTGGCATCTTAGTATGATTCTTATCTTGGAGTTAAAACTGTCTGTGCCAATTCCTAACAACTTTTATGAGATTGAGGGAGAAAAAAATCTTGGCAAGAAAATATGCAGTAGGTGATGGACCCTCAAAGAACCTGGGGTGGGGTTCAGTGAGAGGAGGATAAGCTAAGAGCTAAATGTAGTCCTCTTTGCCACCAGCCTAGAAGTGAACCACACACTTCTTTGGCTTTCTGCTGTACTTATACTGTGCTTCCCAGCACAGTCAGCATGTATGTTAGCAGCATGAAAATCCAAGTTTGGTTGAAAGTTGGTTTTGACATCATTTTGATGTTGTGGTTTTGTTATAAATGTATGCTTTTTAACTTTCTATTTTTTTTTTTTTTTGCAAAATTTTACTTCCTGTCCTGGGAAAATCTCTTTACAAAGTTGTTGTTGTTGTTGTTAACAAATAATGTATCATTTGCCCCAGGGTACATGTCTGTGAATCATCAGGCTTACACATTTCACAGCCCTTACCATAGCACATACCCTCCCCTATGTCCATAACCCAGCCACCCTATCTCTTCCCCTGCTAGCCCCCTGCCACCCTCAGTTTATTTTGTGAGTTTAGGAGTCTCTTATGGTTTATCTCCTTCCCGATCCCATCTTGTTTCATTTCCCTCCCCTACCCACCAAGACCTCCACCCTGTCTCTCAAATTCTTCATATGAGAGAGATCATATGATAATTTGATCATATGATTGACTTATTTCGCTTAGCATAATACCCTCTAGTTCCATCTATGTCATTGCAAATGGCAAGATTTCGTTTCTCTTGATGGCTGCATAGTATTCAATTGTACATATATACCACATCTTCTTTATCCATTCATCTGTTGATGGACATCTAGGTTCTTTCCATAGTTTGGCTCTTATGGACATTGCTGCTATAAACATTCGGGTGCACGTGCCCCTTTGGATCGTTACATTTGTATCTTTAGGGTAAATACCCAGTAGTGTGATTGCTGGGTCATAGGGTAGCTCTATTTTCAACATTTCGAGGAGCCTCCATACTGTTTTCCAGAGTGGCTGTACCAACTTGCATTCCCATCAACAGTGTAGGAGGGTTCCCCTTTCTCCGCATCCTTGCCAACATCTGTCGTTTCCTGACTTGCTAATTTTAGCCATTCTGACTGGTATGTGGTGGTATCTGATGGAGGTTTTGATTTGTATTTCTCTGATGCCCAGTGATGTTGAGCACTTTTTCATGTGTTTGTTGGCCATTTGGATATCCTCTTTGCAGAGATGTCTGCTCATATCTCCTGCCCATTTCTTGATCACATTATTTGTTCTTTGGGTGTTGAGTTTGAGAAATTCTTTATAGATTTTGGATACTAGCCCTTTATCTGATATGTCATTTGCAAATATCTTCTCTCATTCTGTCAGTTGTCTTTTGGTTTTGTTGACTGTTTCCTTTGCTGTGCGAAAGCTTTTGATCTTGATGAAGTCTCAATAGTTCATTTTTGCCCTTGGTTCCCGTTGGTGATGTTTCTAGGAAGACATTGCTGTAGCTGAGGTTGAAGAGGTTGCTGCCTGTGTTCTCAAGGATTTTATGGATTTCTGCCTCACATTGAGGTATTTCATCAATTTCAGTCTATTTTTGTGTGTGGTATAAGGAAATGGTCCAGTTTCATTCTTCTGCATATGGCGTCCAATTTTCCCAACACCATTTGTTGAAGAGACTGTCTTTTTTCCATTGGACATTCTTTTCTGCTTTGTCGAAGATTAGATGACCATAGAGTTGGGGGTCCATTTCTGGGCTCTCTATTCTGTTCCATTGATCTATGTGTCTGTTTTTGTGCCACTACCACACTGTCTTGATGATTACCGCTTTGTAATAGAGGTTGAAGTCTGGAATTGTGATGCCACTAACTTTGGTTTTCTTTTTCAACATTCCTCTGGCTATTCACGGTTTTTTCTGGCTCCATATAAATTTTAGGATTATTTGTTCCATTTCTTTGAAAAAAATTGATGGTATTTTGATAAGCATTGTGTTAAATGTGTAGATTGCTTTAGGTAGCATAGACATTTTCACAATATTTGTTCTTCCAATCCACGAGCATGGAACATTTTTCCCTTTCTTTGTGTCTTCCTCAATGTCTTTCATGAGCACTTTATAGTCTTCTGAGTTCAGATTCTTTGCCTCTTTGTTTAGGTTTGTTCTTAGGTATCTTATGATTTGGGGTGCAATTGTAAATGGGACTGACTCCTTAATTTCTCTTTCTTCTGTCTTGCTGTTGGTGTATAAAATTCAACTGATTTCTGTGCATTGATTTTATATCCTGATACTTTTCTGAATTCCTGTATGAGTTCTAGCAGTCTTGGAGTGGAGTCTTTTGGGTTTTCCACATAAAGGATCATATCATCTGCAAAGAGTGAGAGTTCGACTTCTTCTTTGCAATTTGGATGTCTTTTATTTCTTTTTGTTTTCTGATTGCTGAGGGTAGGACTTCTAGTACTATGTTGAATAGCAGTGGAGATAGTCGACATCCCTGCCATGTTCCTGATCTTATGGGAAATGCCCTCAGTTTTTCCCCCATTGAGAAT
>CM052810.1:99912969-99953131 GCA_028533885.1 Nasua narica | reverse complement strand
TTTTGGTAGTTTATGTGTCTCTAGGAATGTATCCATTTCTTCCACATTGTCTAATTTGCTGGTGTTTAGTTGCTTATAATATGTTCTTATAATTGTTTGTATTTCTTTGGTGTTGGTTGTGATTTCTCCTCTTTCATTCATGATTTTATTAATTTGGGTCCTTTCTCTTTTCTTTTTGATAAGTCTGGCCAGGGGTTTATCAACTTTATTAATTCTTTCAAAGAATCAGCTCCTAGTTTTGTTGATTCGTTCTACTGTTGTTTTGGTTTCTATTTCATTGATTTCTGCACTGATTTTTATTATTTTTCTTCTCCTGCTGGGTTTAGGCTTTCTTTGCTGTTCTTTCTCCAATTACTTTAGGTGTAGGGTTAGGTTGTATATTTGAGATCTTTCTTGTTTCTTGAGAAAGGCTTCTATTGCTGTATACTTTCCTGCCTTTGCTGTGTCCCAAAGATTTTGAACAGTTGTGTTTTCATTTTCATTTGTTTCCATGATTTTTTTTTAATTTTTCTTTAATTTCCTGGTTAACCCAGTCATTCTTTTGTAGGAGGCTCTTTAGCCTCCATGTATTTGAGTTCTTTACAACTTTCCTCTTGTGGTTGAGTTCTAGTTTCAAGGCATTGTGGTCTGAACATATGTAGTAAATGATCCCAATCTTTTGGTATCGATTGAGACCTGATTTGTGACTCAGGATGTGATCTATTTTGGAGAATGTTCCATGTGCACTAGAGAAGAATGTGTATTCTGTTGCTTTGGGATGGAATGTTCTGAATATATCTGTGATGTCCATCTGGTCCAGTGTGTCATTTAGAGCCTTTATTTCCTTGTTGATCTTTTGCTTAGATGATCTGTCCATTTGGTAAGGGGGGTATTAAAGTCCCCTACTATTATTATCGTATTATTGTTGATGTGTTTCTTTGATTTTGTTATTAATTGGTTTATGTAATTGGCTGCTCCCATATTTTAATTAATTGTAAATAGATATTTACAATTGTTAGATCTTCTTGTTGGACGGTCCCTTTAAGTATGATATAGTGTCCTTCTTCATCTCTTATCATAGTCTTTTGCTTAAAAATCTAATTTATCTGTTATAAGAATTGCCACCCCAGCTTTCTTTTGATGTCCATTAGCATGGTAAATTGTTTTCCACCCCATCACTTTAAATCTTGAGGTGTCTTTGGGTCTAAGATGAGTTTCTTGTAGACAGCATATCGATGGCTCTTATTTTTTTATCCATTCTGATACTCTGTGTCTTTTGATTGGGGCATTTAGCCCATTTACATTCAGGGTAACTATTGACAGATATGAATTTAATGCCATT
Source organism: Nasua narica (assembly GCA_028533885.1). Classification (NCBI taxonomy): domain Eukaryota; kingdom Metazoa; phylum Chordata; class Mammalia; order Carnivora; family Procyonidae; genus Nasua; species Nasua narica. The sequence continues at coordinate 99,951,810 of CM052810.1, read as the reverse complement.
GTATTGCCTGTACAGTGACTGTTACTGTATATTTGTCTCTGTTCCTTTCTGGTTTTTTTTAGGTTCACTCTTTGCTTAGAGGACCCCTTTAATATTTCCTATAGGGCTGGTTTGGTGTTTTCAAATGCTCTTAGTTTTTGTTGGTTCTGGAAACTTTTTATCCCTCCATCTATTTTCAATGACAGCCTAGCTGGATATAGTATTCTTGGCTGCATATTTTTCTCATTTAGTGCTCTGAATATAGCATGCCAGTCCTTCCTGCCCTGTCAGGTCTCTGTGGATAGGTCTGCTGCCAATATAATATTTCTGCCTTTGTATGTTACAGACTTCTTGTCCCGAGCTGCTCTCAGGGTTTCTCTTTGTCGCTAAGACTTGTAAGTTTTACTATTAGATGGTGGGGTGCAGACCTATTTCTATTGATTTTGAGGGGGTTTCTCTGTGCCTTCTGGATTTTGATGCTTGTTCCCTTTGCCAAAATAGGGAAATTCTCTACAATAATTTGTTCTATATACCTTCCACCCCTCCCTCTCTTTCTTCTTCTTCTGGGATCCCGATTATTCTAATATTGTTGTGTTTTATGGTATCACTTATCTCTTGAATTCTCTCCTCGGGCTTTAGTAGTTGTTTGTCTCTCTTTTTCTCAGCTTCCTTATTCTGCATCATTTGGTGTTCTAAATTAGTGTTGGTATCACTAATTCTCTCTTCTGCCTCATTTATCCTAGCAGTAAGAGCCTCCATTTTTTTATTGTACCTCATTAATAGCTTTTTTGATTTCAACTTGGTTAGATTTTAGTTTTTTTATTTTTCCAGAAAAGGATTTTATTTCTCCAGAAAGGGATTCTCTAATATCTTCCATGCTTTTTCTCAAGCCCAGTTAGCACCTTGGTAATTGTCATTTTGAACTCCATTTCTGACATATTACTAATGTTCGTATTGATTAGGTCCCTAGCCATCAGTACTGCCTCTTGTTCTCTTTTTTGTGGTGAGTTTTTCTGCTTTGTCATTTTATCAAGATAAGAATTGATTAATGAGAGAGCAAAATACTTCTGGAAAGTGGTCTATTTTCTGTTCCTAGAATTGCTGTTCTTTTTCTCTTCTATCTCCTATTGAGTTTGTAGGTGTTTAGAATGGTTTGATAACTATCTAGCTGAACTTCTGGGATCTGATACTATCTCAGCTTCCTACTCCTCTTCCATCTTGCTCCTCTCCCTCTAAAATGCCTAAATTTTTTTTCTTAAATCATTTTTCAATCAACTCTTCAGTTTAAAAGTGAATTTATATAAAAATTTTTCTGAAAACATTGTTCTAGTTTTTTGTTTTTGATTCATTTGTTTGAAAATAATGTAATATGTAATATTTATACAAACTATAGACAGATGTTTATAGTATCAACTTATCAGACTACCTGTACATACTTGTGCATACCCATATATGTGTGTGTATTAAAAAACAGAAGATGCTATCAATTTGAAAGGTATTTTTATGCCCAATAACATAATAGGATAATTAGTGTTTTCTGTATCTCTAAAATATAAAATTGAGTCCAATTACTGTGGAGGTTGTATATACTGGTTCAGTACCTGTGATCAAAATTTTGCCTTTCCTATTGATTTTCCTGTGAGATGGTTAACAACTCCTTCTATGGAGACAATGAGGTGTTGGAATGTAGGGTGAATAATTATAGCCAGAATTAAAGAGGTTAAGCCTTAGATTTCCACTTCCAGATTTACTACTACTTAAGTTCTTGAAGGCTGATATCACATGTCAAGGGCAGTAGGTAAAGAAACAACCAGAACAGAAGCACAGGTGAATGAGTGTTGGCCAGGAAGGTGTCCAAGGGGAAGAACTGAAGCTAAATTAAAAATTATCTTAGGTAAGTCAGAGATCCATTAAAAGAGAGAGCTCAGGATAGAAACTGAATTGATGAACAGAAATCCAGAATGTTAGTGGAGAATAGACTCAGGGCTGAGAAATGGAGGAAAGAACATAAGGTATAATATTCAGGACTTAACTACATGTAAGTTGGGATCAAAATCTACTGATAAAAGTCAGCAAACCCTGGAAGCAGATTCTGGGAAAGAAGGTAGAATACATAAGGTAGAGGAGCCATTGGCTACACTTACTGAGATCTATCTCTGCTTTTCTGGGGATCTTGGAGAACTATGAAACTGCATCTAAGAATTGTGACTATCGTCACCAGCACCACCATCATCACAGTTTGCATGATTTATTAGTATCTAATTTACATTCCAGAAACTAAAAACCTAACACACACACACAAATAGTCCTATACTCAGCATAGTAAGATAACTTGGTCAAAGTTACTAGGTAGTAAATAATGAAGCTGTTACTCAAAGGGCAGAAATGCTGTCTTAAACCCTTTTCTCTCAATACTAGTACCTATCACAGAGGAAAGTGTAGTTCTCAAAATTTATTGAATTGAATTTCATGTATGACTAAGTTCTAAAATATTAAGCAATTTGCCTAAGTCACATGTAGATTCATAGCAAGGACCAAGAAAGATTTCTCCTAATTTATAATACTATGACCCTCATCTGGGATATTTCTCTCTGTCTCTTTGAATGAGGTATATGAGGGTGTTTGACTTTCTAACCATGCTCCTTTGAGCATGCTGTTATCCCTCTCAGGTTATACTTCAGTGTTCTTTTTCTGCTGTGTTGGCATTCACAAAACAAGGATGAAATTTTAAAAATTTACTTAGTACAGCATCAAGCACAGGGCTACTTTGTTGCCTTTTGTCTTTGATGAAAAGATCAGAATCCTAATTCAGGAGAAGCTAAATTGATTTTTATACAATCTTTTTAAAAAATTATTTTTGAAGCATAGTCAACATACAATGTTATAGTAGTTTCAGGTATACAAAATAGCAATTCAACAATTGTATACATTACTCAATGTTCACCATAGTAGTTTAGTCATCATCTGTCACCCTACAAAATTATTACAATATTATTGACAATATTCCTTATGCTATACTTTGAATAATCTCTGTTACTTATTTATCATATAACTGGAAGTTTGTACCTCCTAATCTCCTTCACCTATTTCATGGGTAGAGGGTTACCCATCTCCCCTCTGGCAACCAACTATCGCCTGGATTTTTTGGTTTGTTTGTTATAGAGAACCAGGACAAAGTTGGAATTAGTATTTAAGGTTTATTTGTTTAAGATTTTATCTATTTTGGAGATGGAGTGCCCAGGGGGGAGAAGCAGAGGGAGAGGGACAAGCAAACTCTGCCCTGAGCACACAGCCTGACCTGGAGCTCAATCCAGTGACCCTGAGATCATGACCTGAGCTGAAATCAAGAGTCAGAGGATCAACCGACAGAGCCCCCAAGGTGCCCCTAGAGTTTTCCTTTTCTTTTTTTTCTTAAGGTCTAAGTATGTTGAACCATACCCTGAATAGTCTCAAAAAGAGCTTAAAACAAGTATGTTATGAATATAAATGCTATGAACATAAATGCTTTAAAAAGCAATGTTTACAACCAAACCAAAAAGATCTTATATATATATATATGTTTTACCAGTATGGAGGAAGATGTAGATGATCATATTGTCTGCTTCGAAGAAAGAATGGTGGGATTGGAAGACATTTCAATTGGAAATTATTGACTTTTTATTAATATTCATATTTGTGTGGCTTCCCACAAAATTAATTTTAAAAATTTATGAATCTTCATTGACTGAACTTGACCTTTGAAAACATTATTTTCATCCAGGCTTATATAGTCTGTTCCTTTATCCTAAGGAACAGAAATGACTCAGGCTAGCACATGTAAATGAGATTTGCTGTATTAATAAGCAAGCAATGACTGTGTAGGACCCAGGGACAGGAGCACAAGGCTTCTGAGAAACTTAACCCAGAGGGTAAACTCTGGATTCAAGAAGACTTTCAGAACTTGAGGAAAACCTGCATGAGCCTCACTCTTTTATGCTCACTTTTAGCACTAGAGCCATACTCCCTGTGGTATCTTCCATAACTGTCCCACTATCAAGTGGCAAATTCTTTTCAATTTTCTCAGTTAAAATTTCTGAGTGGGAGAAAGAATTGGATTCACAAAGATAATCTCTTGACGTGACACCTTATAAAAACATTATTCTTTTTAGCCCATGTGGACTACAACGATATCTATCAGATGCCCACTCCCCTGATATAACCTACTGCCTAGGAGGTAGACTTCTGTTCTATAAAATTCAGAGATGTGGGAGGGATGGGGAGCCTTTGGCTAGCTCTTGCTTTTGGTAAGCCCATTCAGTATTTACTTTTCTTTTTACACATGTGCCTGAGTTGTTATTTCTAGTTCTGTAGTTATTTCTTGCCTCTACTTCTTACTTAACTATCATTACATTCTACTGAGATTACTTCAGTAAAGAGCTTAACCATCATTAGACTGCAAGCTCTCTAAGGAATGGGATTATGATTGCTTAATGTGGTATCCCAGGCATCTATCTAGCCAGCTCATAGATGATCTTTAGCAAGTAGTATTCAAATGGAGAGATGGTCTTCAGGATAGCCAGAGAATTCTCTGAATTTGTTAAAACAATTTCCAGGAGCCTGATTTTCTTCCTCTGTTAATCCGTAACAGATATTTTTATCAGTGATTCTACTATACAATCTAGAGCCTAGCTGGTCTTCAGGGTGTTGACATGATTCTGAGTATCTTGGAAATGGTTATGAAAAGATGGCAGTGACTAGCAAGGTGGGGCTGGGGAAGCATGAATGAGGTGGGCGTGTGGGTAACTTGTTGGGATTGGTTGTGTAACATGAAAGGCAACCTCCTCATCTGGAAATGTATGCAAAAGAAGGCTATGTAGATCATATCTGTTTCTGTCTCTGATCCAAAAAGCTCAGAAACAACTGTCAAATCCTGCTTGGGACCCATTCATATCCTGCTTGTGATATGAATCCTGAGGGGGTGATGCCCACACAATCACGGCATTGTTCCAAGCAAAACAATAAGCTTGCCATAGCCTTGGGCTCTCACACAGTTTGTGACAGCTATGTACAGAGACACTGGAGCTGTCTGAAGGGCCATTTTCTTTCTGCATCGTTTTCAGGATACTTTTAGATGGCACCTATCAGAATTTAATTTCTTCCCACGGTATCTTGCCTGGGAAAGTATTCTTTAGTCTGCATTTGGGTGGGAGGCATGACGTCTGTGTAAAGTCACAGACTGCCTAGAGGTCAAGACTCTCCTTTGTCCCTAAGCCCTGGTCATGCTAGACAGTCAATCTTCCTGTTTTCTAGCCTGTTAGGAAACGTCAATGGCATAAAAGAACACAGAGCCTACATCTGTTTTAGCAAGAGTCATATAAAAGCAGTTCACAGTAGTTTAGTCAATGACATTTCAGGAAGTATTTCAACTCTACAAATCCTTTTCAGGTCCATCTAACCTGCACAGCTTATATATTACAGATGGGAAAATAAAAGGACTGGGATAGAGGTAAAAAGATGTGATTATTTTTAAAAAGATTGTATACAATTATTGCTAAATGGTAGTGAATGAAGACAATGATATGGATACTTTATTTTTTAAAAGATTTTATTTATCCATTTGAGAGAGAGCAAGTGGCCAGCATGGGCAGAAGGGGATAACCAGACTCCCCACTGAGCAGGGAATCTGACCCAAGGCTCAATCCCAGGATCCCAAGATCATGACCAGAGCTGAAGGCAGATATTTAACCAACTCAGTCACCCAGGTCCCTCAATATTCTAAACAAATAAGGCAAAAGAATTACACTTAATATCAACAACTATTTATTTCTCAATAACTTTGTGGTAAAGCATAAGTTTTAGGGGTGTCATAAAAAACTGGGTTTGAATCCATACTTGAATACTTGCCAGCTGTGAGGGCTTGGCTTTAGGGCAGGAGCCTGAGTTCCCTTACATGTAACAGAGATATCAAATATCCCTTGCATGTTTCTTGTGAGGATTAACTCCTTTGAAGTAAAATAGCAAGGACAGTCCCTGGTATGGTGATTGTCCAGTAAATAGTAGTTTATAATAAAATTCCATGTGGAGACTATTGTCTTACCTAAGGCCCAACTGCCTGCCTCCTTAGTCTTATCCAGGCTTTTATGGAGCTTTTGACTGATGGATACCTGCAGCGAAACATTGAACCAGTGCTTGCTTCCTTCACACAGTATTGGCAAATGATCAAGGGGAATAAGGCCTTATTGAAGCATTCGCTTTTGAACTCCATCATGGCTGGTGCCAGTGCCTCATTGTAAAATGTGGTGTTACCCACTGTCTGCCTCAATTTGGTTTGAATGACTTGACAGATACACCCATGGTGTCTGTCAGGCTTGGAAATAAGTGATACACATGCCCTGTGTGTCACTATAAAGAACCTCTTTCTTGCCATTTGAATTTGTCTTAAGTTGCTTTAAGTGTTTACTGATATTAGTGTTATGATTTTATTCTGTTCTGGCTACTATGTCTTTGTTCTTAATAGCTAACAAGTTTCACAGTTGGGAAACTAACTCCAGTTATTTTTAACCCTGAATTAACTAGTTGGCTCCTATTCTCTAAATGCCTTAGTATATAAACCAAGGACTTTAATTGTGAGGTGATGTATTTTACTAACTACCTTATTCTTATGAGTCTATATATGGCACAGTAGTTAAGAGCATAAACACTGAAGCAGATTTTTCAGTTTCTAATCCCAGAATTATTACTTACTATGAATGTGACCTAAGACAAGTTACTTATCCCCTTTGAACCTCATTACTCATCTTCATAGAATGCTTATATGGATTAAATGAGTTCATATGTGTATTAAAAACAGTTTCTGAAACATAATAAGTGCCACAGCAACGTGGCCTGTTGTAATTGTTGTTGTGCATATAAAACAGGCTGCCTCTTCCTTTTCTAGGAAAGAACATTAATCAAATTGTATGCACAGTTCTGTTGTATTTAGTTCTAAAATCTCAAAGGTGATTGTTTTGATCTCCCTAATTACAAGTACGACTGGCATCTGCAGAGCTAAGCATGGTGGAATCTTCTTGTACTCAGAGCTGTGTGTTTGCTGGATACAAGGCAGAATGACATGTTGAAAGTAATTGGAATGTTAAAGAATAGGATTCACACAAGTCACAAAAACAAGTTAGGCATGTGAACTGGTGTGAGAAAAGTGACAGAAGAGAGAAAAGAGTCATATACATCATAAAAGGGAATTATGGAATGACATCAGGGGCTAGTACCAGAGAATTTTTAATGTGGCATGGGGTGGGTTAACTACACTGAAAGAACGGGCAGAGCAGCCATGATGAAACACCAATTCTTTTCCCTATTTAATTTGACATTTCCCTTAGTTCACCTACTAGAAAATCTTGACACATTCTTATATATAGCTGAGATAGGAAACACTTTCCTTTGGCGATTCCTATGGCCCACTAAATCAGGTTCTAAGTTGTCTATGGTATTCATGGGGTCCAGGGCTTCTTCAAACAGTAGTTTAGCATTTGTAGATGAGGAGAAATATGAATCATATTCTGGAATATTTGGATTCTAGATATTGGAATCCAGTTTGGATTCCACTGATATAACAGATTTCAGAAATTATTAAAAATCTGTTTATGCTACTATAATTTAACATATAGTGTGTGCTGAATGTTATAGTTGTTTGTATCTATCATCTTGATCCTCAGTTCAACCAAATAAAAAGTAAATGTTTTATTAGATTCTTTTTTTTATATGATCAATGTACTCCTCAGAGAGAATATATGATTTGCTACAAGATGTTATGTGTACTGACTGGGTTGAAAAGGGTCATTCTGAAATAAGTAGGGACAAGAATGAAGTCAGTGGGACCAGTTAGGAGGCTACAGCAGCTCTAGATAAGACATGATTATAACTTAGACTAAGGTCGAAACAGTGGAGATGGTGAGAAATTGTCAGATCTTGGATATATTTTGAAGATAGAACTAACAGGAATACCTGAAAGAATGGGGTGGGTAACAGGAGAAGGTAAGGAATCAAGAGGGAATCTAAGCATATTGGCTTGAAGAACTAGACAATTCAAATTGCCACAACTGAGATGGGAAAGCCTGCAGGGGATAAGGGTTTAAAGAGAAAGAACAGGAGTTCTGCTTGGGACCTGTTATGTTTGAGATGTATATTCAATATTCAAATGGAGATGTCAGGTAAACTATCTCAAAGTCAGAAGTGAAGTCTTGGGTGGAGACAAAATTTTAGGACTCTGGCACATAGATATTTTTAAAGACACAAGCCTTCAAGAAATCACCATAGGGAGTGAATATAGATAGAAAAGAGAAGAAGATCCAAGACCACACCTCTTAGAAATTGGGGGAAGGAAGAGGAAGCTACAAAGTTGAATGAGAAAGAATGGCCAATGGATAGCAAAGGAGAAAAAAAAAAAGATTGTGGTGCCTGGACGCTAAGTGCAAAAAGTGTGTTAAAAAGAAAGGAGGAATTTAACTGTGCCTAAATGCTTCTATAGATCAAGATGAAGAGTGGCAGTTAACCATTTTGACTTAACATAGAGTTCATTGGCGACCTTGAAAGTAATTGGTTGGTATGTGGGACTCTTTGGGAAACAAACAAAGATGTGACTGAAGTAGACTTAAGAGAAAGTGGAAGGAAAATATTTGGAGTCACTAAGGGACAGAGGAAGAGATACACTACTGGAGTTACAAGGTTGTATATTTCCACAGAGATGGGGGGTTGTATATGAGAGTGGGAGTTTTACCTTGATCACAAGATCAGTTCATTATGACACATCATCCTGACACTTGTACAGATTGGACAAGCATGTTCATTTTTTCTTCCCTCTTTTAACCACCACTGAACAAGTCACAGTATAGTTGTACACTATGTCACTATCCCATTCTAAATGGGGATGTTGTGTTCTGAGTTTATCATACTATGGTGGACTATATAAACCTCTCTAACAGAAAGGCAACAACCAATCTGTCCCCCGTCAGTGTTCCTCTAATTGGGGAAGTGAAAATAATTTTTCCAGAAAATGGAGCCTAACTGGTCATCTAAATAAGATTGAGGACTGCTCTGTAGCCTCCGAGACCTGATATAGCAAAGCTGAAACTTTGCTGTCAGGACATTAAAGGGTCAGGAGAATGGAAGTCTGGAATAGTGTTGAGTCTATCAGTGGAAGAGGAACCTGAGGGGAAAATAAGCATCTAAGACTATTGCCTATGACTGTGTTCTCTAAAATAAGGATCTAGAGAGTAGAAAACAGCTATACATATATGCCAACAGATGAGCAGACACTGTTTAGGAAGGCAGTTATTATTTGAGGATTTGATTATGTTATCATTGTGTTAAGTGACCCCTACGAGCCATTGATTGGCCACTTACTAATGTCAGGATTAAAGCTCTTTTTCTCGTTAAATGGATTTAAATTTAGAGAAGTGTTATCCTGTATGTTTACAGGGTCTCCAGCAGATTACAAACTCTTTGGGAGAAAGATCAATTGTTATTGTTTTTCTTTCATTAGATGCCAATTTACCTAATCAGGAGTTCTTAAGGTATTGTACTTTCTGGTCAAAATTTCTGACCAGTCTTCTCAACATGGGATGAGCAGTAAGAGGTGGCAACTGGTCTGGTAATCTGATAATTGGGAAGAAATCTTCAGTTGTCTTAGCAGTTATCAGGGAGCACCATGGGTAATTCTTAAGATTTTATATTTATTAAAATTTCCTCATGAGGATTAATCATTGTTAAATTTGTCATGTTTTCTACCCGAAGAGATTTATTTCTAAGACTTAAAAAAATCAAAAAACAAAAAAATTCATACCTTATGCCCTTTACTTTGTGGTCAAGGTCATATTTTTGGGTTCCACGTTGCTTGCATATTAGGACAAATTAGCATTTATGAATCAACATGGGTTCATGATACCTATTTAGAATAAATAGGTATCTATTTATAACTATTGTAACTATTATATAAGGTGGTAAGTTAACAAACTGTTAATTTAAACTATTATTTTCTACTTCTATCTCTAGTATTTCATTGATTCAGTCAACAAATATTAAAATACTAAAAGAAAAGCCCCCAAATCCTTAATGGTTTTTTACATAGTACAAAAGTACCATTCTTTGTTTTTTTAACCTTATTTTCTATTAATAAATATTTAGACTGTTTCCAATTTTTACTACCATAAACAATGCTGTAATGAATAACATTGCTAAGTATGTTTTACTTTTTTTTTATTTTTAGGAATTCTTTATGTGCTACATTTATTAATCCTTTGTTGTATGTCTTTTATTATTATTTTTTAAAGATTTTATTTATTTATTTGACAGAGATGAGAGGCAGGTAGAGAGGCCTATGCGGGCCTCGATCCCAGGACTCTGAGATCATGACCTGAGCCGATGGCAGAGGTTTTAACCCGCTGAGCCAGCCAGGCACCCTGTTGTATACCTTTTAAATAGTTTCTTTCTGCATTCCATCCCCCCTCTTGACTGCTTATCTTTATTAGGTCTAATTGGTAGCATAGACTAATATCTGATATAAACAATATCAAAACTATCTGAGCTGTGATTACCACTAAAATTTCCATAACAGCCCACTAAATGATACACATCCAGAACAAATGATCTACTAAGGCACATCTCTAACTCTGACTCAATATCAGTTGCTGTGCCTAATGTGCTATACTGTGCTAGTGGCATAATTTGGGGGTCTTCTTTATTTGTCTAAAATAACTTTAGCGGGGAGCCTGGGTGGCTCAGTGGGTTAAAGCCTATGCTCTTGGCTCAGGTCATGATTTCAGGGTCCTGGGATTGAGCCCCGCATTGGGCTCCCTGCCTCTCTGCCTACTTGCAATCTCGCTCTCTGTCAAATAAATAAGTAAATACAAGAACTTTAGGAAAAGCCCAGAGTGTATTAATCCTAAGAGGAGATGTCTCTCAGAGATGTTATTAAAAATGATTTATAACAAAGTTTGAAGCTCTCAGAGAATGATGTGGCTTTAGAATGCAAAAATGATGTATGCATTCAAACATTAATATGGTTATTATTTAACATTAATAATATATTTTAATAGTCAATTCACCATTTCTTATGTTGCTATTCTAATTAAGCCTTCCATTTATATTTTTACTCTTATATACTCAAATCCAAGACTGCCACTTTTAAAAGATGGTCATTACTAAGTTACACACTCCTCTTTCCATCATTATGCAACAGTTTGATTGCTTATGAAGAAGTATATGAACTTTAATATGATCAAATATCCATCAGATTTTATCAGAAGCCATTATGGGTGTCACTAGTTTGGTCTGACTTATACAATGAATCCTAGGTTTTGCCAAGTGAAGGGTTAGTAGAGCGGAATCTTCATAGGAAGTATACCCCATACCCTATCTTCCCATCTTACTTACTCCAAAGGTCGTTAAAAGCTAGGAGTAGTGTTTGGATTATTTGTCATTGTATCCTTTCCAGGATGAAGGTAACTGGAGGCTAAGAAAGAGATCAGGGACAATGAGATAAGGACTTTTTCTTCCCCCTTGCTCTCATAAGGGTGTGATATCCAAGCACTGTAAGTTTGGTTCAGGGACCAAGAAAATGTCATGCCTGTAAACTTTCTTAAATGCAGGTGTCCAGCCATAAATTACATAAATTCTTTCTGAATAGAAATATAAGCCCAAGGTGTAAAGGGGCTGTGGCGAAGCACAAAATTAAGTCTTGCCACACTGCACAGTGACACTGTTACCATGTCCCTTCTATTAAGTTGAATGGGGCCCACCCAAGAATGCTGCATGGATATGCTTTATCTGTTATTGGTTTCTTCACTTGCACTAAATGTTAGGATAAATCAAGAATCTACTACATGAGCAGTCTTTTTTTTTCTTCTCCAAGCTCAAATTCTGAAATGCGGAGTTGATATTTGAGGAAGTTGCGTTGTTTCATGTAGGATCAGTTTTAAACCTGATTTTATGTTTTTGAATCAGATACTATGGTAATGACTTTCATCTCCTTTTCCTTGTTAGTAACAACTCTACTATATAAGTTGGAATGTCAATGGGGCCCTTTAGACTAGGATTCCCAGTCTTATAGGAAGTGGTAGTCATATTACTAAGTCTGAGCATTAAGAAGAAAAATAAAAATTTCAAGTGTGGCTTCCAGGAAGGTTAAGAAAAAACAAAGCAAACCTTTCCACACATAGCCTCTGTAATTCATTCCTATTGCCTGGAATGTAGATGCAATGGATGGAGATCCAGCAGCTATCCTAGAGTATCAGTGAAATTAAAAGTCATATACTGAGGATGGTTTGAATAAAACCCAGACTTGTGTCTTTGAGAACCACAGAGCTGATAATTGACTCTGGACTGCCTAACTTCAGAGTTCTTTTATGTGAGAAAGACATGAAACTACACCTTGTGCAAGCTGTTTTTAGGTTTCATTTATATGAAACTTCTTGTTTTTTATTGCAAACCAGAAACAAGGTAGGCAAAAATGTATTTAGTTCAGGAGATTCTGCAATTTTTCCTTTACTGTTCATATATTAAATACACACACCTGAATATATGTGCAATTGCCTAATTAAGAAAATGGATATGATGTCTTAACACCAAATATGGGAGAAGGGCTGCTTTTGTAGGTGGAGGTTTTAACTTGTAGCTCTACTTTCTAAGTACCTGGGCATATTTTGATTACTTTTGAGATATCTAGCATCTACTTTCTACATTAATATTCTCCCATTTCTCTTATCTAATTTCCATGTGCAGTGCTTTCTAAGAATACATCGTCAACCAATTATTGATTTGTTACTCACTTTTGACACTGGCTGGGTAACCAGCCATTGATGAACTCAGTAATTCCCCACCTCCTAGAAAGTATAAAAACTGAACCACACAAAAACTCTGGAGTTGTACATGTGTATTTCTGGGGCCAGTGGCACTAACTTGCCTAATCATCAGAAGCCCAGAATCATCTTTATCCTGCTGCTATGCTACAGATGGAACCATGTACCAGGTCCTGAGGGAATGGCCTATCCCCAGCAGGAGTGCACTGGGGACTGGATGGGTCACTGTTGGATGCACAAGGAACATCTGGAAAAACTGCTGGGAAAATGCCTTAGCAATTCCTTATCTCTACTACTGTGTTATTTTCAGTGTTAACAAATTCTGTTTCCTTTTATATTTTCTTTCATATTGACAACCTGAAGCTAAAATTAAAAAGTTCCACAGTTTAACATGGAGAATAAAAGTGAAAAAACAGCTAATGATTTAAAGGGAAGATGGTAGAGTAGGAGTATCCTAAGCTCACCTTGTGCCACAGATAAAACTAGATAACACCCACATCAGTGTCAATAACCCAGAAAACAACCTGAAGACTGGCAGAACAGACTTTCCACAGCTATAAGGAGGCCACATCAAAGAGGATAGGAAGGGCAGAGACATGGTCAGGAGCTAAATGTAGCCACAGGACTGTCCATAGGTAGGAGGGACACCATGGACATTGAGAGGGTCTTTCCCTCCCCCAGGCAGAGGGAACCCACACAGGGGAAGACAAACTCCCAAAATATTTGGCTTTGAAAACAAGAGGAGCATAATTTTGCAAGTGTGTATCATCAGTGGCTCTTAACATTTGGAATTTTTCTAAAAAAAGGATTGGCTCTGGTAGTCAGGAGGGCAAGAGGAAACTTAGTCCTCATGCTTAAAGAGACAGCACAATGAATAGCTTTACTGAAATACAGCATAGAAAAAGCAGTTTGGAAAATCACTTGTGGTATACAGTAGAGATATTTATTTACTAATCTCAGAGCATATTCTAGAGAGGCAGAGATCATTGGGAGACTTCTTCATAAACAGAGGAGCTGGAAGGTACCTATTCCCCTCCCACCACCCCACCCCTCAATTCTAGAAACACACACACCTATGGGAACCAGTACAGCACAAACATTCTCCAACTTGCTAACAGCACATCCAGCCCCCATGGTCTTCTGTGGATTAATACCCTCCAACCCACCAGCCTAGCAGGAGTTTTAGGTGACTGCAGATCCCCAATGGCAAATACCAGTGCAAATCTTGCTGGCATCATTATTCTACAGACCTGCCCCCTGCAATATATCCTTGGCCTGGAGCCCATCCAAAGTGGTGTGCAGTGTGCAAGCATCCCTGACAGGAGCCAGTACCACTGAAAAGTGACTCCTGCTCTGGGGAGAGAGGAAGATAACAATTCACATTGGTCCAACTGTCACCCCAGCAAATGGGCTGGGGACCAATACCTGGACTGAGTGCAGGCTCTGCACTCCAATAAAAGCTTCTCCGGAAACAATATAAAGAAAGTGCTCTTAAGTTCAGTGCTACTGCATCTATGGTAAATACCTGGTCTGTTTCAAATCAAGCCCAAGAAAACCCCAGACTGGCCCACTAACAACAAAGACTAAACTATACCCATAATAGGCAGAGAGACCCATTGCAGACAGCTGGACTGAAGGCAAATGTGGCTCAGCCACAACAGTAGGGTGCATGCAACACACATTGGAGATACCAATGAAGGGCCAGGTTCTGGTGAACAGGGGATACCATACTGCAGGGCATTACAGGACCTCACTTTGATAAGTGATAAGGCCGCTACTTAAAGAGGAGGATATAGGTAACTTTTCTAACATATAGAAACAGACAAAATGAAGAGACAGAGGAAAATGTCCCAAATGAAAGAACGGGACAAAATCACAGCAAGAGACCTAAATGAAACAGAGATAAATAATATGTCTGATAAAAAATTTAATGTAAGAATCATAAAGATCCTCACTGATTTGAGAAAAGAGTACAAGATCTCAGTGGGATCCTCAACAAAGAGCCAGAAAACATACAAAAGAACCAGTCAGAGATGAACTCAATAACTGAAATTTATTTAAGATGTATTTATTTTAATGTGTGTGTGTGTGTACGAGTGGGAAGAGGGGCAGAAGGAGAGAATCTCCAAGTAGACTTCCCCACTGAGTACAGAGCCCAATAAAGGCTCTATCCCATGACCCATGAGATCATGACCTGAGCCAAAACTGAGTCAGATGCCCAACGGACTGAGCCACACAGGTGCCCCAATAACTGAAATTTAAAATATACCAGAGTGAATAAACAGTAGCCTAGAGGAAGCAGAAGAATGGACCAGATATCTGGAAGATAGGGTAATGAAGAGCATTTAAGTTACAAAACAGAAAAAGTAATAAAAAGAATTAGATTTAGAGAATATACTGACACCATCAAATGTAATAATATTAGTATTATAGAATCCCATGAGGAAAAAAGCAAGATAAGGGGGCAGAAAATTTCAAGAAAGCCTAGCTGAAAGCTTCCCTAATCTAGGGAAGGAAACAGAAATCCAGATTCAGAAGACACAGCTCCCAAGAAGACCTCCCAGGGAGGTCTGCACCAAGAAACATAGTAATTAAAGTAGCAAAAAGAAGTGAGGAAAAAAAATTAATCAGCAAGAGAAAAGAAAATACATGCAAGGTAAAGCCCATAAGGCTAATTTTTAAGGAGAAAATTTGCAGGTCACAAGAAAGTAGAATAATATATTCAAAGTGCTGAAAGAAAAAAAAAACTGCAGCCAAGAATATGCTATCCAGCAAGACTATCATTCAGAACAGGAGAGGTAAAGTTTCCCAGAAAGACAAAAGTTAAAGGAATTCACAACCACTAAACCAGCCCTACAAGGAACAGTAAACGGACTCTGAGTGGAAAGAAAAGACCCCAAAGAGGAGTAAGAAAAATAGGAAGTACAAAAGGAGTAAAATTAAGTATATTTATAAAAATCAGAGGATTCATGAAATAAAAGGATTTAAGGTGTGACAGCATATACCTAAAACATGGAGTGGGGAAGAGAAAAGAATGGATTAAACTTAAGCAACTAAAAACTTAATATAGACTACTATATGTATAAGATGTTATATATAAACCTACTGGTAGCCACATACCAAAAGCCAATAATAGATATGCAAAAAAACCAAAAAGAAAGGTACCCAAGTATATCACTAAAGAAATCCAACAAACCATGAGAGAAGAGAGCGAAAGAATGGAGAACTACAAAACAACCATAAAACAAGGGAAAAAATGATATAAGTACATACCTATCAATGGTTATTTTTTTTTTTTTTTCATTTAACAGAGAGAGAACACAAGCAGGCAGAGAGGCAGGCAGAGGCAGAGAGAGGAGCAGGCTCCCCGCGGAGCAAGGAGCCCGATGCGGGACTCGATCCCAAGATGCTGGGATCATGACCTGAGCCAAAGGCAGTTGCTTAACCAACTGCCCCACCCAGGCGTCCCTCTATCAATGGTTATTTTGAATGTCAGTAGACTAAATGCTTCAAGCAAAAGACATAGGGTGAGAGGAATGGACAAAAAGCAAGACCTATCTGTAGGCTGCCTACAAGAAACTTATTTCAGAGCTAAAGACACATGCAGATTGAAAGTGAGGAGATAGAAAGCTATTTATTATGCAAATGGAAGTAAAAAGAAAGATGAGGTAGCACTATTTCTATTAGGCAAAATAGATGGTAGAACATAGACTGTAACAAGAGACAAGGACTATGTATATATATAGCAAATATAATATATAAACGGGACAACCTAATGAGAAGATCTACAATTGTAAATATTTCTGCACCCAACCTGGGAGCACCCAGATACATAAAGCAGCTAATAACAAACATAAAGAAAATAATTAATAGTAATACAATAGCAGGAGACTTTAACACCCCACTTACATCAATGGACAGATCATCCAAACAGGAAGAAAAAAAAAAAGTGACTTTGAATAACACAATGGACCAGATGGATTTACCAGATATATTCAGAACATTCTATCCTAAAACAGCAGAATATACATTCTTTTCAAGTGCACCTGGAACATTCTCCAGAAGAGATCACATATTAGGCCACAAAGCAAGTCTCAACAAGTTAAAAAAAATTGAAGTCATACTATGGATCTTTTCTGACCACAATGATACACAATTAGAAATCAACCAAAAGGAAAAAATCTGGAAAAATCACAAATACATGGAAGTTAAATAACTTGCTACTAAACAAGGAATGTGTAGACCACAAAACAAGAGGTAATTTAAAAAAAATACATGGAAGCAAATGAAATTGAAAACCAAATGTTCTAAAATCTTTGGAATGCAGCAAAAGCTGTTCTAAAAAGAAAGTTTATAGTAATACAGGACCACCTCCAGAAGCAAGAAAAATCTCAGCCTAACATTACACCTAGAGAAGCTAGAAAAGAAGAACAAACAAGATCCGAAACCAGTAAAGGGAGGAAATAAAAAAGATCAGAGCAAAAATAACTGAAATTTAAAAACTAAAAAATAATAAAACAGATCAATGAAACAAGGAGCTATTTTTTTGAAAGCATCAAAAAAAAAAAAAAAACCTGATAAAACTTTAGCCAGACTCATTTAAAAAAAAGAGAGGGGACTCAAAGAAATCATAAATGAAGGAGAAGAAATAACAACCAATACCACAGGAATACAAAGGATTATAGGAAATATTATGAAAAATTACATGACAATGAATTGGAACACCTAAAAGAAATGGATACATTTCAAGAAACCTATAACCTCTCAAAATTGAATAAGGAAAAAATAGAAATTTAGAATGATCACCAGAAATGAAATCAAATCAGTAATCAAAATATTCCAAACAAACAAAAGTACAGGACTAGACAGCTTCATAGGTGAATTATACCAAACATTTAAAAAAGAGTTAATACCTATTCTCAGACTATTCCACATAATAGGAGAGGAGAAGAAGAAAAGTTTCCAAATTTATTCTATGAGGCCATTACCCTGATACAAAAACCAGACCAAGACCTTAGAGAAGAAGACAACTATAGGACAATGTCTCCGATGAACATAGATGCAAAATCATCTACAAAATATTAGCAAACAGAATCCAAAAATACATTCAAAAATCACTCACCACAATTGAGTAGGATTTACTCCTCGAATGTTAGGGTGATTTAATATTTTCAAATCAACTGTGGTATACCAACAAGAGAAAGAATAAAAACCACATGATTATTTCAATAGAAATGCAGAAAATGTGTTTTAGGAGGTGTAACATCCATTCACACACACACACACACACACACACACACACACACACACACACAGTAGGTTTACAGGGAACATACCTCAACATAATAAAGACCATATATGACAAACTCACAGCTAACATCATACTCATTGTTGAAAAATTGACAGCTTTTCCCCTAAGGTCAAGAACAACACATGGATGGATGTCCAATCTCATCACTTTCAGTCAACATAGTACTAGAAGTCCTAGCCATAGCAGACAACAAAAAGAAATTTAAAAACATCCAAGTTAGGAAGAAAGACATAAAATGCTCACTATTTGCAGAAGACATGATACTATGTATAGAAAAACCTCAAGACTCCACCAAGAAACCACTAGAACTGATAAATGAATTCAGTAAAGTCACAGGATACAAAATCAACGTACACAAATCTGTAGCATTTCTATTCACTAATAATGAAGTAGCAGAAAGAAATTAAGAAGACAATTCTATTTACAATTGCACCAAAAAATAACATAAAGAAACTAATTAGACTAAACTAACCCAAGGAAATGAAAGACATAGACACCGAAAACTGTAAAATATTGATGAAAGAAATTGAAGACAACTCAAGCAAATGGAAAGACATTTCATGTTCATGGATTGGAAGAATCGATATTGTTAAAATGTCCACACTACCCAAGCAATCTACAGATTTAGTGCAATCTCTATCAAAATACCAACAGCATTTTTCACAGAATAAGAACAAACAATTCTAAAATTTCTGTAGAACTGCAAAAGAATCTGAATAGTGAAAGAAACTTAAAAACAAAATTGGAGGTATCACAATTCCAGATTTCAAAATATGCTACAGAGCTATAGTAATCAAAACAGTGTGGTACTTGTGCAAAAATAGACACATAAATCAGAGAACAAAATAAAACTCCAACAATAAATCCGCAGTTATGTGGTCAGTTATAGTCCACAAAAGAGGTAAAAAAAGGCATTAGAAAAAGATAGTCTCCTCAACAAATGATGTTAGAAAAATGATACCTAAGAACAGAAGAATGAAACTGGATCACTTTTGTCAACATACACAAAAATAAACTCAGAATGGACCAAAAATCTAAATGTGAGACCTGAAATCATTACAATCATAGAAAAAACAGGCAACAATTTTCTGACATAGACCATAACAACATTTTTCTAGATATATCTAGTTTCTTGAGGCAAGGGAAACAACAGCAAAAATTAACTATTGGAACTACATCAATATAAAAAGCTTCTGCACAGAAAAGGAAACAATGAAACTAAAAAGCAACCTACTGAATGGAAGAAGATACTTGGAAATTTCATATCTATTAAGGGTTAGTACCAAAATATATTTAAAAAGCTGACACAACTCAACAATCCTAAACCAAATAATCAAATTTAAAAATGGGCAGATCTGAACAGACATTTCTCCAAAGACATACAGATGGCCAAAAGACACATGGGCAGATGGTCAACATCACATCATCAAGGAAGTCCAAATCAAAACCACAATGAGATATCACCCCACACCTGTCAGAATCAAAACACAGGAAACAATAAGTGTTGGTGAGAATGTGGAAAAAAAGGAACACCTATGCACTGTTGGTGGGAATGAAAATTGGTGCAGCCACTGTAGAGACAGTATAGAGGTTCCTCTAAGAGTTAAAAATAGAACTACCATATGATCCAGCAATTATTTCACTACTGGGTATTTACCCAAAGTATACAAAAACACTAATTTGAAGAGAGATGTGCACCTCTATGTTTATTTTTTTAAAATTTTTTTTTATTTATTTGACAGAGAGAGAGAGAGATCAAAAGTAGGCAGAGAGGCAGGCAGAGAGAGAGAGGGGGAAGCAGGCTCCCCGCTGAGCAGAGAGCCCAATGTGGGGCTCAATCCCAGGACCCCGAGACCATGACCTGAGCGGAAGGCAGAGGCTTTAACCCACTGAGCCACCCAGGTGCCCCACACCTCTATGTTTATTACAGCATTATTTACAATAGCCAAATTATGGAAGAAGCCCAAGTCCATTGATAGATGAATGGTTAAGGAAAAAGACATATATACACAATGGAATATTACTATTAAAAAAAATGAGCTTTGCCATTTGCAACAACATGAATGAATCTAGACAGTAAAATGCTAAGTGATATAAGTCAGAGAAAGACAAATGCCATATGATTTCACTTTTATGTAGAATTCAAGAAATAAGCCAAGAAAAAAGGAAATAAACAAAAAGGAGACTCTTAGCTATAGAGAACAAATCATTGGTTACCAGAAGGGAGGTGGGTGGGGTGATGGGTGAAATAGGTGAAGGGGATTAAGAGTACACTTAACATGAAGAGCACTGAGTAATGTAGAGAATTGTTGAGTCACTATATTGTACACCTGAAACTAATGTAACACTGTATGTTTACTGGAATTAAAATTTTTTTAATCACCAAACAACAGAATAGCTAGTACTAAACTTTCTAGTACTCATGAACTAGAGAAAGTATGAAAAACTTACTTGCCCTGTAAGTGCCTGATGCTGCTAAATTACTCCATATAGATGATTACATGCCAAGTGCATCCATGTGTGCATTTATGTCTGTGCATTTATGTGTGTGTCTTTTATCATTGTCTTTCCATTTGTATCTGAAGATGTCTTTTCAACTTTTCCTTCTGTATGTGTCCTTCATTCTATATATCTCTATTTCTTTTTCCATGTGAAGTTCAGGGTATATTTATATTTATGAGTTATTATTTTAAAGCCCCTTTCTCTATATTTCTCTTGTGTTAACAATAGCTCTCTAATTTTATACTCTTTGCCCATCTCCTTCATATCATCTTTTTGTTCTATCTACTGACCACAAGGTCATAGAACTAAAGTACAACATGTCTTTCCTTTTCCAAAAACAAATGATTTTCAGTTCAAAATAGTTGTCTTAACATGTTACCTTTTGTTCCTCTCCAAGTTTTAATAAAATAACATTCAGTATATAAAAATAATACTTCATTGACATCACTGAAGAACTAAATGGGGTGTTATTCTCAGACCAAAACAATTGAGTGATGTCTGTAAGATAATAAGCAGATGGAATCAGTTCCAAAATATGTTTTGAAATTTTTAAAATAGATCTCTAAAGTTATCTGAGGTCAAGAAAGTGTAGGATGGGAAAAAAGATGGCTATAAAGAGTTGGCTGTATCATGGCTTTATCAATACCTCTTGCTAAAATGAGATGGTTCCATTATTTGTCAAGGATAAACTGGAGTACAGCTCACTTGTCAAATACATTTGGTAGTCCTACTGCAAGAAATTCCAAGAACGAGTACTCAGGGCTATCAAAACAGGCCAGTTCTCTATCCCACTTGGAGCTGCTAAGAGGAGAAAAAAGCTAATAACCAGAAGAGTAATTGCCAACACTTGTTAAGAAACCCCAGCAAATTTATGTGTTCCCTTTTACCTCCTGCACACCCTAGCACAGCATGGCTCAAGTTCTTGTAATCAGAATCTTGATTCTCTGCTATTGGAAGAGCTATTTTCACTTGGAATTAGGACATATACATGATTTCCTAACACAAAAATAAGTTAGGAAAGCTAAAAGCATGAAGGAGGCCACACCACATGCAGAAGAAATTAAAATATTAAGGGAAAGTGTTGGTAATTGGAACAAATGGTTAAATTAATATAACTGTAATTATTACCCTTAAATAAATCTTTGGAGACATGAGAAATGCATTAAATTTACTGAAAAACAATAACAGATTGCTGTAAAAAAAGGAAGTTCTCGGGGCGCCTGGGTGGCTCAGTTGGTTGAGCGACTGCCTTTGGCTCAGGTCATGATCCTGGAGTCCCAGGATCAAGTCCCATATCGGACTCCCGGCTCTGCGGGAAGTCTGCTTCTCCCTCTGACCTTCTCCCCTCTCATTCTCAGTCTCTGTCTCTAAAATAAAAAAAAAAAAAAAAAAAAAATCTAAAAAAAAGGAAGTTCTCTAAATTCATGAAACTTAGGCACAATCATTGATTTTAAAAAAGATGTAATAGATAAGCCTAATACCAGAATATACAAAGCCAATGTATGAACTGGTGAAATAAAAACAAAACTAATTATTCTAGAATTAAAAAAAAAAAAAACAAAAGTTGCAAAAGAAACATTAGGACACAGAAAATACAGTAGCTTCATTATAAGTCAAAGAAAAGTTTTAGAAAAGATAGAGGGGAAGTAATAGTCGAAAGCATTATAGAGTAAACAATTCCTGAACTGCAGACAGATTTGCCTTAATACTTAAAGAATTTTTTGGATATCAATAAGAAAAAAAAAAGGGAATACCTAGAATCTCCCTGTTGAAAATTCAGAATACCACAATAGAAAATCCTATCCTTCCAAAAAAAAAAAAAAGTTTACCATAAAGGATAATCATCAGATGGACATCAGACTTCTCATCTGGTGGTAAAGGATGAACAGAAATGTTAAACTAACATTTGAGAGAAGAGGCCAAGGAAAATATGCTTAATCATAAAAGTATTTAAAATAATTTATCCTTCTCTTTTTGCTACTTCATTATTAGTGTCTAGAAATTTCAGAAATGCCTGCAGATTGATTTTGTGTCCTGAAATGTTACTGAATTCATTTTTCAGTTCTAGTAGTTTCTTGGTGGTGTCTTAAGGATTTTCTATATGTAGCATCATATCATCTGCAAATAGTATCATATCATCTTCCTTCCCTATTTGAATGATTTTTATTTGTTGTTGTTGTTGTTGTTTGTTTGTTTGCTATGGCCTGGACTTCTAGTACTATGTTGAATAAAAGTGATGAGAGTGAACATCCAAGAACATCCATGTTCTTGACCTTAAGGGAAAGCTGTCAGTTTTTCAGCATTGAGTTGATGTTAGTTATGAGTTTGTCATATATGATCTTTATTATATGAGTTATGCTATCCTTTCCATTTTTCTCTAGAGTCTTTGTCTGGTTTTGGTATCAGGGTAATGCTGGCCTCATAGAATGAACTTGGAATCCTTCCTTCACCTTCTCTATATTTTGGAATAGTTTGAGAATAAGTATTAACCCTTATTTAAATATTTGATATAATTCTCATGAAGCTGTCTGGTCCTGTACTTTTTTCATTTGGAATTTTTTTCATTACTGATTCAGTTTCATTGCCAGTAATCCATCTGTTCAAATTTTCTACTTTTTCATGCTTCGGTTTGGGTAGGTTATATTTTCTAGAAATTTATTCACTTCTAGGTTTTCCAATTTGGGGGCATATATTTTTTCATAATATTCTCTTACAATATTTTATACTCCTGTAGTGTTAGTGGTTATGTCTCTTCTTTCATTGTGATTTTATTTAAGTCCCCTCCCTTTTTTTAATGAGTCTGGCTATAGGTTTATCAATTTTGTCGATCTTTTCAATGAAGCATCTTCTCGTCTCTGATCCGTTCTATTGTTTTTTTCATTTCTGTATCATTTACTTTTACTCTAATTTGTTATTATTTCCTTCCTTTTACTAGTTTGTGCTAGTTTTGTGTTTTGTTTTTCTAGCTCCTTTAGGTAAGTTTTGGCTGTTTGTTTGAAATTTTCTAGCTTCTGTATTGCTATAAACTTCAAACCTTGTTTGAAGGTTTGGCTGTTTGTCTGAAATTTTCTAGCTCCTGTATTGCTATAAACTTCCCTCTTGGAACAGCTTTTCCTGCATCCCAAAGATTTGGGATTGTTTGTTTGTTTGTTTGTTTTAAAGATTTATTTGACAGAAGGAGTTCACAAGTAGGCAGAGAGAGAGAGGGGGAAGCAGGTTCCCTGCTGAGCAGAGAGCCTTATGCAGGGGCTCAATCCCATGACCCTGAGATCATGACCTGAGCTGAAGGCAGAGGCTTTAACGCACTGAGCCACCCAGATGCCCCAGATTTGGGATTGTTGTGTTTTCATTTTTATTTTTTCCATGTAATTTTTTATTTCTTCTTTGGTTTCTTGCTGAAACTATTTATTGTTTAGTAGCATGATATTTAACTACCATGTATTTGTGCTTCTTCCAGATTTTTTCTTGTGGTTGAATTCTAATTGCATAGCATTGTCAGAAAAGATGCATAGTGTGATCTTGGTCTTTTTTGAATTTCTCAAGAGTTGTATTATGGCCTAAAATGTGATCTCTTCTGGAAAATGTTCCATGTGCACTTGAAAGAAATGTGTATTTTGTTTTAGGATGGAATGTTCTGAATGTATCTGGTAAATCCCTCTGGTCCAGTGTTTCATTCCAAATCACTGTTTTCTTATTGATTTTCTGTTTGAATGATCTGTCCATTGATATAAATAGGGTGTTAAAGTACCCTACTATTTTTGTATTATTATTGATTAGTTCTTTTATGTTTGTGATTAGCTGCTTTATGCATCTGGGTGCTGCCATGTTGGGTACATAAATATTTACTATTGTTATATCTTCTTGTTGGGTTGTCCCCTTTAATTATTACATTGTGTCCCTATTTGTCTCTTATTAAGTCTTTGTTTTAAAGTCTATTTTGTTTAATTTAAATATTTCTTCCTCAGCTTTCTTTTGACATCAATTTGTATAGTAAATGTTTCTTCATCCCCTCATATTCCATCTGCAGGTGCCCTTAGGTCAGAAATGAGTCTTTTGTAGGTAGCATACAGATGTGTCTTGTTTTTTTAATCTACTCTGTCACCTTGTGTCTTTTGATGAGAGTGTTTAGTCCATGTACATTCAAGGTTATTATTGATAGATATATATGTACTGTCATTTTGTTACTTGTTTTGTTACTTTTTATAGTTTTTCTCAAATCCTTTCTTCTCTTGTTCTCTTCCATGGTTTGTTAGATTTCCCTACTAATATACTTGGATTCCTTTGTCTTTATTCTTTGCATATCTAGGACTAGGTTTTGATGGATGATTAACATTCAGTTTATATATAATTTTTTTTTCAGTTTATACATAACATTTTCTGCATATAGCGATCTATATTAAGTTGATGGTTAAGTTTGAAACCATTCTTTACTCCTTTCCCCTGACGTGTTTCAGGTACATAGTGTCATATTTTATGTCATTTTATTTTGTGAATCCCTTGATTGATTTTTACAGATAAACTTAGGTTTACTGCTTTTGTGCTTCAATTTTTCCAACTCTCACATATGGTCTTTACTTTCCACTCAAAGAGTTCCCACTAATATTTCTTTTAGGGCTGGTTTTAGTGGTCATGAACTCCTTTAGTTTTAGTTTGTCTGAGAGACTTTCTCCTTCTATTCTGAATGATAGCCTTGCTGGGTGGTGTATTTTGGCTGCAGATTTTTTTCCCCAACATACCGAATGTATCATGCCACTCTCTTTTGGCCTGCAAAGTTTCTGCTGAAAAATCTGCTCACAGCCTTATGGCCTTTCCCTTGCATGGAAATATCTTCTTTGCTCTTGCTGTTTTAAATTTCTTCTTTATCTCTACTTTTTGCCATTTTAATTACTATGTTTCTTGGTTGGACCTCCTTGGGTTGATTTTGTTGGGGGAATCTCTGTGCCTCGTGGATCTGGATATCTGTTTCCTTCCTCAGATTAGGGAACTTTTCAGCTATTTCTTCAAATAAATTCTCTGCCACCTTTTTTCTCTCTTCTCTTTTTGGGATCCCTATAATGTGAATGTTATGCTTTATGGAGTCACTGATTTCCCTAAGTCTATTCTCATTTTCATAATTCTATTTCTATTATTTGGTCAAATTGCTTACTTTCCATTAATACATCTTTCAGGCCATTAATTCATTCCTCTGCTTCCTCTATCATGCTATGTATTCTGATAGGGTTTTTTTTTTTTATTTTATTTATTGTGTTCTTCATCTCTGATTTTTTAAAATCTTTTTTTTAAGCGTCTCAGTGATGTTCTCTTTTCCTTTCTCAAGTCCAGTGAGTATCGTTATAATCATTACTTTAAATTTTCTATCCAGCATATTACTTATAACTGTTTACTTATGTCTCTTGCTATAGCTTTGTCCTTTTCTTTTCATTTTGGATATATTCCTCTGTCTCCTCATTTTGTCTAACTGCCTGTCTGCTTCTGTGTGCAAAAGGTCAGCTATGTCTCTTGCTCTTGATGGTAATGGCTTTATGAATAAGAGCTCCTGTAGTCCCCTGTAGTACAATGTCCAGAGTATCTACTATGTGCATGGTATGTGCCCAGCTGTTGATTCCTGAGCATTTTTTCTTTCAGTCCAGTTGTCTGCAAAGCATCTCTGCTTGTTGTGTATAGTGTTTGGTCCCTGGGTGAGTGAGCCTCATTTTAACAAGGTGTGCACTAGTTTGCTGGTGAAATAAGACCTCCTGCTACTGCAGGAGGAACTGAGGTCCCACAAAATGCACTGGTTGTGCGATGAGGTGTTAGTGCAGTTTGGGTGGGTATCCTGGAGGAGGGCACCAGAATCATGAGGACAGAGGCAAGGGTGACTAGAAAGGGCAGATCCACTGAAGCATGGAAGGGCAAGGATTGGCACTATGCTAGTTCCTGCAGGTGGCTGTGTATTTATGCTGAAGGGTTGGGGAAGGAAATGGTGTCTGTCAACTCCTTTGTTCCTGGAAGAGTCTTTCCAAGACCCTGCCTCTCCAGACTATACTCTATGTTGAATAAATAATGCTCCCTCCCCTATGGCCTCAGGATTTTTCAAACTGCTGCTTCTGTGCTGTATCTCTGTTGGCTACTTTTATGCTGTCTATTTAAGGGTGAGGACTCTACTTCCTAATGCCCTTGGGATTTTCCCAGAGTCAAGCCTGCTGATTTTTATAATTTCAGGCTTTACATCCTGCTGGTTATAAGAAAGCACAAATTTGGCCCTTCTTTCAAAGCCAGGTGTTACGGGGATTCCTCTTATCTTTGTGGGCCCCAGAGCGTAACAGTTTTATCTCACCCTTCTCTGAAACCCAGCTTCCTGCCAGCTGTGGACAGCCACAGTCTGTTTCACTCTCAAACCATGTCTTTTTCCTTTCCTACCTTCTTTGATGTGGCCCTCTCTACCTTTAGTTATGGAATTTGTTCTGCCTGTTTTGGGGTCAATTTTTGGGTTATTTACACTGATGTGTTACCTAGTTATATTTTGCAACAAGGCAAGCTTAGGGTCCTCTTACTCTGACATCTTCTGACTATGAAACATTATGTGCCAAAAAATTGACAACCTAGAAGAAATGGATAAATTCCTAGAAGCATACAATATTCCAAAACTGAATCAAGAAGAAACAGAAAATTTAAATAGACTGATTACTAGTACCAAAATTGAATTGGTAATAAAAAAAAAAAAAAACACTCCCAACAAACACAAGTCCAGGGTCAGACAGCTTCACATATGAATTTTATCAAACATTTAAAGAAGAGTTAATACCTAAAATTATTCCAGGAGAATAGAAGAGGAAGGAAAGTTTCCAAATACATTCTCTGAAGCCAGCATTACCCTGATACCAAAACCAGATATAGATATTACAAAAAAAGAAAACTACATGTCTCTGATCACTATAGACCAGAAATCCTCAACAAAATATTAGCAAAGTGAATTCAACAATACATTAAACAAGTTATTCACCACAAACAATGTAAAACACCACAGTAACACAATGAGAGATAAAAATCATGATATTTTCAATAAAGAAAAAATATTTGACAGAATTCAACCTCTCTTCATGATGAAAATTCTCCACAAAGTAGGATTAGAGGGAACGTACATCAACCTAATAAGGACTATATATAAAACTCACAGCTACCATCATACTCAGTGGTGGAAAATTGAAAGCTTTTCCTTTAGAAATCAGACAAGAAAAAGAAATAAAAGGCTTCCAAATTGGTAAGGAAGAACTAAAATTTTCACTATTTGCAGAGAACATACATAGAAAACCCTAAAGACTCCACCAAAAAACTACTAGAAGTAAAAGTTACATTTTAAAGTCATTCATTATGCCTGATAAAAAGATGAAACAGAAAACACTGAGTAAATGGAAAGAAACATGATATCTAGAGGTATGATTCACTATTATAAAAATATCAATTCTCAAATTAATCTGTGATTTCAAGTAGCTTCTATTAACATCCCATGGGCAATGGAGGTTTTCTTTTTAATTAACTTTATGTTGAGATAAACTTATAGCATAGTTTACAAATATAATACAGAATTCTCATATACTTTTCACTCAGTTGCCCCTTAATAGTGCTTAAAGTTAGAATCTTTATCAGAAGTAAGAAATTGGGGGCACCTGGGTTGCTCAGCCAGTTAAGGGTCCACCTCTTGATTTCAGCTCACGTCATGATCTCAGGATTGTGAGATTGAGCCCTTCTTCGGGCTGCATGCTGGGTATGAAACCTGCTTGAGACTCTTTCTCTACCATTCCCTCTGCCCCTCCCCCACTAAAAAAAAGTAAGAAATTACCGTTATTGTATACTAATAACTGAAGTAGAAAACTTCTTAGATTTCACTGATTTTTTTGATGAATAATTTTTCCTCTTCCAGCGTTTAATACAGGATACTACACTGAATTTAGTTATCATTTCTCCTTAGTCTCCTCTAATCTGTGAAAGACGCTCATTTTTTCCTTGTCTTTCATGACCTTGACACTTTGAAGAATCAATTATTTTGTAGTCTGTCCCTCAATCTGGGTCTGTCTGCATTTTTTTCTTCATTAGATTGTGGTTTTCCATTATTGGGAAAGATACCATAGAGGTGATATGCTTTTCTCAGTGCATCATCTCAGCGGTACATGAGGTTGATATATATCACTAGTTATATTAACCTCAGTCATTTTCTTAAGTGGTATCTGCTAGGATTCTGAACTCTAATTACCCTTTTGTAGTTAAAATTCATAATATATAGTGTTTGAGTATTGTTTAAGCTTTATAGTGTCTACTAAAATCATTGTTTTCCAACATCTCTTAATCAGATCTCTAAAGTTATTTAATTATAATCCTGTGATTCATTTTTTTCCTCTCAGGACACTTAGTTTATCTCTCCTTAAATTTTCATCCATTTATTTGAAATCCTTTGGTGGATCTTGCCTATAGTAATTACTATGGTATTCTGACAATGATTTTCAGTTGCCTCTATTTCTTCTGCATTTGTCAATTGATATTTGCCATAAGGAGGAATTGTCATTTTTTTTTCTTTTTCATTTATATCCATATAATATGGAGCAATGAATGTTTTATTATTTGGAGTATAATACAATACTATAATTTAATTATTTACTTTGTTGCTCAAGATGTTTGACCATTAACCATTAGAAGCTTACAGGTGGGGTCTGCGGACTTTTGAAACATTACTTTTTTTTTTTCTTTTTCTTTTTTAGAGCTTCCTTGCTCCAAAGCACCACAAGATGCTTTGGGTTCAGACTCTATTTTGCCTGCTCTGACTTTGGACTAAACCAGTTGTCCAAAGAGTTCTCTCACTAGGGAATAGTTTTTAGAAACCAAGATCTGAGGACCAAGTAAAGTCATTGTTACTGGGGTGTTACTACTTCTAGTCCTGCCAGGAGCTAGAGCTATCACACACACACACACACACACACACACACACACACACACACACACTTATATCTATCTTACATATATGTTTTAGCCATACGTCTGTATTGATGCCTTTGCTTCTTACTAGCACTACAGGGTTCATTCTACTATCTTCCTTTCCTTAATTATACTTACTCTGTCTCCTGTTATCTACATTTATTTGTTTATCCAAGTATAAAAATGAAGTAGAATTACAATTTCGAACTCATACCTCTGTGAAAAACAATGTACCAACTACAGTTCAGTATTTGAGTACAGAGTTGTTTTTTTTAATCTTTCACATTAAAAAGTATCCAAAGTATTATTTTCTAAATTATTTTTCCATTCCTTTTAATATGATTATGTGATTTATTTGTCATACAGTTAGATTCATTAATTTTTATTCTATCTTTCTCCTCCCCCTAGTCCCACATACACCCTGGTTGACTTATTTTTTTAAAAAAGTTCATATGCAGTGAGTTTTACACTTTGTGGTTTGCATTTCTCTGAAAAATGTATACAGTCATGTAATCACCACAGTTCCCTTAAAATTTTCTTGTGTAGACAACTCTGCTCCTTAACCCCCAACCCAGCAACTACGTTTGCCTTCTCCAGAGTATCACATAAATGGAATTATGTACTAGGTAGCTTTTTGGATTTGACCTCTTTAATTTAGCAAGATGTATTTTATGATTCATGCATGTCATGTAAATTCATAGTTTGCTATTTTTATTACTGTGTAATATTCTACTGTATGGATATTCCATATATTGTTTATTCACTAGTTGAAAGAGATATAGGGTTTTTTTTCCCCCTAGTTTTTGGTGCTTATGAGTAATGTTCCTCCAAGCATTTGTATACCGCTTTTTGTGTTAACATGGTTTTTATTTCTTCACAGTAGATAATTAGAAGTGGGATAGTTGTATATGAAGTTCATAAGAAATTGGCATAGTATATATTCTGTACACATGTCCTTCTCAGAATTATGATATATGCTCCTAGTCTATGGCTTGTCACTTCATTTTCTTAAAAGGATCTCTCATGTAGAAAAAAAATTAATCTTTTTTTAAAAGATTTTATTTGACAGAGAGATCACAAGTAGGCAGAGAGAGAGGGGGATGCAGGCCCCCTGCCAAGCAGAGAGCCCCATGCGGGGCTCGATCCCAGGACCCTGAGATCATGAGCTGGGCCGAAGGCAGAGGCTTTAACCCACTGAGCCACCCAGGCGCCCCTAGAAAAAATTAATCTTAAAGAAGTTCAATTTATTGTATCTTTTGTGGAATTTTGAAGCTATTTATAAAACTTCTTTGCCTAACCCAATGTCATGTAGATCTTCTCTGGTGATTGTTGATTATTCTTTTCTTTTTTTCTTTATAAAGATTTTTATTGACTTATTTGAGAGAGAGAGAGATCACAAGTAGAGAGAGGCAGGCAGAGAGAAAGGGGGAAGCAGGCTTCCCACTGAGCAGGGAGCCCCCCATGGGGCTTAATCCCAGGACTCGGAGATCATGACCTGAGCTGAAGGTAGAGGCTTTAACCCACTGAGCTACCCAGGTGCCCCAATTATTCTTGTTTCTTAACGGAGATAGAGAAGATGCCCAGAGTTTCTTGCATTGCCACACAGCTGCTTTTTCCTACAATACATACTCCTTAAGGCTTGGCTCAATCTTTTCTGTGAGTATACCCCATGAGATTCAAGGAGAGACAGCCTCCAATAGCACATAGACAATTTCTATGGTCTCTTTGGGTTTCATACTATTCTGCAAGCCAACATTTACCTTTACCAATTTTTCAAATATTCTAGCTTAACTTTTATTACCATATCTGGTTCCTGTCTACTGAGGATGAGTGAATGCTTGCTCTCTCTCCCTGCAGGCACCATCTCTCTTTAGATATTTGGGGCTATTCATTGGAATTCAGCTCTCTGATGGGCTCAAAAAAAGCAATAAATTTGAATTTAATCTGGCTCTTTTTTGTAGCAAGTGTGGGTGTGATCTCTTTTCACTTCTGTTTTTCAGGTGGAAGCTGGAATTACCCTACTAAGATTTTTAAGAAACCAGAATACCTGATTTCCTATAAATGAAACTAACCAAGAAAAATTTTAAAAGGAGCAAAAGGTAAGAGTTTCCTTCAAACTTTATATTTAAAGTTACTTTATTATGTTTTAAATAATATCTTATTATGTTATATAGCTACCTTAAATGAAACAGTGTGATTTGGGTAGAGAAGTAAGCACGACATATCAGTGGAATAGAATTGATTTTCAGATACAGACTACAAATATGATAACTTAATATATGATAAGATGATTCAAATCACTAGAGATACACATTGTTTACTAAAAGATTTAGGGACAATTGATTATCCATTAGAACAATAAATTAATTTTCTAATGCATATTTACAATAGATTCCAAATGTACTTGAGATCTAAATATAAGGGAAATTAAGGTATTAAATGTATAAGATTATAAGAGAATGTTTTTGTAATTTTGACATAGAAACGGTGTTTCTAAGGAAGATTCAAAACCGAGACATTACAAAGAGAAAGACTAAAAATTCTAATAATATTTTAGAAATGTCTGTATGACATGAAACACTCCAATAAATGGAGTGTTGGAGTATTTAAATGGAGTAATTAAAACTCCATAAATGGAGTTTTAAAAACAGGTACAGGACAAGAGAAAACATTTTCTTCTATTAGCTTTTTCTATAGGACTCCATGAATTAAGAAGAAAATTACCAATTAGCCAAAGAAAATAATTGGCAAAAGATATAAGTTGACAATTCACAGAACTGAAATAGCCAATAAACAAAGGATAAGATATTCAACTTCCTGACAATAAGGAAAAAATGAAAACGATAACATAGCAGTTTTCACTCAAAAGAATGGCAATTTTTAAAGAAGCATATGAACAATTCTTGTTGATGACAGTGAAAGGACCTGGAACTTTTATATTCTGTTGATGAGGAAGTATGTTTAAAATGCCTTTAGGAGGTGCCTGGGTGGCTCAGTGGGTTAAGCATCTGCTTTCAGCTCTGGTCATGATCCCAGGGTCTTGGGATGGAACCCTGCATTGGGACAGAACCCTGCATCGGGACTGAGCCCTACATCAGACTCCCTGCTCCGTGGGGAGCCTGCTTTCTCCCTCTCACTCTGCCAGCTTATTCTCTGTTCCCCTTCTCTCTCTGTCAAATAAATAAAATCTTTTAAAAAAATTTAAAAAAATTCCTTTTAGGAGGTTAACTGAACAGTATCTTTCAGACTTTCATATATATATATATATATATATATATTTTAAAGCCTGAATTCCTTTCATCACAAGAAACAAGTCCCATTTAAACTTGTTTATGCAATTCAAATTATTGACTATTTCAACTGAAAATTTCAGTTGAAAGGAATTCAGCAAAGGAACAATAGTTTTAAGTGAAGCTCAATCAGGAAGCACCCATTTCCTACTGATCCTCAGCTTTCCCATCTGTCCTAGAGTTACCTCCCACTGTGATCCTTAGATGGTATTATAAGCTGAATTACATCCTCAAAATTTATATGTGGAAGTCTTAAACCTAAGTATCTCAGAATGTAACTGTATTTGGAGATAACAGTTTTTGGAGAATTAGTTAACATGAGGTCTTTTTTTTTTTTTTAAGATTTTATTTATTTATTTGACAGAGAGAGATGACAAGTAGGCAGAGAAGAGAGGCAAGAGGAAGCAGGCTCCCTGCTGAGCAGAGAGCCAATTCAGGCTGGATCCCAGGACTCTGAGATCCTGACCTGAACCAAAGGCAGAGGTTTTAACCCACTGAGCCACCCAGGCGTCCCTTAACATGAGGTCTTCAGAGTGGGCCCTAATCTAGTAAGACTGATATCTTTACAAGAAGTGAAAATTTGAATGCAACACACACAGAAGGAAGACAATGTAAAGACCCAGGGAGAGGATGGTTGTGTATAAACAAAGGAGAAAGGCCTGGGGCAGATTCTTCCTTCACAGTCTCTACAAGGAACCAACTCTGCTGACACCTTGCTCTTGGACTTCTAGCCTTCAGACCGGTGAGAAAATAAATTTCTAGTATTCAAGCCACCCAGCTGTGGCACTTAGTTATGGCAGCCCTAGCAAAACTAATACAAATGGCATCAACATCTCCCAGGTCTCCATAATTCCCATATGTATACAGTAAGAAAGAATGAGTATCTCCGAATTCCTGTCAAAATCCTTGAGCTTCATTTTGATTAGAACAGTTCCAAGACATGTGCCATCCTCTATGTTTATCATTGTTGTGACCCAAGTTATTAAATGGGCTCACTGCCTTAGCCTACGTCCTACGCTCCAATTATTTTGCAGTCTGATGTCCCAGCACCAAAAAAGGTTGAATGGAATAAGAGGGCTATTGCAAATGGAGGAGCAAGGAATGGATGCCAGGCAAATGTTTTTTGGTTTTCATCCTGCAACTCCTCTTCTCACTAACAAGAGGAAATAGTGACGTACATGTCTAAAAGGCTTGTATGAACTTTTTATTAGGACATTCTTTTTTACAGTGAAAAAGTGGGATCAACCTCAATGCCAGCCAGAATGACTGGTTCATCTGTGATGAAACCGCAGAATGGATTAGCATGTCTTCTATGCAAATGTTAAAAAAAGAAAAAATGAGTTGTATTTTCATGGTTTCAAGTGGAAAGATCTCCATGACCAAAATGGAAAAATGTAATCTGTACACAGTATTTAAAGAATGGTGATAGTTACCAAAAAAGCAAACCAATTATATTTCCGCCTATACAGACAGGTATGTATATACCTACCTAACTGGCAACAGTGATTATGTCAGATGAAGGGTCTGGGATTAGGAGGATTAACTATGGGGACTTTGGCTTTATTTGTGTGGGTTTTTTTTTTTTTTTTGGTCATTTATGAGAATACATTCAAGTAATTAGTATTTGTAAAACTAAAAATAATAAAGTGCTTGGTAGCATATCTGAGATACAGAGAGCATCTATTAAATATTAGCAGTTATTATCATTGAGGATAGATGAGAACTTCCCAAGTCAGATTCCTGCTGCCAGGTATACATTGGACAAGGGAAAACTGCTTGACAAGAGGTCCAGGCAACCAGATGACCTATATATAATGTGTATGTGTGTGGATATAAATGCACAATACAGGGGGAGAAGGCCCTTCACCGTGCTGGTAACTGTGATTACCATTGAGGGATAATGAAGTAGGGAGGAGATGAAGGCATATTTCATTTTTATCCTAACTTTTATATGTTTTTAACTTTTCAAAAACATACATCATTTTACTAGTATGTGAAGTAAGCAAAATTATATTTATATAATCCCTTATAGCTTCCCTATAGTCTGTATCTTCGTTGATTTAAAAACTAATTCTAGCAAAGAAGAGCAATTTGCAAGAGCATTTATTTGAGTCCTGTTTGTGTTCCTATATTCTGGGCAATTGAATGAGAATAAGGATTGTTTGTGAAACGGGGACCAGCTGGGATTCTCTGGCTGACTCCCAGGCACAACAGTGAAGAAACAGATATTGGGTGCTCTCCCACCTCGTCAGGAGCGACGTTTCTCCTGTCTGCTCTTGGCACCTCCTAGCATCCTGTGCCCTGCTAAGGTGCTAACTGACAACTGACAGATTTTACTAAGAGCCTACTCTTTTTAGTAGTATTTGCATTTTTAAAAGTTGACTTAAAGACTAAAACAAACAAACAAAAAAAGCCACCCAAACTTCTAAGATTGAGGCAAAAAGTTCCTTCACAATAGCCGGTTCATACCTCAACTCTCTTATCTTTAAAGCAAATAAACAAATGCTTTCTTGACAACTGAGTTCCCATTAGCTACCAACCAGTAGTGATCAATTTTTATGCAATTGATACTATAGAACAGTTGATACAATGGAACAGTTGTCTCTTCTACTAACCTCCCAGTCAGTACAACTCCAAAGTAATCTGGTTTTCATCTTCTCTCCTGAAACTACTCTCTCGAGGGTTACTATCATTAAGATCTAACTGCCATTGTAAGGGACTTCTTTTTTTTTTTCCAATTTAATTCAGTACTCTCTAGGAGAGTGGTGTTAGCATTTGTCTTAGTTTTTAATGTGTCTGTTTATCTGTCTCCCCACCTTAATGGTGAGTTTCTTTATGTCTGAATCTCTGATCCATTAATCTTTGTATCATTGTTGTCTTTATAATACTTAGCCCATGGTAATGCTGAAAATAGATGTACTATTTGATAACCTGCTGGAAGACTGGATGATTTGGGAGGCCTAGCGCTGATCACATAGAAGGAACAAATTAAATAAGTGTAAAAACTTGACAGGTGGTGGGAATGTTAGACTGGGGAGATAATTTGAGCAGGTACATACTCCTAGCAGCTCTTCCACAATGCTACTTATCCACACTTCAGGTGGTCTCTGATTAAACAAATTAGGAAGATGCAAAGGTATAGCTTTGTGCAAGCAAAACTCCTTGACGTTTGGTTGAAAGAGAGGAGTTGCATTTCCATGATAACACTGGGTAAAGTATAAGAATGAGAGAGAAGAGTGTTATTCCAAGATTACAGCAAGAATATAACTTCAGTGTCCAAGTTGTTATTCATACATTATTCTTATGCCTATCCCCAACCACAAAGGCCAGGTCTCTTCCATACTGTAAATAAACTTAAATATTAAAACAATGGAACTGAAGATGGCTTTAAGTAACTTTTATCACCTTTTCAAGCAAGTCTTGGGCTCTGCAACAGAGGTAGGTACAGGATTTTAGCTTTGAATGTGAGTTTTCAAAATGATATAAATAAAAAATATCACTTCTGAACATGATCCCACCCCTCATACATCTCCTGTACTTATTGACTCATGTTCCTATTCTTTTAGTCTCTCTATGGTGCAGATCATGTTTTGGGCAGTGCGACGAAGGGATAATGAGTAGGAGGACTTCACTAATTCTCGATACAGGTGGTAACTATGCTAAGAAGCACTGACCGACTTTCTTTCTCTGAACACTCCTGAATTTAGAATAATTGCAAGTTTAGCCTGCTCTGTAACAGAAATAAAACCATTGTGATAGAAATGTGTCATAAGATCAATGTCTTCTACTTCTAAAACAAATATCTTTGCTGTGCCACTGTGTTTGTTTTGGCTTTGGAAGCTGAGTCCTTTATCAAACAGTAGGAGACTATTATTTCCTGGTAATGTATTTTGATTCTGTTGTTGTTATCTTAAAACTGGAATTCTCTGGGCCCATCTTTCTGGTATGTTTGTTTAATGACATGTTTAAAAATCTTTGTAAGAGCTGCATTAAAATGACAGATATTTTATATTGCCAACATAAACCACAATCTTCAAGGCTGATAATAAACTCCATCCTGGTCTCAGCTACTATATGCTTTAAAGCTCTTAGCTGCTTTTCAAATGCTGGCATAGTTGTCAATCATTCTGTATCATGCTTAGAGTTTGTGTGACGAAGCCGTTTGTCAAATTGCAGCCTTCTAGACTCAAAGAACATTTACCAAATGCTTTCAGATAAAACGCCACCTTATTCTGTAAAATACTGGGAAATTTCCAAGGAGAAGAAATAGCTGAGGGAAACAAAAATTACAGGAGAGAGAAGAAACAACACATTTCTCCAATCCTGTTAAACTTTTGATAAGAACTAAGAATAGCATTTAATTCAGTTTTTGATATGTTTTTGTTATTCTTGATAGAAATACAGTTACCACATTGGTGGACTCTCTTCAGATTTTCTTCATATTCTATCATCTTTTCCCCTCCTTTTGGTAGACCCTACTTCTCCTCTATATCCAGAAGGTCTAATATAGCAGAGATGGTGAAAGGTAAGTGAATATTCCTTCCCCCGCTACTCTACATTGCTTGTAGCTGGCCCCATCAGTCTCATAATATTTTCATAAATACTCTTTGTAATTACCCTTCTAATCCTGTTATTTTAGTTAAATATGCAGAAGACTCAGACTAAGCTTCCCTCTGAAGTGTGAACTCAAATGTTTATTATTATCACCTTTAACCTACAGGATCCCAGTCCATGGTTGCCAACCAGGGGATAGCACATATGCTCTAAGCAGTGTGTGAAAATTGAATAACTAATACATCTCACAATATATAATATGCTATGTGTGTTTATATATCATATGATATAAAATTATTTTCAAATATATGATTGCAGTAGGTAAAGCAATATGTGACAAGTTAATAGCTTCTATGTTCAGAGGTAGGAATTGCAAGTCATCTCAGAGAAGAGTTCTCTCATTATGGGAGGATTTACTTCAGTGAATCTTAGGAAAGCACTTATAAAGTGAGAAAGTTCTAATGTTCTGGAGGAATCTCTTAACAGAAGCATTTTTGGCATTTGACTTTTGGTTTTCAGAGTTAAGTCTTTTGGGAGAAGGATGACCAGACGCCACCACTTAGCTGGGAGGATAGCCAGGTAAGAATGAATCTAAGATCCCAACTCTTATCCTTGAGATTAGAAATTAAGGAAACCTATCTGGGAGGACAAAGGTGACCAGTCTTGGGCTGCTATAACAGATCCTATAGATTTGGTGGTTTATAAACAACAGAAATTTAGTTTTCACAGTTATGAAGATTGGGAAATCTAAGATCAAGTCCCTACAGATTAGGTGTTGGGAAGAAACTGCTTACTGGTTCATAGACTGCTTTCTTTTCATTGTATCCTCATATGACTCAAGGGGTTGAAGGAGCTCTCTGGGTCTCTTTTATAAGGAAAATAATCTCTTATTTTTAAAATATATATTTTTTTCCTCTTTTTTTTCATTTATTAACATATAATGTATTATTTGCCCCAGGGTACCTGTCTGTGAATCATCAGGCTTACACATTTCACAGCATTTGCCATAGCACATACCTTCCCCAATGTCCATAACCCTACCCCGCCCCCACCTCCCAGCAACCCTTAGTTTGTTTTGTGAGTTTAGGAGTCTCTTCTGATTTGTCTTCTTCCCCATCCTGTCTTGTTTCATTTCTCTTCCCCACCCCCCACGACCCCCTGCCCTGCCTCTCAAATTCTTCATATTAGAGCCGTCATGTGATAACTGTCTTTCTCTGACTGACTTATTTCACTTAGCATAATACCCTCTAGTTCCATCCATGTCATTGCAAATGGCAAGATTTCGTTTCTCTTGATGGCTGCTTAGTGTGTGTGTGTGTGTGTGTGTGTGTGTGTGTGTGTGTGTGTGTGTATATAAAAGCTATTGTGGACATTGCTGCTATAAACATTTGAGTGCATGTGCTCCTTCGGATCACTACATTTGTATCTT
>CM052810.1:99861469-99912869 GCA_028533885.1 Nasua narica | reverse complement strand
GTAGGAGGGTTCCCCTTTCTCCTCATCCTTGCCAACATCTGTCATTCCCTGACTTGGTAATTTTAGCCATTCTGACTGGTGTGAGGTGGTATCTCACTGTGGTTTTGATTTGTATTTCTCTGATGCCGAGTGATGTTGAGCATTTTTTCATGTGTCTGTTGGCCATTTGGATGTCCTCTTTGCTGAAATGTCTGTTCATATCTTCTGCCCATGTCTTGATTGGATTATTTGTTCTTTGAGTGTTGAGTTTGAGAAGTTCTTTATAGATTTTGGATACTAACCCTTTATCTGATATGTCATTTGCGAATATCTTCTCCCATTCTGTCAGTTGTCTTTTGGTTTTGTTGACTGTTTCCTTTGCTGTGCAAAAGCTTTTGATCTTGATGAAGTCCCAGTGGTTCATTTTTGCCCTTGCTTCCGTTGCCTTTGGAGATGTTTCTAGGAAGAAATTGCTGCGGCTGAGGTGGAAGAGGTTGCTGCCTGTGTTCTCCTCAACAGTTTTGATGGATTCCTGCCTCACATTGAGATCTTTCATCCATTTTGAGTCTTTTTTTTTTTTTGAGTCTATTTTTGTGTGTGGTATAAGGAAATGTTCCAGTTTCATCCTTTTGCATATGGCTGTCCAATTTTCCCAACACCATTTGTTGGAGACTGTCTTTTTTCCATTGGACATTCTTTCCTGCTTTGTCAAAAATTAGTTGACCATAGAGTTGGGGATCCATTTCTGGGCTCTCTATTCTGTTCCACTGATCTATGTGTCTGTTTTTGTGCCAGTACCACACTGTCTTGATTACTGCTTTGTAATAGAGGTTGAAGTCTGGAATTGTGATGCCACCAACTTTGGTTTTCTTTTTCAACATTCCTCTGGCTATTCATGGTTTTTTCTGGTTCCATATAAATTTTAGGATTATTTGTTCCATTTCTTTGAAAAAAAAGTGGTGGTATTTTGATAGGGATTGCATTAAATGTGTAGATTAGGTAGCATAGACATTTTTGCAATATTTATTCTTCTAATCCATGAGCATGGAACGTTTTTCCATTTCTTTGTGTCTTCCTCAATGTCTTTCATGAGCACTTTATAGTCTTCTGAGTACAGATTCTTTGCCTCTTTGGTTAGGTTTATTCCTAGGTATCTTATGATTTTGGGTGCAATTGTAAATGGGATTGACTCCTTAATTTCTCTTTCTTCTGTCTTGCTGCTGGTGTATAAAATTCAACTGATTTCTGCGCATTGATTTTATATCCTGATACTTTACTGAATTCCTGTATGAGTTCTAGCAGTTTTGGAGTGGAGTCTTTTGGGTTTTCCACATAAAGGATCATATCATCTGCAAAGAGTGAGAGTCTGACTTCTTCTTTGCCAGTTTGGATGCCTTTTATTTATTTTGGTTTTCTGATTGCTGATCCTAGGACTTCTAGTACTAGGTTGAATAGCAGTGGAGATTGTTTTGGAATCTTTTGAAGAGAAGAGGTATTAAGTCTTCTAAAGTTTTCGGTAAAATTCACCTGTGAAACTATTTGGTTGTGGACTTTTGTTTGTTGGGTTTTTTGATTACCATTTTAATTTCATTTCTACTTACAAATCTTTTCAGATTTCTTTTTCCTCCAAATTCCATTTTGGAAGACTGTATGTTTTCAGAAATTTATCTAATTCATCTAAAACTTCCAATTTTGGCATTGAATTTTCGATAGTAGTCTCCTTTAGTCCTTTTTCAGGGGTGTCAGTTGTTCCTTTTCTTATTTTGTTTTCTGATTTTATTCATTTGGGTCCTCTTTCTTGATAAGCCACACTAAAGCGTTATCACACCATTTATCTTTTCAAAGAGCCAGGCTCTTGGTTTCATCACTCTTTTTCTTTTCTTTTGTTTGGTTGGGTGGTTTTTAGTCTCAATTCATTTCTGGTCTGATCTTTATTATTTCCTTCCTTGTAGCTTTTTTTTTTTTTTTCTTTTTTAGTTCTTTTAGTTGTAATGTTACATTGTTTGAGATTTTTGTTCGTTTCTTGAAATAGGTCTGTATTGTCATATATTTCCCCCCTTAGAACTGTTTTAGCTTCATCTGAGAGACTTTGGGCCATTGTGTTTTAATTTCCTCATTGTCCTATTCATTGTTTAGTTGTATGTTGTTTAACCTCCACGTCTTTGTTTAGGGGATTCTGTGGGGGAGTGGATGGAGCCACACCGGGTGCAGGCCAGGGGGCTCTCAGGTGCTCTGCACAGGGTCACCCTGGTTAATAGTCTGGAGCTGCAATGGGTGTGGACAAAAACTCCTGGGGTGCTCTACACCAAGGGTTCCTTGGCAAGTTGTCCGGAGCCAAAGTGGCATGGGCCTGGAGCATTGAGGAGTGCTTTGGATCTATGTCATCTTGACAAGACAGCTGGAGCTGCAGTGAGCACTGACCAGGGATGTCCAGATGTATGCCACACTCCAACAGCCTTGGAGGGATGGTTAAGACTACTGGGGGTTAGCAGTTTCACAGAGGGGATAGGCCAGCTCTAGGGTAAGCCAGACCCTGCTCCTGTCCAAGCTATCAAAGTGGAAGGGGAGTATAAACTATAATCCCTCCATCCCAGAGAAAGTTTCAGCAGCCCCTAGCCATTTGATAG
The DNA here is from genome assembly GCA_028533885.1 of Nasua narica. Classification (NCBI taxonomy): domain Eukaryota; kingdom Metazoa; phylum Chordata; class Mammalia; order Carnivora; family Procyonidae; genus Nasua; species Nasua narica. The sequence goes on along the minus strand of CM052810.1, from coordinate 99,910,263 downwards.
AATTCTACGGCTGGGATTTACATTCTAGTTACTGTTTCAAACTGCTTTTGCTCCTGGTATCCAAGATTTGTGTGACCTAGAGTGCTGGGCTCACGAACCGGTGAGCTATATCAGGACCCTGCTTCTATCTGCACTATCAAGGTGGAGGGGAAACATAAACAATGGGGCTCACCATGCCCTCTGACCCAGAGAGAGTTCCAACAGCTCCATAGCCCTTTGGATTCCAGGGCTAGTTATTTTATATTCTAGTTGTCTTGTAAAACCCTAGCTTTATTCCAGTCCCCCAGGGCAGACAAATCTGTTTACAGTCCCTCAATGCTCCCTCTCCCAACTGCAGTTAGCGGTGCTGGGTGTGGAGATTCCCTTTGTTACCTTGTGTCCTTCTCCCTTACAGTTCTCTAGGTGGTCTTTGGTTGTGCAGAAGCTATTCAGCCCTCAGTTTTAATTTCAGAGGAATTTCTCTGTAAATTGGGTAGATTTGGTATGTCCGTGGAAGTGGTGAGTTCAGAGTTTTCCTGTGTCACTGTCTGGGACCCTCCCTTTCAGCACTAAACATTTTTAATAAGAGCCCTCATGAATTAATGATCTCCCAAGAGCCCCCCTTCAAATACTATCACTTTGGGGATTAGGCTTCAACATAGGCATTTTGGAGGAGATTAATATTCAATCTCTAGTTTATGATAAAGGATACCAAAAGCCCTAGAGGGGTTCTCTGAGAGAAATGGCTGCAACCTAATCTTAATACAGATCCAGGTGTTTTTGTGAAATTAGAGCTAGCAGAACATTTTTCTGAATGAGGATGTACCTGCAGGTACTGAACCCTTTGAGACAGACCATCACTGTACAGTACATTAGTGTTCCTTGTAGAGTGCTGTTATTCAATAGCAGCCATTTAATAGCAACATGGCAGTAACCCTGAACTGACAGGATTTTACAGTTCTCTACCTGGTGTTTATTAGGTTTCAGAAGAGTTTTCCAAATAGAAGCCTAGAGTAATTTGATGGATAATTGAAAAAATAAGAGTTGACTATACCTAAAGTGGGTAATGGTACTTGTATATGGATACTCAATATTCAAATGTATTACTGAATACATAATATTTTGACATTTTTATTTTATTAATTGGCAGATGCCATGTGGGAATTTGGAAATTAATATAAAAAAGGGATTTCTATTCTTCCCCAAAATTACTGAACTAATAAGAAATTATCTTAGACATTCTATGAGATTTCCCCCTTGTCTTTACTCCTCAAAAGTCTCCAGCAATAAAAACTGGCTTTTCTTCATTCAGGTATAGTCATTAGGAAAATGTCTAAATGCATTTCATGATCAGGGAATAGAGAAATCATATTTGAAACAATCAGTGGGAATTCGCTAGTATTTTAAGTCCTTGGAGGAACAGAAAGAGGTGACAGGTAGCCAGGTATATTTGCTAGGGTTGCTTAAACAACAAAAACTTATTCTCTTCTCATTCGGGAGATGACAAGACTTAAACCAAAGTGTTCACAGGTTTTTGTTTCTTTTAATACCTCTCTCCCTGGCTTGCAGATGGCCATCTTCTCACTGTATCCTCGTATGGTCATTCCTTAGTCTGTTTAGAGCCTAATCTTCTCTATTTGTAAGGACATTAGCCATATTGGAAGAGGACCTATGCATGTGAACTTGATGATGGGCCACCATTGTGCACACTACACAATGGCTTCAGGAAGATCCAGAGGCTTTAGCTTTTTCTCCTCTGGATTTGGTGCTATGTTCTTAGTACCTAATAGCCCTCAAATCTCTAAAACTCATGCGACTGTACTGTTGGGACAGTGGTTCAGCTCCTATTGAATTGTCAAAGAAGACGGGACAGGAGGTATGTGGGAATCACTAATGTATGAGGGTTACATTATGGTTCTGAACAATGGTTCAGCCATCCTGAGATCATAGTGGAAATCCGTTTCCACACAGAAACATTTTGCCATGTCATTATTAGTTTCTTTTATATTATCAGCTTTCTAATTCAGATATAGAATTAGTTAAAATGGGTTTTGTGGGGAGGTTGAGTGTTTCCTGTAATTACATGGCATATTTGCTAACAGCAACAAAAAGACAAGTAAATGTTAATTATAAACTACTCACACAGGGAGTCTGCTTGTACACTTTTTGCTTTCCCTCAGGGCCTATCATAGTGCTTCTTAAATATGTTTTGATTGATTACTTTTTGGTTTACCTAGTTTTACAAAATACCTCGGGCTTCCTCAGCTGTGTGTAAATGTTTCTTGTGGGTGGTCAAGTTTTACAAAGCACAGGAATGACTCCATTTTATTGTTTTTTCTAATTCTGATGGCCATGATTGATCAACTAGATTGAATGGATTTATCAGACTCATGAATTTATGCAAAAAATTACTTTTCTTCTTAACAGCTGGTGTCAATGATGCGGGTGGCTGAAGTTTTATTTGGAAAACAGCAGGTGGTACAAAAACTCTTCTGCTGCTTACATTTAAAATATCCCATACAGACACATGCCATGGAGAAGATGGCAAGACTGATGTTTTCCAATATTGTACTTGAACTCTGCAGGAGGCAGGAACACTTCAAGAGCCATTTTTCTTGGATTGGACCTAGCAAGTCTAGATTTTTTCTCACTTAAATGGTACCCATGACTTATCCATTTGTATGTGGACCTTCTCATTTCTAATGAAGACGTGGCTCCCACCATGGAAATTGGGAAAGCTAACTCTACACATCAGCACACCCGCAGTTCCGCTGCAAGGATTGTCAGCTGGCAGCACAGAGAACAAATCTTGCCCTTTGGTGTTCCCACAGCTATCGTAATAGCCGATTGTAGCCAGTAGGGCTAAGAGCCAATCCCACCCACCACCACAATCTTGGTTTAACCACAAAAGGAGGATACAAGTAGCCCACACAGAGATATTCCCTGGAGCACTTGGGTCTGGTGAGCAAGGAGAAATGCATTAGAGGACAATTTGTATAAGGCCACTCACTACTTTCAAGATCAGTATATCAGCTGGCCTACCTAATACATAGGTAGGAATACATATAATACATATAATATATATGCATGTTCTCAGACCACAGTGCTTTGAAACTAGAAGTCAACCAAAAGAAAAAGGTTGGAAGGAATTCAAACACTTGGAAGCTAAAGACCATCCTGTTCAAGAATGTTTGCATCAACTAGGAAATCAAGAAAGAAGTTAAACAATTCATGGAATCCAATGAAAATGAAGACACATTGGTCCAAAACCTATGGGATATGGCGAAGGCAGTCCTGAGGGGGAAATACATAGCCATTGAAGCCTCACTCAAAAAAATTGAAAAATCCTGAATATATCAACTCTCTTTACACCTTAAGGAACTGGAAAATCAACAACAAATTAAGCCAACCCCACAGACAAGAATGAAAATAAGATTAGAGCAGAGATCAATGAGTTAGAAACTAGAGATACAGTAGAACACATTAACAAAACTAGAAGCTGGTTCTTTGAAAGAATTAATAAGATCGATAAACCACTAGCCAAACTAATTCCAAGGAAAAGATAGAGGACCCAAATTAATAAAATTATGAATGAAAGGGAGAGATCATGACTACCACCAAGAAAAGAGAAACAATCATCAGAAATTATAATCAACAGCTATATGCCAGTAAGTTAAGCAACTGAGAAGAAATAGATGCATTCCTGGAAACCTCCCCAAAAAACAAGAGTCCAGGACCTGACGGATTCCTTGGGGAATTCTACCAAACATTCAAAGAATTAATACCTATTCTCCTGAGACTTTTTTTAAAAAATAGAAACAGAAGGAAAACTTCCAAAATCTTTCTATGAAGCCAACATTACCTTGATCCCCAAACCAGGCAGACCCCATCAAAAAGGAGAATATCCCTGATGAATATGGATGCCACAATTCTCAAGAAGATCCTAGCTAATAGGATCCAACAGTACATTAAAAAGATTATCCACCAGGACCAGGTGTTGCATCCCTGGGATGCAAGGGTGGTTCCACATTCACAATTCAATCAATGTGATAGAACAAATCATAAGAGAAGAGAGAAGAACCACATGGTCCTCTCAATTGATGCAGAAAAAGCATTTGACAAAATACGGCATCCGTTTCTGATTAAAACTTTTCAAAGTATAGGGATAGAGGGAACATTCCTCAACTTCATAACTCTATGAAAAACCTACAGCAAATATCACACTCAGCAGAGAAAAGCTGACAACAGCCTTCCCTTTGAGATCAGGAACATGACAAGGAGGCCCACTCTCGCCATTGTTGTTCAACACAGTACTAGAAGTCCTAGCAACAGCAATCAGACAACACAAAGAAATAAAAGGTATTCAAATTGACAAAGAAGAAATTGAACCCTCTCTCTTCACAGATGACATGATACTTTATATGGAAAACTGCAGAGACTCCACCCCCAAACTGCTAGAACTCATACAGCAATTCAATAATGTGGCAGGATACAAAATCAATGCACAGAAATCCGATGCTTTCTTATACAGTAACAATGAAAATAGAGAAAGGGAAATTAGAGCATCCATTCCATTTACTATAGCACCAAGAACCGTTAGATTCCTTGGAATAAACCTCACCAAAGAGGTAAAGGATCTGTACTCAAGGAACTACAGAACACTCATAAAAGTAACTGAAGACGACACAAAAAGATGGAAAAGCATTCCATGCTCATGGATCAGAAGAATAAACATTGTTAAAATGTCTATACTTCCCAGAGTAATCTATACTTTCAATGCCATCCTGATCAAAATTCCACCATCATTTTTCAAAATGTTGGAATAAATAATCCTAAAATTTGTATGTTACCAGAAAAGACCCTAAATCTCTAAGGAAATGTTGAAAAAGAAAAAAAAAAAAAAGCTGGCGGCATCACGTTGCCTGATTTCAAGCTTTACTACAAAGCTGTGATCACCAAGACAGCCTGGTACTGGCACAAAAACAGACATATAGACCAATGGAACAGTGTAGACAGTCCAGTTGTGTACCCTCAACTCTATGGTCAAATAATCTTCAACAAAGCTAGAAAAAAAAAATCCAGTGGAAGAAAGACAGTCTCTTCAATAAATGGTTCTGGGAAAACTGGAAAGCTATGTATAGAAGAATGAAACTCGACCATTCTCATACACTAATCACAAAGATAAACTTGAAATGGATGAAAGACCTCAACATGAGGCAGGAATCTATCAAAATCCTAGAGGAGAACATAGGCAGTAACCTCTTTGACATTGGACACAGCAACTTCTTTCAGGACACGTGTCCAAAGGCAAAGGAAACAAAAGCGAAAATGAACTTTTGGGACTTCATCAAGATAAAACGCTTCTGCACAGCAAGGTAACAATCAACAAAACAAAGAGGCAACCCACGGAGTGGGAGAAGATATTTGCAAATGACACTACAGACAAAGGGCTGATATCCGAGATCTATAAACAACTCCTCAAACTCAACACCCCAAAAACAGATAATCACATCAAAAAAATGGGCACAAGATATGAACAGACACTTCTCCAAAGGAAACATACAAATGGCTAACAGACACATGAAAAAATGTTCATCAACATTAGTCATCATGGAAATTCGAATCAAAACCTCATTGAGACACCATGAAAACACCAAGTGTTAGAGAAGATGTGAAGCAAAGGGAACCCTCTTACAGTCTTGGTGAGAATGCAAGTTGGTGCAGCCACTTTGGAAACCAGTGTGGAGATTCCTTAAGAAATTAAAAATACAGTTATCCTTTGACCCTGCAATTGCACTACTAGGTATTTACCCCAAAGACACGGATGCACGGAAAAGAAGGGCCATATGTACTCCAGTGTGCATAGCAACAATGGCTACAATCACCAAACTGTGGAAAGAACAAAGATGCCCTTCAACAGATGAATGGATAAAGAAGATATGGTCCATATATACAATGGAATATTATGCCACCATCAGAAAGGATGAATACCCAACTTTTGTATCAACATGGACGGGACTGGAAGAGATTATGCTGAATGAAATAAGTCAAGCAGCGAAAGTCAATTATCATGTGGTTTCACTTGTGGAACATAAGGGATAACATGGAGGACATTAGGAGAAGGAAAGGAAAAGTGAATGGGGTAAATCGTAGGGGGAGATGAAGAATGAGAGACTATGGACTCTGAGAAACAAACTGAAGGTTTTGGAAAGGAGGGGGGTGAAGGGATGGGTTAGCCTGGTGGTGAGTATTAAGGAGGGCATATATTGCTTGGAGCACTGAGTGTGGTACATAAACAATGAATCTTGGAACACTAAAAAAAAAAAGTAGGTTAAAAAAAACTTAAATTAGATAAGCAATATGCCTGACAAAGAGTTCAAAGTGATGTTAATAAATATTCTCACCAGACTTGAGAGAAGAATGAGTGAACTCAGTAAGAACTTCAGAAAGGATTAAAAATATAAAAAGTAATCAGAGCTGAGAATAGCTGGAATGAAAAATACACTAGAAGGAATCAACAGTTCATTAGGAGATGCAGAAGAATGGACCAGTGATTTGGAATCTGTGGAATGGAAGGTGACCAAGCTGAACAACAAAAAGAAAAAATATAGTAAGTTCAGTGACCTCTACAGTATTATCAAGAATAGTAACATTCACATTATAGGGATGCCAGAAGGAAAAGAGACAGAAGGGGGCAGAAAATTTAGTTGAAGATATAACAGGTAGAAACTTCCCCAGTCTGGGGAAGGAAATAGACATACATGTCCAGGATTCACCAACAGCCCCAAACAAGATTAACCCAAGGAGATCCACACCGAGACATAAAAGTTAAAATGGCAAAGTATTCATAAAGAGAATATTTAAAGCACCAAGAGAAAAGAAAACCCTTACATACAAGGAAAACCCCATAGTATATCAGCCGATATTCCAACAAAAACAGACCAAAAGTAAGTGGCATGATATAAAGTACTTAAAGAAAAAACCTATAACCAAGATTACCAAACAAAATTATCATTCAGAATAGAGAAACACTTTCCCAGATACACAAAATTAAAGGAGTTCATCATCATTAAACCAGCCACAGGAAATGTTAAGGTGATTTAAGTGGAAAGTAAAGCCAATAGCTAGAAGAAAGTTATGAAAAGCAAAAAAAAAAAAAAAAAAAATTACACATAAAAACAAACATATAGTCAAAATAGTAAGTAAAATATAAAGCCAGTATGGATGTTAAAACCTAAGAGCAGTAAAATCAATTATATCTACAATAATTAGTCAAGGGATACATAGAACGTGGAGAGGAGAGTAAAATTTAGTGCTTTTTGAATGTATTCAAACTTAAGTGACTACCAGCTAAATATAGACTGCTATACACACAGGATATTATGCATGAACCCAGTATCAACCAAAAAATCAAAAAACTTGGATACATGCACAAAAAAGAGAAAGGAAACCAAGAATCATACTAAAGGAAGCTATCAAACTGCAAGAGGAAAAGAAAGGACAGAAGAACTACAAAAAGAACAAGAAAACAACAAAGTAGAACGAGTATATACCTATCAATAATTACTTTAAATATAAATTAATTTTTAAAAGCCCTTCTATATGCTACTATAAGAGACTCACTTCAGACCTGAAGAGTAAAGGAAAGAAAAAAAACATACCATACATAGAAGAATTGCTACTGTGTTTTTGTTTTTTAATCAGACAAAATAGATGTCACAACAATGTCTTTCAAGGATCAGTCCAACTAGAGGATATAACAATTGTAAATATCTATGCATCAAAAAAGGAAGACAAATATATAAAGCAAACATTAACAGAAAATGTCCCCTACTGTTGTATTACTGTCAGTTTGTCACTTTAACACCCCACTTACTTCAATGGATAGATCAGGCCGAAAATCAGTAAGAAAAATGGCTTTGAATGACACGTTGGACCAGATGGACCTAATAGATACGTACAGAATATTCCATCCAAAAACAGAATACATATTTTCATGTGCACATGGGTATTCTCCAGGATAGAGGACATGTTAAGACACAAAACAATTCTCACTAAATACAAGATTAAAATCATATCAAGCAACTTTTCTGAAAACAACACTATGAAACTAGAAACCACAAGAAGAAATCTGGAAAACAACAAATGGGTCAACCAAGAAATAAAGGAAATTTTAGAACAGGGACAAATTAAAATGAAATCACAATCATCCAAAATGTTTGGAATACAGCAAAAACAACTCTAAGAAGGATATTTATAACATTACAGGCCTACTTAAAAAATGAGAAAAAGTCTCAACCTAACACCAAAAGAGATTTTTTTAAAAAGTGTGCAAAACCACCGTGTCTGTATGGCTCAGTCGGTGAAGGCAGCTACCTTCAGCTCCGGTCATGATCCCGGACCCTAAGATTGAGCCCCATATGGCGCTCCCTGCTTAGTGGAGAGCAGGCTTCTCCCTCTCCCTCTGCCTGATGCTCTGCCTACCTGTGCTATCTGTCAAATAAATGAATAAAACCATTTTTTTAAAAAGTTAGCAAAACCTAAAACAAGGAGCAGGAAGGAAACAATAAAGACCAAAGCAGAAATAAATGAAATTGAGACTTCAAAAAATTATATATATTTAAGCTATATATATTATTTATTGTATATATAAGCTATATATATTATTGATAATCAATAAAATCAAAGATCAATAAAACAAAGAACTGGTTCTTTGAAAAGATAAACAAAATTGAAAAACCTTGAGTCAGACTCATCAAGAGGATGAAAATTAGAAAGGAAAGAGAAGAAATAATAACCAATACCACAGAAATTACTATGAAAATTTATATGCCAAACAAATTGAACAACCGAGAAGAAATGGATAAAATCCTAGAAATATATAATCTTCCAAAACTGAATCAGGAAAGAATAGAAAACTTGAATAGACTGACTACTGGTAATGAATTTGAATCAGTAATCAAAAACTCCTAACAACAACAAAAAAATCCAGGGTAGATAGGTTCATAGGTGAATTTTATGAAACATTTAAAGGAGAGTTAATACCTAGTCTTCTCAAACTATTCCAAAAAGCAGAAGAGGAAGGAAAACTTCCAAATTCATTCTATGAGGCCTTCAGTATCTGATACCAAAACCAGACAAAAATACTACAGAGAAAACTACGGGCCAATATCTCTGATTAACACACATGCAAAAATCCTCAAAAAAATATGAGCAAACTGCTTTCAACAGTATATTAAAGCAATTCTTCACCACTATCAAATGGGATTTATTCCAGAGATGCAAAGATGGTTCGATATTCACAAAACTAATTAACAAAAGAAAGAATAAAACCCATATGATCATCTCAATAGATGAGGAAAAAGCATTTGACAAACTAAAACATTCACTCATGTTAAAAACTCTGAACAAAGTGGGTTTAGAGGAAATGTACCTCACGTAATAAAGGCCATGTATGACCAACTCACAGCTAACACATCCTACTAAATGGTGAAAAACAGAGCTTTTCTTCTAGATCAAGAATGAGAGAGTAAAGTCCACTGTGACTGCTTTTATTCAACATAGCACTGGAATTCCTAACTACAACAATCCTTTAAGCAAAAGAAATAAAAGTCGTCCAAATTGGTAAGGAAGAAGTAAACTGTCATAATTTCCAGATAATACAATATTATATGAATATTATATAGAAAGCCCTAAGGAGTCCCTCCCAAAAAACTTAGAATAAATTCAATATAGTTTCAGAATGAAAAATTAATATACAGAAATATGTTGCATTTCTACACAATAAAAATGAATTAAAAGAAAAAGAAATTAGGAAAATATCATTTATAATTGCTCAAAAGAGTAAAATACCTTGGAATAAGTTTAATCAAGGAGGTAAAAGATCCACATTCTGAAAATTAATGAAAGAAATAGATGACACAAACAAATGGAAAAGTACACCATGCTCATGGAGTGGAAGATTTGATGTCATTAAAATGTTCATAATATCCAAAGCAATCTACAGATTCAGTGCAATCTCTGTGAGAATACCATAGCATTTTTTTCACTGGAAAAAAATACTAAAATTTGTACAGAACTAAAAAAGACCTTGCATAGTCAAAGCAACTTTGAGAAAGAAGACCAAAGCTTGAGCTAATACAATCCCAGATTGTAGGACATACTACAAAGCTATAGTAATAAAAATAGTAAGGTACTAGCATAGACACAAATCAGTAAAACATAATAAAAAGCTGAGAGATAAACTCACAACTACATGTCAACTGATCTAGAAAAAAGAAGGCAAGAATATACAACGGGACAAAAGTCTTTTTAATAACTGATGTTGGGGAAGATGACCACTACATGCAAGAGAATGAAACTGGACTACTTTCTTACACCATACGCAAAAATGAACATAAAATGAATTAAAGATGTAAGTGTTAGACCTGAAACTATAAAATTCCCAAGAGAAAACATAGTAGTAATCTGTTGGACATCACCCTTAGCAACATATTTATGGATATGTCTCCTTAATCAAGCAAAACAAAAGCAAAAATAAAGTATTAGAACTATACCATAATAAAAATCTTTTGCAAAACACAGGAAACAAACAATAAACAAAAGGAAGCTTAGGGAATGGGAAAAGGTATTTGTAAATGATACATCTAGTAATAGGTTAATATCCTAAATATACTATTAATGTATACAACAAAAAACTCTATCAAGAAAAAAAAAAGCCTTAAGAATGTGCAATCAATATGCATAGACATTTTTCCTAAGAAGACAGATAGCCTACAGACATATGAAAAGATGCTCAAAATTACTAGTCATCAGGAAAATAGAAATCAAAACCACAATGAGGTATCACTTCATACCAGTCAGAATGGCTAATATCAAATATCAAAAAGACAATACAAGTGTTGGTGTAAATGTGAAGAAAATGGAACCCTCATGCACTGTTAATGGGAATATAAATTGGTACAATCACTGTGGGAAACAGTATCAATGTTCTCTCCAAAAAAATAACTTATAAATACCACATGATCCAGTAATTCTACTACTGGTATTTACACAACAAAAATGAAAACACTAATTCAAAAAGATATCTGTGCCTGTATGATTACTGCAGCATTATTTACAATAGCCAAAATATGGAAGCAACCCAAGTGTCTATTGATAGATGAGTGGACAAAGATGTGGTATATACAAATACTATGGAATATTACTCATCCACAAAAAGACATTTTTGCCATTCGTCACAACATCTATGGATGTAAGGTATATTATGTTAGGTAGAATAATAAGAGAAAGACAAATGCCACATGATGTTACATATATGTGGAATGTTTAAAAAATAAGATACCTAGGAATAAACCTCACCAAAGAGGTACAGGATCTGTGCTCCAGAAACTATAGAACACTTATGAAAGAAATGGAGGAAGAAACAAAGAGATGGAAAAACATTCCATTCTCATAGATTGGAAGAATAAACATTATTAAAAAGCCTATGTCCCCCAGGGCAATCTAAAGCAATACAGTGCAATCCCTATCAAAATACCATTGACTTTTTTCACATAGCTGGAACAAACAATCCTAAAATTTGTATGGAACCAGAAAAGATTGCAAATCACCAAGGAAATGTTGGAAAAGAAGACCACAGCTGGGGGCATCACAATAGCTGACTTCAAGCTATATTACAAAACTGTGATCATCAAGACAGTATGGTACTGGCACAAAAGCAGACATAGAGATCAATGGAACAGAATAGAGAGTTCAGAAATGGACCCTCAACTATATGGTCAAGTAATCTTCAAGAAAGCAGAGAAGAATATCCAGTGGGGGGTGAGAAATCACTTCAATAAATGGTACTAGGAAAATTGGACAGCCACATGCAGAAGAATGAAATTGGATCATTCTCTTACACCATACACAAAGATAAACTCAAAATGGATGAAAGATCTAAATGTGAGACAAGAATCCATTAAAATCCTAGGGAAAAACACAGACAGCAACCTCTTTGACCTTGGACAAATCAACTTCTTGCAAGATATGTCTCTAAAGGCAAGGGAAGCAGAAGCAAAATTGAACTATTGGGACTTCATCAAGATAAAAAGCTCTGTACAGCCAAGGAAATGATCAACAAAACTAAAAGGCAACCTATGGAATAGAAAATATTTGCAAATGACATTACATATAAAGGGCTGGTATCCAAGATCTATCAAGAACTTATTAAACTCAACATCCAAAAAACAATCCAATCAAGAAATGGGCAGAAGACATGAACAGACTCTTCTCCAAAGACGACATACAAATGGCCAACAGACACATGAAAAAATGCTCCACATCACTTGGCATCAGGGAAATACAACTCAAACCACGAGATATCATCTTACACCAGTCAGAATGGCTAAAATTAACAAGACAGGGAACAAATGTTGGCAAGGATGTGGAAAAAGGGAGCTCTCTTTCACTGTTGGTGGGAATACAAGCTGGTACAGCCACTCTAGAAGAAAACCAGATTCTTAAATACAGCAAACAAACTGGCAGTTGCCAGAGAAGTGAATAGCATGACTGGTGAAATAGAGGGGATCAAGAGGTAAAATTTCTAGTTATAAAATAAGACATAGATGAAAAGTACAACTGAAGTAATACAGTTATTATAACAACTTGGGTCACAAATGGTAACTTACCACGGTGAGCACTGAGTAATATAGAATTGTTGAATCAATATGTTGTACACCCAAAATATAAATCTATATGTTTATCATATTTCAATGTAAAGAGATACAAAGTGCTGAAAGGAGAAAATCCACAACCAAGAATCATCTACCTGCCAAAGTAATCATTCAGAATTGAAAAAAATACAGGAGTTCATCACCACTAAGCAAATCTTACAAGAAAAAAACATGTTAAAAGGAACGCTTTAAGTAGAAAAAATAGAGTATAACTAGAAAGAAGTAAATTACAAAAGAAAATTTTGCTGTTAAAAACAAACATATAGGAAAGATAGATTAATCACCATGAAGCCAGTATGGAAATTAAAACACAAAAGTAGTAAAGTCAAATACATCTACAATAATTAGTCAAGGATACATAAAATAAAAAAATATGAAATAGAACATTTTATGTTTATACAAAAAATATGGAGGAGGGAGTAATTTTTGGTGCTTTTAGAATGTGTTTGAAGTTAAGTGACCATCACCTGAATATAGACTGCTATACGTGTAAGATGTTATACATGAACCTAATGGCTACTATAGATTTTTGATTTATAGTTGATACCCAAAAATCAAAGAGAGAGTTATCCAAGCATAACACTAAAAAAAAAAAAAAAAAAAAAATCAAACCACAAGGGAAGAGAGCAAAAGAAAGGAACTGCAAAAACAAAACTCAGAAAACATACAAAATGGCAATAAGTACATACTTGTTAATAATTACTTTAAATATAAATGGACCAAATGTTCTAATCAAAAGACATATACAGACTGAAAGTGGAGGGATAAAAAAAGACATTCCATGAAAATGAAAGTTTAAAAAAGAAAGCTGGGGAAGTAATACTTTTATCAGACAAAATAGACTTGAAAACAAACTGTAACAAACAGAGGTCATTACATAATGATAAAGTGATGAATCCAACAAAAGGATATAAAGTTTTAAATATTTATGCATATGCAATATATGAATGCCTAAATACACAAAGCAAATATTAACAGACACAAATGGGAAAATGATCAGTAAAACAGTAATAGTGGGGAATCTTACACACTTATATCAACGGATAGAGGACCCAAGCAAAAAATTGATAAGGAAACATGGCTTTGAACAACACATTAGAACAGATGAAAGTAAGCACAGAACACTTCATCCAGAAACAGAATACACATTCTTTTCAAGTGCCCATGGGTATTCCTTAGGATACATCATGTGTTAGTATACCCAATAATTCTCAAGTTTAAGAAGATTTAGTCATATCAAGCAACTTTTCTGACCAAAATGGTATAAAATTACAAATCAATTATAAGAACAATTTTGGGCAAAACACAAACACATGGAGGCTAAAGAACATGTTACCAACAAGCCAATGGGTCAACCAAGAAATCAAAGAGGAAATTAAAAAATACAAAGACAAATGAAAATGGAATTCAACTGTTCAAAATCTTTGAAATACAGCAAAAGCAGTTTTATCAAAGACATTTATAGCGAAACAGGCCTACCTGAAAAGATGAGGAATCTCTAATAATCTAACCTGATACCTATAAGAAATAGAAAAAGGAGAAATAAAGCCTAAAGTTAGTAGACGGAAAGATATAGTGAGAAGAGAGTGTAAATAAACGATATGTTCCTTCGAAAAATAAAATTGATAAACTTATTGTCAGTCTCACCAAAAAAAAAAAAAGAGGATTCAATTAAATAAAATTAGAAATAAAGGCATAGAGAAAGAGTGCCCAAGATGGTGACATAGGAAAACTCCAAACATACCTCCTCCTTGAATATACCAAATTTCCAAGAACAGTTACTCCTGAAAAAGGACTGAGGGTTGACTAAACAACTTCTACACAATGAAGACAGAGGTGCCACGTAGGCAATAGGAGAGATGGAAACACAGTAATGACTGTGAATCCCCACCCCAACATTTTGAACTATAATGGGGGATACTACTGTGTGACTGAGCAGCTTTATCCACTTCAAGTCATAGGGGGGAAAAAACCTCTGATTTGAAAGGGCAACCAGAATATAAAATAATTTTAGCCCTCTGCCAAACAGTAGGGGGCCTGCTGGAAGTCTTTCTGGGGTCAGAGGGGCTGGAAGCACCACAGTCTATGTTCCTATCCACTTTGATAGCACACACGAGAGCACTGACTGAGTGACCTTATCCTGCCTCTTCAGCAACTCTGGGCCCTTAGCTCATGCTAGTACCAGAGGCTCTGGGCCATAGGAAAAAAAAAAGAAGAAGAAAATAAAAGAAATAAAACAGCATTTTAAAAGATCAATTAGAGGGACACTTGGGTAGCTCAGTGGGTTAAGCATCTGCCTTTGGTTTAGGTCATGATCTAAGGGTCCTGAAATCAAGTCCTGCATCAGACTCCCTGCTGAGCCAGGAACCTGCTTCTCCCTCTATCAGTTCCTCCCCCTGCTTGTGCTCTCTCTCTGACAAGTAAATAAAATTTTAAAGCTCTAAGTAAATAAAAATAAATAAAAGATTGACTAGAATATCAAGGAACCAGCCTTGGAACTTCTCCAAATGGTGGAAGAGCCACAGAACATTCTTTGGACTTGGAGGTGCTGGCCAGAGCCACTGTTTACATTCTTCCTTTACCTTGCAGATGGAATAAGGTCCAGGTGCCCTAGCTGGAATCCTGCGTCAGCAAGCTCCAGCCATCCAACCAAGGCAGCTCTAGTGGAGCATACACTGGAACACACCTGGACAGCAACCCCTATAGATACAGCCATCTGTCCAAGATGACACAGGCATAAAGCATCCTGGAATGCTGTAGGCCTGCACAGTTTCACCTCTGGACGACTTGCCAGGGCACTCCAGGATCTTCCAGCCACACTTGCTTTATCTCCAGTTGTCTCCCAGAGCTTCCCCCTGTGAGGGCACTCTCAGACCTCCCAGCCAGTACCCCTTTTATCTCCAGCCATCCCCTCAGAACAACCACTGCACGGAAAAGCCTAGGATGCCTCTAGCTCATGCCCACTTCAGCTCTAGCCCTCCTGTCAGGTAACCCCAGAAAGCTCCAAGGAGCTCACATTTGTAACTACTTTAGCTGTCATGCTAAATAGCTGTCATACTAAAGGACCTAGTGAAAGGATCATATGGATCTTATCCATTCTTTTATTAATGTAGTGTATCACATTGATTTGAAAATATTGAATCTCCCTGCACCCGAGAAATAAATCCCTCTTGATGTGGTGAATGATTCTTTAATGTACTGTTGGATTTGATTTGCTAGTATTTTATTGAGAATTTTTGCTTCCATGTTTTTCAGAGATACTGGCTGTAGTTCTCTTTCTTAGCGCAGTCTTCGGTTTTCGTGTCAAGGGTAATTATGGCCTCACAGAATGAATTTGGAAGTTTTTTTTTTTTCCATTTCTATTTTTTAGAACAGTTTGAGAGGAATAGGTATTAACACCACTTTAAATGTTTGATAGAATTCCCCCTGTGAAGCCATCTGTCCCTGGACTTTTGTTTATTGAAAGATTTTTGATCACTGATTCAATTTCTTTGCTGGTTATGAATTCGTTCAAGTTTTCTATTTCTTTCTGTTTCAGTTTTGGTAGTCTAATAAAAACTTGGAGAAATAAAGAGAAAGGAAGTCAAGCATAACACTAAAAAAAGAAATGGAACAGAGGAGAACCATAAAAACAACCAGAAAATATTAACAATATGGTTATAGGAACATATGAATCAATAATTAAATGTATATGGTCTAAATGCTCCAGTTGAAAGACCTAGCAATGCTGAATGGATATAAAAACAGTACCCATCATATGCTGCCTACAAGAGACTCACTTCAAATCTAGAAACATCCATACACTGAAAATGAAGGGATGGAAAAAGATATTACATTCAAATGGAAGTAAAGAAGTGTAGCAATACTTACATCAGACAAGAGACACGGAAACAAAGGTTGCAACAAGATACAAGGAGGACATTACATAAAGATATTGATCAATCCAACATGAGACTGTAAGAATTGTAATTATCGGTGAACTCAAAGAAAAATGTAGTTAAAGAAGTTATATGAGAGAAATTTAAAGCATTACAGACTGACTTCAAGAAATAAGAAAAAAAAATCTCAATCTAATTTTACACCTAAAGAGACTAGAAAAGGAACAAGGAAAGCCCAAATCTGGAAGAAAGAAGTAAATAAAGATCACAGTGGAAATAAATGAAATTGAAATTTAAAAAATTGAAAAGATAAACAAAATGGGTAAACCCTTAACCAGACTCATAAGAAAAAAAAAAAAAAAGAGGACCAAATAAGATTTGAAATGAAAGAATAACCCATACCACAGAAATAAAAAGGATTATAAAATATGAAAAAAAATTTTTTTAAAGATTTTTTATTTATTCATTTAACAGAGTGAGAACACAAGCAGGCAGAGAGGCAGGCAGAGGTAGAGAGAGGAGCAGGCTCCCCACGGAGCAAGGAGCCCGATGCAGGACTCGATCCCAAGACGCCGGGATCATGACCTGAGCCAAAGGCAGCTGCTCAACCAACTAAGCCACCCAGGCATCCCTAAAATATGAAAATTTATAGGACAATAAACTGGACAAACTAGAGAAATGTAAAATTCATGAAAATACACAATGTTCCAAAATAAAATAAAAAATAGAAAATCTGAAACGATTACTGGCAACAAAATTGAATTAGTAACAAAAAAACTCTCACTAAAGTCCAGGACCAGACAGATTCTTAGGTGACTGTTATCAAATATTTCTTTTAAAAAGATATAATACCTACTCTCCTAAACCATCCCAAAAAACAGAAGAGGAAGGAAAGCTTTCAAATTTATTCTTCAAGTCCAGCATTATCCTAGTACCAAAGCGGAAAATATACAAATTGTAAAGAAAACTGCAGACCAATATCCTTAATGAACAAAAGTTCAAAAATCCTTTAAAAAAAATCAGCAGACTGATTTTAACAATACATTAAAAGAATTATTCAGCATGATCAAGTGGGATTAATTATAGGGTTGTTTCAATATAAGATCGAAGATGTTTCAATAAAAGCAAATCAATCAACATGAAATATGTTAACAAGAGAAAGGGAAAAACATATTTCAATAAATGCAGTAAAAGTATTTGACAAAATTCAACATCTGGTCATGATAAAAATTCTCAACAAAGTGGGTTTAGCAGGAATATACTTCAACATAATAAAGGTCATATATGAAAATTCCACACCTCGCATCTCACTCAATGGGGAAAAATGGAGAGATTTTCCTATAAGATTATGAACAAATATGTCCTCTCATCACTATTATTTGAAGTAGTACTGAAGTCCTAGCCACAAAATTAAAAAAATAAAAACTAAAATGCATCTAAATTGGTAAAGTAGTGAAACTGCCACTATTTGCAGATGACAATATGAGATTCTAAACACTCCACAAAAAAAAACTATTAGAATAAATGAGTTCAGTAAAATTAAGATACGAAATTAATACAGAGAAATCTGTTGCATTACCAAACACTAATAACAAAGTAGCAAAAAGAAATTATGGAAACAATTCCCTTTATAATTATACAAATAAGAATAAAATACCTAGGAATAAATTTAACCAAAGAAGTAAAAGACCTCTACTCTAAAAACTAAAAGATATTAATGAAATAAATTGAGGACACAAATGAATGGAAAAATATACCATGCTCATAGAGCATTTTACAGATTTAGTGCAACCCCTATCAAAATACCAATTGCATTTTCTTGAAACCAGACAAATCTTAAAATTTGTATGTAACCACAAAAGACCCCAAATAACCAAAAAAATACCTCAAGAAAGAACAACAAACTCAGGTATCATAATCAAAACAGTATGGTACTGGCACAAAAATAAACATATAGATCAATAAAATAGGATAAAGAGCCCCAAAATAAACCCATACTTAGATGCTCAGTTAATCTACAACAAAAGAAGCAAAAATACACAACAGGGAACAGACATTATCTTCAATGAACTGTATTGGAAAAATAGGACCACTTTCTCAGTATATACAAAAACTCAAAATGGAAAAGAAGTCCAAATGAGTTAAAGACTAAAATTGGAAACCCAGAACCATTAAATTTCTTAAAGAAAATATGGACATGAGTCTTTGGGGAATATATTTATAGATCTATCTCCTCAGGTAAGGCAGTGGGGGCAAGGGGAGCAAAGTAAACTATTGGGACCACACACACACACACACACACACACACACACACACACACACTTTTAAACAGCAAAAGAAAAGGCAGCCTGAATGGGAGAAGATATTTGCAAATGGTCTATCCAATAAGGAGTTGATATCCAAAATATATAAAAAACCTATATAACTCAACACCAATAAAACAATCCAATGTAAAAATAGGTAGAAGACCTAAGGACCTGAGTAGACATTTTTCCTAAAACATACAATGGCCGACAAACATATGAAAAGATCTATAGCATCACTAATCATCATAGAAATTCAATTAAAATCACAATGAGATACCATTTCTCACTAGTCTGAATGGCTAGTATCAAAACAACCAGAAATAACAAGTGTTGCCAAGAATGTGCAGTAAAGGAAACCCTCATGCACTGTTGGTGGGAATGTAAATTGGTACAACTAGTCTGGAAATGAGCATGAGCATTCCTCAAAAAATTTAAAATAGAAATACCCTATGATGCAGTAGTAACAACACTACTGAATTTTATCCGAAGAAATTGAAAATATTAACTCAAGAAGATATATGCACCCCTATGTATATGACAGCATTATTTATAGTAGCCAAGATGTGGAAGCAACCTAAGTCTCCATCAATAAATGAATAGATAAAGCAGCAGTGGAATGTATACATAGTGTAATATTACTCATCTATAAGTAAAAGGAGATCTTCCCACTTGCAACAATATAGATGAACCTAGAGGGTATTGTGCTAAGTGAAATAAGTCAAATGGAAAAAGAAAAATACCGTACGATTTCACTTGCTTGTGGAATCTAAGGAACAAACAGAAACAGATTCAAATACGGAGAACAAACTGGTGTTTGCAAGAGGGGAGGAGAGTGGGGGCATAGACAACATTGGTTGTCCAATGGGATGAAGAGGTAGAAACTTTTTAAGTATGCAAATCAGGCAGATGAAAAATAAAGTATAGGCAATATAGTCAATCATATTGTAATAATGTTGTGTGATGACATGGTACATACAGTTATTGTGGTACGCACTGTATAATGTATAGAATTGTCAAATTATGATGTAACCCTTGAACAAATACAACACTGTGTGTCAACTACACTTCAATTAAAAAAATTGTAGCAGGAACTATATACTTTCCACTTTTGGTCCTTCATAATTTAATTCTGTCATCATTTATAGAATGTTTTCTTTTGATGAGGAGTTGTGGAAAAGGAGTAATACCGTCAAATTAACTAATTATGAGTGTTTAGTGAACTATTAATTACTAGTACCCATAATGGGTCCTAGGAAATTTAGGACTTCTACTCAAAACATTTGTGAAAGTCCTAGCTAGTTGGAAGGAATCCTTATAGTGCTGTTGGAGAACTCTCAAATCTTTTGCTTATATTTGCTATGTGACTTTCAAAAGCAATCTCTCTAAACCTCCATTTCTCGTTTGTAAAATGGCAATAATTATGGCTATACTAGAAGTGCAACACAGGACAATTCATGCTTGCATCTAGGTACTCTTATCATAAGACAATGTGCTCACCTAGGGACAAGCCGGTTGATACACAACAGTGCAGGATTCGGTGTTTAAGGCTCAGTAGCCTGATTTTTTTTTTTTTTTAACATAGGGATAGTGAATCCCTCTCTCTGAGTGATAGTTAACCAAAACCCATGTATTTTGTAAATAAGGAATGTTTGTGGTTTTGTTGTTGTTGTTGTTTTTAGGAATGTTAGTGTATTGATTCCTAATGAGAAAAACTGTTACAAGAGCAGGAATACCTGCTGTCCATTTTCTCCCTGAAGTTCAAGATTTACAAAGAAAATTGGCTAAGGAGCTTAAGATTGAAATAAGGAGAATTGAATGATATGAAAATTTAATGGCATAACTATAAGATGACCTGATATATCCATCTCAAAATAAGGATTGCTTCATTATTAGGACAGGAATGTTGCAGATACACTGGTCACAATCTAAAGATGGCTTCATCAGTAGGGCAGAGCCATGCTAAGGTTTTAAGTTATCCTATCTCAGGAATAATTAAGTTTGTTATGTCATGTGAATCTTCAGTTTCCAAATTTAATGGCTTCCCATGCTCTTTACACTTGATTGTTTAGCTGTGATAAATCATTTGTACAAGTTTTAGTCCTGTCTTCAATCCATTTCTTCTTTTTTTTTTACATGATTCTGCATATTTTGCTCTAAATTTTTAAATATTTTTATTTAAATTCAATTAATTAGCATATATTATTGGTTTCAGAGGTACATATATTATTGCTTTGAGAGGTCCAGTGTTCATTACATCATATGCCCTCCTTAATGTCCATCACCCAGTTACCTCATCCCTCCACTCTCCACCCCTCCAGAAACCCTCAGTTTCCTAAGATAAAGAGTCTCTTATGGTTTGTCTCCCTCCCTGGTTTTGTCTTATTTTTTTTCCCTCTCTTGCCCTATGATCCTCTTCTTAAATTCCATATGTCAGTGAGATCATATGATAATTGTCTTTCTCTGACTTATTTGCTTAGCATAATACCCTCTACTTCCATCCACATCATTGCAAATGGCAAGATTTCATTCTTTTTTGATGCCTGCACAATATTCCATTGTATGTATGTGTGTGTGTATATATATATATATACACACACACATACATACACACTAATCTTCTTTATCCATTCATCTGTTGATGGACATCTAGGTTCTTTCCATAGTTTGGCATTTGTGGACATTGCTGCTATAAACATTGGGGTGCAGGTGCTCTTTCAGATCACTACACTTGTATCTTTGGGGTAAATACAGAATAGTGCGATTGCTGGGTCATAGGGTAGCTGTATTTTCAACTTTTTGAGGAACCTCCATATTGATTTCCAGAGTGGCTTCACCAGCTTGCATTCCCACCAACAGTGTAGGAGGGTTCCCCTTTTGCCTCATCCTCACCTACATATTTGTTTCCTGACTTGTTAATTTTAGCAATCCTGACTGGTATGAAATGGTATCTCATTGTGGTTTTGATTTGTATTTCCCTAATGCCAAGTGATGTAGAGCATTTTTTCATGTGTCTGTTGACCATTTCTATGTCTTCTTTGGAGAAATGTGTGTTCTTGTCTTCTGCCCATTTCTTGATTGGATTATTTGTTCTTTGGGTGTTGAATTTGATAAGTTCTTTATAGATTTTGGATATTAACCCTTTATCTGAGCAAGTATATGCCAACAAATTAGGCAATCTAGAAGAAATGGACACACTTCTAGAGATGTATGAACTACCAAAACTGAACCAGGAATTAACAGAAAACCTGAAAACACCCATAATCAACAAGGAAATTGAAGCAGTAATCAAAAATCTCCCAAAAAACAAGAGCCCAGGGCTGGATGGCTTCCCAGAATTCCAGGGGAATTCTACCAAACATTTAAAAAAGAATTAATACCTATTTTTCTGAAGCTGTTTCAAAAAATAGATATGGAAGGAAAACTTCCAAACTTTTCTTATGAGGCCAGCATTACCTTGATCTCAAACTAGAAAAAGACCCCACCACAAAGGAGAATGAGACCAATATCCCTGATGAACATGAATGGAAAAATTCTCACCAAAATACTAGCCAATAGGATCCACTAGTACATTAAAAGGATTATTCACCACAACCAAATGGGATTTATTCCTGAACAGCAAGATTAGTTCAATATTCACAAATCAATGTGATACACTACATAAATAAAGGACAACCTCTCAATAGATGCAGAAAAAGGATTTGACAAAATACAACATCCTTTTTTTTTTCTTTTTTCTTTTTACAACATCCTTTCTTGATTAAAACTCCTCACAGGGTAGGGATGGAGGAAACATACCTCAATACCATAAAAGCCATTTACAAAAAGCCTACAGCCAATATCATCCTCACTGGGAAAAAACTGAAAGCTTTTCCCCTAAGGTCAGGAACACAGCATAGATATCCATTCTCACCATTGCTGTTCAACATAGTTCTAGAAGTCCTAGCCTCAGCAATCAGACAATAAATAGAAAAGATATCTGAATCAGCAAAAAAAGTCAAACTCTCACTCTTTGTAGATGACATGATACTTTATGCAGAAAACCCAGAAGACTCCATCCCCAAATTGCTAGAACTCATCCAGGAATTCAGCAAAGTGGCAGGATATCAAATTAATGCACAAAAATGAGTTGCATTTCTATACACTAACAATGAGAACAAGGAAAAATGAAGGAAGTAATCCCATTTACAATTGCCCCAAAAACCATAAGATACCTAGGAATAAACCTAACCAAAGAGGCAAAGGATCTGTACTCTGAAAACTATAGAAATTGAAAGAAATTGAGGAAGACATAAGAAAGGGAAAAACATTTCATGCCCATGGATTGGAAGAACAAATATTGTTAAAATGTCTGTGCAACCTAGAACAATTTACATATTCAGTGAAATCCCTATCAAAATACCATCAATTTTTGTCACAGAGCTGGAACAAATAATCCTAAAATTTATATGGAATAAGAAAAGACCCCCAAATAGCCAAAGGAATGTTGAAAAAGAAAACCAAAACGGTGACATAACAATTCCAAACTTCAAGCTCTATTACAAAGCTGTAATCATCAAGACAGCATGGTACTGTCACAAAAACAGACACATCGATCAATGAAATAGAATAGAGAGCCCAGAAATGGACCCTCACTCAACTTTATGGTCAACTAATCTTCAACAAAGTAGAAAAGAATATCCAATGGAACAAAGACCATCTCTTCAATAAATGGTGCTGGGAAAATTGGACAGCCACATGCAGAAGAATGAAACTGGACCATTCTCTTACACCATACATAAAAATAGACTCAAAATGGATGAAAGATCTAAATGTGAGACAGGAATCCATTAAAATCCTAGAGGAGAACACAGGCAGCAACCTCTTCGACCTCAACTACAGCAACTTCTGGCTAGACACATCTCCAAAGGCAAGGGAAAAAAAAGCAAAAATGAACTCTTGGGACTTCATCAAGATAAAAGGATTTTGCACAGCAAAGGAAAAAGTTGACAAAACCAAAGACAACTGATGAAATGGGAGAAGATATTTGCAAATAACGTATTAGATAAAGGGCTAGTATCCAAAATCTATAAAGTAGTTTTAAAATTTAGTTCTCAAATTTATTGAATTTCTCTTTTTTCCAAATTCTTGGTTCCATTTATGAGACCTGCCTCATACTGTTATTATGAAAGCTAATTTATATAGTGCAACAGAAAGTAATTAGTACAGCTCCAAGTACCTTTTAGACACTCAATAAATGATATTTGATCCTTCAATATGAATATCTTCTTTAATATCTTTCATTATTTTATCTGGTTATGAGTGCTATAGCATACCAAATTTTCTGGATCACCTCATCCAAATTTCACACAATTGTTGCCATTTTCCAGTTGTCATTCCCATTTTCTATTAAGCTATCAGACTATCATAAAAATTCCATTATTTGGGCATCTAAACTTCCAATTTCCAGATGTATATCTGTTACAAAAAGCATTTTTTAGACTGTGGTATCTGATTTTAGATA
The DNA here is from genome assembly GCA_028533885.1 of Nasua narica. NCBI lineage: Eukaryota > Metazoa > Chordata > Mammalia > Carnivora > Procyonidae > Nasua > Nasua narica. The sequence goes on along the minus strand of CM052810.1, from coordinate 99,885,884 downwards.
GAGAAAATAAACTGTATAAATAAGCTACAATAATAAAGGAAATAAACTAATCTAAAATAAACTACAAAACACCACTTATAAAACTCATAATGTCACTTTATAGCTTATATTATGACATACAGTGACTTAAGTATGTCAAGTGATACTACTTTTCAACTTTGTATCATAGTTTGTCAATGTACATGTTTTACTTTTCATATTTTCTAACTTCTGTAAGGAAAGGGATATGGTTTTACTCATCTTTGTATTCCATACATATTAAGTTTGTATTTAAAAATGGAGAACTAGTCAAAGAACTTGCCAAATTCTAACACTGAGGAAGATAAACTTTATATCACAGTGCTTACATTTTTCATCATAGTGTTTAACACTGGTACATCAATTTATTAGCATAAAAGATGCACTACTATTCCAGAATGTATTCAATAGGGGCACCTTTCTCCTAGAGATTTCCTGGCTATATTTCTGATAGAGATTTATACTATAGGACTGGTAAAGCAAGTCAATTTAAATCATTGACCCTCCTGGCTTTGTTTACCTCTTTCCTCAAATTTAATTCTAGTGTTTCTGTGACTGTGGATAGAAGTATTTCTTATGTCATTTTTAACTATAAAATTAAAGACCTATATGGGTTTCTAGGTGGGTAGTAGGAATTTCTAGGTTCTCTTGAATCCTCATCAGGCATATTTTGAAGACAGTCCATGTAGAATAAAAGCACAAACATTTTGTCATAAACATACATAATCTTGACCAGGGCCAGATGAAGAGGGTGATGTAGGAAGATCCTGGACTCACCTCACTTACCGACACACTGAATTTATATCTACATATAGAGCAATTCTTCCTGAAAAAGAACTGAGGGCTGATTGAATAGTTGTTACACAACAAAGAATGGGGGACCACAAAGAGTATGGCAGGATAGATGGAGACACAGTAATGACAAAATCCCACCCCTGATGCTCTTAACTACAGTGGGGAGAGATAGTACAGAGGGACCAGAAGGAGATCCGTCTAACAAGGGACACACAAAAAAAGTCACAGTTTAAAAGAATTAAATTCTATAATTTTATAGAATTATAGAATAATTCTATATTGAATTAGAATATAAAAGAACTAACTCTCTGCCAAGTGGTGTAGAGGCTTCTGCAATGCTCTCTGGGGTTGAGGGACTGGCAAGTGTTATGGTTCATGTTCCCCCCCACCCCCAACCTTGATAATGCAGATGGGAGCAGAGTCCCGGTGCTCAAGCTAGCCTGTTATCTTACGAGCCACAGGACCCTAGCCCACACCAGTCCCAGATAACCTGGAACACAGAAAAAAAAATGGTTGAAGAGCAACTAAAATACAAATGAACCAGCCCTTGAATTTTACCAAACCATTGGGGAACTGTTGGAACAATCTCTGTGGTTGGAGGGGATCATGAATGTTATCATTTATGGTTTCCCTTCAACTTTGATAGCACAAACAGAAGCAGGGTTCAGATGGCCTAGCCAGCTTCTCATCTCAGCAAGCCTCTGGGTCACACCAGCGCCAGCTATCCACCCAAAGTGGCACCAATACAGCACATGATGAATCAGCCCTGGATAGCGCTGACGATCAGCCTACCCATCTTGCTAACAGAAGCAAAGCATCTTGGGACACGCCAGGCCCATACTGACTTAAATTACACATGACTCGCTAGGGAATCCCCTTTGTAGAGCACCTCAGGATCACTTGGTCCACACCCACTTTGGATCCTGTTGTCCCAAAAGGACACTCCTTACATGGAACACCCCAGAGCCTACCCAGCTCATGCCTGCTTTAGTTTTTGCTATTTCGTCTGGGTCTTTCCTGCATAGGGGGCCCTGGAAAAACCTCTGCTTATGCCAGCTTTGGCTCCAGTGGTCTCACCAGGGTACACCCATATACAGAGTACCCAGGAGTCCTTGGCCTGCATTTACTTCAGGTCCATCCATCCCACCACAGAATCTCCTAGGATACACACCCTGCACCCACCTCAGCTTCTGATGTTCCACTAAGGTGCCCTGTATGCAGCAAGCCCCACTACTCCCTGGCACCTGCCTGCTTCAGTTCTGGTCATTCCATCAGAGTAGTGCCAGCTCAGAGTGCCTCACGACCCACAAGCCAGCCCATGTGTGCTACAGGTACAGCCAGCTAAAACCACCAGGAACACACAGTCTACATGAGATAAGTTTCTACACAAGGCCATTCCCTCAAGTCTAGGAGAATCAGCTATTCTCTGTCAAATTCATCAAGATCAACACAGAAAGTCAGACAAAATGAGGAGTTAGAAACAAAACAGAAAGGCAAAACCCACGATTTAAGTGTAACAGAGATGAGAAATCTACCTATAAAGAGCTCAAAGTAATGTGCCAAAAAATGCTCACCTGACTGGAGAAAAGAGTAGATAAACTCAAGAGAACATTGACAAAGAAAAATATAAAAAAGAACCATTGAGAGTTGAAGAATACAATAACTGAAATTAAAAAAAAAAACAGTAGTGGGAATCAATAGCATATTAGAGGATACAGAAGGATGGATCAGCAGTCTGGAAGACAGTAATGGAAAACAACCAAGAAGAACAGCAAAAAGAAAAAAGAAAAAAGAATTTTAAAAATGAGGATAGATGGGTCACCTGGGTGGCTTGGTGGGTTAAAGCCTCTGCCTTCAGCTCAGGTCATGATCCCAGGATCCTGGGATCGAGCCCCACATCGGGCTTTCTGCTCAGTAGGGAGACTGCTCCCCCCTCTCTCTCTGTCTGCCTCTCTGCCTACTTGTGATCTCTCTCTGCCAAATAAATAAGTAAAATCTTTAAAAAAATTAAAAATAAAAAAAAATAAAAATGAGGATAGGTTAAGAGATCTCCAGGATATCAAGCATACTAATATTCACATTATAGGGGTCCCAGAAGAAGAGAAAGGAGAGAAAGTATATTTGAAGAAATAATAGCTAAAAACATTCCTAACTTGGGGAAGGAAACAGACATCCATGCCTAGGAAGCACAGAAAGCCCCAAACAAGATGAACCCAAGAAGGTCCATACCAGGGCACATGATAATAAGATAATAAAGACCAGAGATAAAGAGCGAATCCTAAAAGCAGGAGGAGGGAAACAGCTAGTTATGAACAAAATTCCATAAGGCTATCAGTTGATTTTCAGCAAAAATGTTTCAGGCCAAAAGGGAGTAACAGGATATATCCAAAGTGCTAAAAGAAAAACACCTACAACCAAGAATACTCTATGCAGTAAAAATTCAGAATTGAAGAAAAGATAGATTTTCCAAAAGTTAAAGGAGTTCATCATCACTAAAGAGGCTTTACAATAAATATTAAAGGGATTTGAGTGGAAAAGGAAAGGTCACTAGAAAATTAAGAAAAAGTTTTATGATTAAAAGGAAATATACAGCAAAGATAATCAATTATATAGTTAAAATGAGAGTTAAAGGACAAAAATAGTACAATTATATCTAAAAATTAGGAAACTCAAAAAATGTTAAAAATAAACTGATATCAAATAAAATATAGAGCAAAGTCAAAATTTAGTGTTTTCAGAATATGTTTAAACTTAAGCAACCATTAATTAAATACTGACTACCAAATACTTAGAATGTTATATAGGAACCTCTTGGTAACTACAAACCAAAATATGACTGGACCAACAAAAAATTAAGAGAAAGGAATCCAAGCATAAAACTAAAGAAAGTCATCAATCGCAAGGCAAGAATCCATGAAAAGAAAGGAGCAGAGAACTATAACAAAAAACAATTAACAAAATGGCAGAAAGTACATACCTATTTAAAATTATTTTAAGTGTTAATGAACTAAATGCTCTAATCAAAATGCATAGGGTTGCTGAATGAATAAATTTATAAGACCCATCTATATGCTGCCTACAGGAGACTCACTTCAGACATGAAGATTCAAAGAGATGTAAAGTTAAGCAATGGAAAAAAAAATATTGAATGCAAATAAAAGCAAAAAAAATCAAAGCCAGGGTAGTAATACCTGTATCAGACAAAATACATCTTAAAACAAAACTGTAACAAGAGAGAAAGAAAGGTATTATGTAGTATTAAGGTATTAAGTAGTTATTAAGTAGTTATAAAAGAATTTATCCAGCAAGAGATTATAACAATTGCAAATATTTATGCACCCAAATAGGAAAACCCAAACACAAAAGCAGATATTGGCAGACATAAAGGAAAAGATTGACAGTAGGGGACCTTAAACCCACTTACAGCAATGGATAGATCATGTAAGTGGAAAATCTTAAGGAAATTATGGCTTTCAATAACATATTAAAGCAGATGGATTTTATATGTATATATTTTACATGCCACCTAAAAGCAGCAAAAGGCAAATTCTTCTCAAGTACACATGGATATTATCTAGGATAGATCATTTGCTAGCCCATAAACAAGTCTCAATAAATTTAAGGAGTGTAAAATCATATCAAGCATCTTTTCTGGGAGGAGGAGCAAGATGGCAGAGGAGTAGGAGATGAAATATCATCAGGTCCCAGGAGTTCAGCTAGATAGTTATCAAACCATTCTGAACACCTACAAATTCAACAGGAGATAAAAGAGAAGAAGAGCAGCAATTCTAGGAACAGAAAATCAACCACTTTCTGGAAGGTAGGATGTGCAAAGAAGTGAATCTAAAGTGACAGAAAGACCGCAGTGGAAGAGCCCTACTCCCAGCAAGGGAGAGAGCAGCAGGGCACAAAATTGGAACTTTTAGAAGTTTGCTTTACTGAGGGACGTTGCTTCCGAGGCTATGCAGGGGGTGGAGCTCTTGTGGGGACAGTGTGGTCTCAGGACCCACGAGGACACACAAAAAAACAGTGGTGTCTGCGTGTGACAGAGCTCCCAGGTATCGGAGCAGGGAAGCCGGCTGCAGAGACAGAGCCTAGGAGTGAGCTCTCAGCTTGGACTTACCTTAAACCATGATCCGAGGCACAGTCAGGCCACTACTATTTGAGTAGGGACCCAACAAGCAGCAGATCTGGAGAGACTCACCTTCCTCCTCTGGGAGGAGTGGTGTGGGTGCATGCTGCAGGAATCTGCTAGGTTTGGAGACTCCAAATAGGGACATGTGCTAGAGATAGAAATGCTTGGACACAGGCTGGGAGTGCAGCTGGAGACCAGGGAGACAGGAGGGATTGATTGCTTTTCTCTGAGGGTGCACTGAGGAGTGAGGCCCTGAGCTCTCAGCTCCTACAGGTTCAAAGACTGAGAGGCCACTCTTTTCATTTTCATCCTCCAAAGCTGTACGGAAAGCATTCAGGGAACAAAAGCTACTGCGAGAGCAAAACCAAGCAGATTACTTAGCCTGGCCCCTGGCAAGGGCGGTGCAATTCTGCCTTGGTCAAAGACATTTGAGAATCAATTCAACGGTCTTCTCCCCAAGAAGATTGACAATATTCAGCCAAGACCAAGTACACCGATCATTGAGAAACTGGAACTCCAAAGCTAGGGGAAAGCAACACATAGAATTCATGGCTTTTTTCCCATGATCCATCAGTGGTTCAAAGTTAATTTTTTTTTTACTTTATTTTTTCCTTATTCAATTTTTTAAATATTTCCTCTTTCCTATTTTAACCTTTTTTATCTATTTTATCTTATCAATACCTATTTAAAAATCTTTTTTAATTTTCACTGTTATACTCATATTTTATCCCTTCTTGTATTTACCATTATTTTTAGTATATATATAGGGTTTTCTTTTCTTTAAAATTTTGGGGTACAATTTCTTCTAATAGATGAAAATATACCCTGAGTCTAGTGCACGACTTTGTTCTAGTCTCCAGCCTGATCATATTTGTTCCTTTTTTTTTTTTTTTGTCAACGAATTTATCTTATCAATTCCTTTTTTAGAATCTTTTTAAATTTTCTATTTACAATCATATTCCATCCCTTCATCATATTTATAAAGGCTAAACATGATGAAGGGATGGAATATATATATAGTTTTTTTTTTAAATTTTGAGAGGTAGTTTATTCTAACAGACTAAAATACTCCCAAAATCAAGTGTGTGGCTCTGTTGTATTCACCAAATATACACATTTTTTTTTCTTTTTAGCTCTTCTTCTCCTGGTTTCAGGTCTCTTCTGATTTGGTTAGTGTATACTTTTCTGGGGTTCTTGCTACCCTTTTAGTATTTTGTTCTCTCATTCATCTATTCTTTTTCGGATAAAATGACAAGGGGGAAAACACACAAAAAAAGAATAAGAGGCAGTACCAATGACTAGGGATCTAATCAATACAGACATTAGTAATATGTCACTAGCATTCAGAATGACGATTATCAAAGTGCTAGCTGGGCTGAAAAAAAAGCATGGCAGATATTAGAGATTCCCTGACTGGAGAAATAAAATCTCTTTCTGGAGAAATAGAAGAACTAAAATCTGACCAAGTTGAAATTTAAAAAAAGCTATTAATGAGGTGCAATAAAAAAATGGAGGCTCTTACTGCTATGATAAATGAAGCAGAAGAGAGAATTAGTGATACAGAAGACCAAATGATGCAGAATAAAGAAGATGAGCAAAAGAGAGACAAACAACTACTGGACCACGAGGGGAGAATCTGAGAGAGAAGTGATACTGCAAGACAAAACAGTATTAGAATAACCGTGATCCTGGAAGAAGAAGAAAGAGAGAGGAGGGCAGAAGGTATATTGGAGAAAATTATAATAGAGAATTTCCCTAATTTGGTGCAGGGAAGAAGCATCAAATCAAGGAAGCACAGAGAACTCTCCTCAAAATCAATAAAAATAGGTCCATACCCCATCATCTAATAGTAAAACTTACAAGTCTCAGTGACAAAAAGAAAATCCTGAAAGCAGCTCAGGACAAGAGTTCTGTAACATACCACAGTAGAAATATTATATTGGCAGTAGATCTATCCACAGAGACCTGGCAGGGCAGAAAGGACTAGCATGATATATTCAGAGCACTAAACAAGAAAAATATGCAGCCAAGAGTACTATATCCAGCTAGGCTGTCATTGAAAATAGAAGGAGAGATAAAAAGCTTCCAGGACAAACAAAAGTTAAAAGAATTTGAAAACCATCACTACAGGAAATATTGAAAGAGGTCCTCTAAGCAAAGAGAGAGCCTAAAAGTAACATAGATAAGAAAGGAACAGAGAGAATATACAGTAACAGTCACCTTACAGGCAATACAGTGGCACTAAATTCATAACTTTCAATAGTTACCCTGAATGTAAATTGGCTAAATGCCCCAATCAAAAGACACGGGGTATCAGAATGGATAAAAAAACAAGACCCATCGATACGCTGTCTACAAGAAACTCATCTTAGACCCAAAGACACCTCCAGATTTAAAGTGAGGGGGTGGAAAACAATTTACCATGCTAATGGACATCAAAAGAAAGCTGGGGTAGCATTCCTTATATCAGATAAAGTAGATTTTAAGCCAAAGACTATAATAAGAGATGAGGAAGGACGCTATATCATACCTAAAGGGACCGTCCAACAAGAAGATCTAACAATTGTAAATATCGATGCCCCTTACATGGGAGCAGCCAATTATATAAGCCAATTAATAACAAAATCAGAGAAACACATCAACAATAATATGATAATAATAGTAGGGGACTTTAACACCCCTCTTACTGAAATGGACAGATCATCTAAGCAAAAGATCAACAAGGAAATAAAGGCTCTAAATGACACACTGGACCAGATGGACATCACAGATATATTCAGAACATTCCATCCCAAAACAACAGAATACACATTCTTCTCTAGTGCACATGGAATATTCTCCAGAATAGATCACATCCTGGATCTCAACTGGTACCAAAAGATTGGGATCATTCCCTGCATATTTTCAGACCACAATGCCTCGAAACTAGAACTCAATCGCAAGAGGAAATGTGGAAAGAACTCAAATACATGGAGGCTAAAGAGCATCCTACTATAGAATAAATGGGTCAAGGAGGAAATTAAAGAGGAATTTTAAAAATTCATGGAAACAAATGAAAATGAAAGCACAATTGTTCAAAATCTGTGGGACACAGCAAAGGTGGTCCTGAGAGGAAAGTATGTAGCAACAGAAGCCTTTCTCAAGAAACAAGAAAGGTCTAGAGTACACAACCTAACCCTACACCCAAAGGAGATGGAGAAAGAACAAAAAGAAAGCCCAAACCCAGCAAAAGAAGAGAAATGATAAAGATCAGAGCAGAAATCAATGAAATAGAGATCAAAAGAATAGTAGAATGAATCGATGAAACTAGGAGCTGGTTCTTTGAAAGAATTCACAAGATTGATAAACCCTTGACCAGACTTATCAAAAAGAAAAGAGAAAGGACTCAAATTAATAAAATCATGAATGAAAGAGGTGAAATTACAATCAACACCAAAGAAAAACAATTATAAGAACATATTATGAGCAGCTATACACCTGCAAATTTGACAATCTTGAAGAAATGGATGCATTCCTAGAGACATATAAACTACCAAAATTGAACCAGAAAGAAATAGAAGACCTGAACAGACCCATAACGAGTAAGGAGATTGAAGTTGTCATCAAAAATCTCCCAACAAACAAGAGTCCAGGGCCTGGTCACTTCCCAGGGGAATTCTACCAAACATTTAAAGAAGAATACCTATATTCCTGAAACTGTTCCAAAAAATAGAAATGGAAGGTAAACTTCCACTCATTTTATGAGGTCAGTATTACTTTGATCCCAAAACCAAACAAAGACCCCATCAAAAAGGAGAATTACAAACCAATATCCTTATGAACATGAATGCAAAAATTCTCACCAAGATACTAACCGATAGGATCCAACAGTACATTAAAAGGATTATTCACCACGACCAAGTGGTGATTTATTCCTGGGGTGCAAGGTTGGTTCAACATCCGCACATCAGTGTGATACAATGCATTAATAAAACAAAGAACAAGAACCATATGATACTCTCAATAGATGCTGGAAAAGCATTTCACAAAGTACAGTATCCTTTCTTGATCAAAACTCTTCACATTGTAGGCATAGAGGACACATGCCTCAATATTATCAAAGTCATCTATGAAACACCCACAGTGAATATCATTATCAACAGGGAAAAACTGAGGGCTTTTCCTCTAAGATTAGGAACACTGCAGGGATGTCCACTATCTCCACTGCTATTCAACATAGTACTAGAAGTCCTAGCCTCAGCAATCAGACAACAAAAAGAAATAAAAGGCATCCAAACTGGCAAAGAAGAAGTCAAACTCTCACTCTTTGCAGATGATATGATCCTTTATGTGGAAAACCCAAAAGACTCCACTCCAAAACTGCTAGAACTCATATAGGGATTTGGTAAAGTGTCAGGATATAAAATCAATGCACAGAAATCAGTTGAATTTCTATACACCAACAGCAAGATAGAAGAACAAGAAATTAAGGAGTCAGTCCCATTTACAATTGCACCCAAAATCATAAGATACCTAGGAATAAACCTAACCTAAGAGTCAAAGAAATTGTACTCAGAAAACTATAAAGTGCTCTTGAAAGAAATTGAGGAAGATACAAAGAAATGGAACTTTCCATGCTCATGGATTAGAAGAACAAACTGTGAAAATTTTTATGCTACCTAAAGCAATATACGGACTTAATTCAATCCCTATCAAAATACCATCAATTTTTTTTTCAAAGAAATGGAACAAATAATCCTAAAATTTATATGGAACCAGAAGAGACCACAAAGATCCAGAGGAATGTTGATAAAGAAAACTAAAGTTGGTGGCATCACAACTCCAGACTTCAAGGTCTATTACAAACCTGTAATCATCAAGACAGTATGGTACTGGCACAAAAACATACACATAGCTCAGTGGAACAGAATAGAGACCCCAGAAATGAACCCTCAACTCTATGGTCAACCAATCTTCGATAAAGCAGGAAAGAATGTCCAATGGAATATAAACAATCTCTCCAACAAATGTTGGGAAAATTGGACAGCCACATACAGAATGAAACTGGACCATTTCTTTATACCACACACAAAAATAGGCTCAAAATGGATGAAAGACCTCAATGTGAGACAGAAATTCATCAAAATCGTTGAGGAGAACACAGGCAGCAAGCTCTTCGACCTCAGCTGCAGCAACTTCTTTCTAGAAATATCACCAAAGGCAAGGGAAGCAAGGGCAAAAATGAACTTTTAAGACTTTGTCAAGATAAAAAGCTTTTACACAGCAAACAGTCAACAAAATCAAAAGACAGCTGACGGAATGAGAGAAGTTATTCACAAATGACATATCAGATAAAGGGCTAGCATCCAAAATATGTAAAGAACTTATCAAACTCCACATTCCAAGAACAAAGAATCCAATAAAGAAATGGGCAGAAGACATGAACAGACATTTCTGCAAAGACATCCAATTGGTCAACAGACACATGAAAAAATGCTCAACATCACTCGGCATCAGAGAAATACAAATCAAAACCACAGTGAGATACCACCTCACACCAGTCATAATGGCGAAAATTAACAAGTCAGGAAATGACAGATGTTGGTAAGGATGCAGAGAAAGGGGAACCCTCCTACACTGTTGGTGGGAATGCAAGCTGGTGCAACCACTCTGGAAAACAGTATGGATGTTCCTCAAGAAGTTGAAAATAGAGCTACCCTATGATCCAGAAATCACTTTACTGGGTATTTACTCTACACAAATGTAGTGATCCAAAGGAGCACATGCACTCAAATGTTTATAGCAGCAATGTCCACAATAGCCAAACTATGGAAAGAACATAGTTGTCCATCAACAGATGAATGGATAAAGAAAATGTGATACACACACACACACACACACACACACACACACACACACTGGAATACTATGCAGCCATCAAGAGAAACGAAATCTTGCTATTTCCAATGATGTGGATGGAGCCAGAGGGTATTAGGCTAAGCAAAATTAGTCTATCAGGGAAAGACAATTATCATATGATATCTCTGATATGAGGAATTTGAAAGGCGGGGCAGGGGATTATGAGGGGTAGGGAGGGAAAATATAAAACAAGATGGGATCAGGAGGGAGACAAACCATAAAAGAATCTTAATCTCATGAAACAAGCTGAGGGTTCCTGGGGGGTGCAGGTAGGGGTAGAGTGGCTGGGTATGGACATTGGGGAGGGTACGTGCTATGGTGAGTGCTGTGAGATGTGTAAGCCTGATGATTCACAGACCTGTAAACCTGGGGCAAATAATATATTATATGTTAATTTAAAAAAAAAGCATCTTTTCTGACCACGATGATATGAAAATAGAAATCAGTTACAACAACAACAACAACAACAAATAGAAAAATACAACACTTGGCTAAACAACATGATCTTAAGCAATCATTGGGTCAGTCAAGAAATAATAATAAAAAAACAAACCATGGAACAAATGAAAAGTCATAGTCCTAAGTCTTTGGGATACAATGAAAGGGTTCTAAATGGAAAGTTTCTAGAATTACAAGCCTACCTCAGGCAATAAGAAAAATCTCAATTTAACTTTACACACAAAGAAGGTCAGAAAAAGAACAAAGCCCAAAGTTAGTAGAAGGAAAGAAATAAAGATCACAATCGAAATAAAATCAAGACTAAAAAAAAGAAAAAGATCGACCAAGGCAAGAGCTGATTTTTTTTTTTTAAAGACTTTATTTGACACAGAGAGAGAGAGATCACAATTAGAGAGGCAGGCAGAGATAGAGGGAGAATCAGGCTTCCTGCTGAGCAGAGACTCTGATGCAGGGCTTGATCCCAGGGCCCTGAGATCATGACCTGAACCGAAGGCAGAGACTTTAAACGACTGAGCCACCCAGGCGCCCCAAGAGCTGATTCTTTAAAAAGATAACAAAATTGAAAAAAACCTTAGCCAACTCATCAAGAAAAAAAAAGAGAACAGACTCAAACAAAATTAGAAACAAAAAAGAAATAAGAACCACGACACAGAAATATAAAGGAGTATACAACAGTATAATGAAAATTTATATGCCAACAAATTGTATAATCTAAAAACATACAATATTCTTCAACTGTACAACTGAATCAAGAGGAAGTAGAAAATCTCAACAGACCCATTACTAGTAATAAAGTTGAATCAGTAATAAAAAAAAAATTTAAAAAATCTCCCAGAAAAGTGTAGTATCAAATGGCTTCACAGGAAAATTCCACCAGACATTTAAAGATTTGTTAGTATTTTTCCTTTTCAAACTGATCCATCAGTTTGAAAGGAGATGAAAGAAACCTTCCAAATATATTCTTCAAGGTCAGCATTACCCTAATACCAAAACCATAGACACTACAAAAGAAGAATACTACAGGTCAATATCCCTGGTGAACATAGATGCAAAAATCTTCAACAAAATATAGCAAACTGAATTCGACAATATATTAAAAGTATTATTTACCACAGTCAAGTAGGATTTATTACAGAGATGTAAAAATGAATCAATATCCCCACATATCAACATATTATATTAACAAGGAGGAGGATAAAAAACATGCTCATTTCAATACAGCAGAGAAATATTTGAAAAATTACAACAACCATTCATGATAAAAACTCTCAAGGAAGTGGGTTTAGAGAGAATATGCTTCAACATAATAAAGGCCATGTATGACAAACCTACAGCTAACATCATACTAAATAGTATAAAACTGAATTTTTTCCAAGATCGGGAACAAGACAAGGATGTCCATTTTTGCCCTTTTTTTTCAACAGCTGGAAGTTTTAGCCTTAGCAGTCAAAAAAGAAGAACTAAAATGCATTCAAGTTGGTAAAAAAAGTAAAAGTGTCTCTATTTGCAGATTACATGATACTATACATAGAAAACCCTAAAGACCTGACCCAAAAAGCTATTAGAACTAGTGAATTAAGCTGTAGGGTATAAAATTACAGAAATCTGTTGCATTCTATACACTAATAACAAAATAACAAAAAAAGAAATTAAAAATACCATCTACAACTGTGTCAAAAAGGGAGAAAATACCTAGGAATAAATTCAACCAAGGAGACTAAAAAACTGTACTCTGAGTATTATAAGACATTAATGAAAATAATTGAAGATGACACAAACTAATGGAAAAATACACCTTGATTCTGTATTGGAAGAATTAATATTGTTAAAATATCCACACTACCCAAAGCAACCTATAGATTTAATACAATCCCTATCAAAATACCAATAGTATCTTTCACAGAACTAGAAAAAATAGTCCTAAAATTGTATAGAATTAGAGAAGACCATGAATAACCAAAGAAATCTTGAGAAAGAACAAAGCTTCCAGTATTATAATCCCAGGTTTCAGGATATACTATAAAGCTATAGTAATCAAAATTGTATGCTTCTGGCATAAAAACAGACACATAGAGCAATGGAAAAGATACAGAGACCAGAATGAGGCCATACTTATATGTTCAAGTAAACTACAAAAAGGATGTAAGAATATACACTGGGGAAAGAGAATCTTTTCAACAAATGGTGTTGGGAAAACTGGACAGCTATATGTTAAAGAATGAAACTGGACCACTTTCTTACAGCAAACATAAAAGTAAACTCAAAATGGATTAGACCTAAATGTGAGACTTGAAACTATACAACTCCTAGTTGAAACACTTCAATAATCTCTTGAATATTGGCCTTAGCAACATATTTATAGATCTATCACTTGAGTCAAGGAGGAACTAAAGCAAAAGTAAACTATTAGGGCTACATTAGAACAAGAAGTTTTTGCATGGCAAATAAATCAATCAACAAAATGAAAGTGCCACCTACTGAATGGGAGAAGATATTTGCCAATGATAGTCAATTAAAAAAAAAAAAAACTTCTACAATCAAACAGAAAAAAAAAAAAAACCTCCCAAATAATCCAATTAACAAATGGGCAGAGGACATAGACATTTTTCCAGAAAAGACATACCAATAGCCAACAGACACATGAAAAAATGCTCAACATTACTAATCAGGGAAATGCAAATCAAAAGCACAATGAGATATCACCCTATACCTGTCAGAATGACTAGTATTAAAAAGACAAGAATAACAAGTGTTAGTGTGGATGTGGAGAAAAGGGAAACCTTCATACTGTCAGTGGGAATATAAATTGTTGCAACCACTGTGGAAAACAATATGGATTTTCCTTAAGTAAAAATAGAAATACCATATGATCCAATTATTCCGCAACTGATATTTACCCAATGAAAATAAGAACAATAATTTGAAAAATGTATGACCTCTGTGTTTATTTAAGCATTATTTATAATAGCCAAATTATGGAAGCAGTCCAAGTGTCCATCAATAGATGAATATATAAAGAAGATGTGATAAATATATACAATGGAATCTAACACAATCATAAAAAAAGATGAGATCTTGCCATTTGTGACAACATAGATGGGCCTAGAAGGGATTATACTAAGTGAAATAACTGAGACTGAGAATGGCAAATGCCATGTGACCTCACTCATATGTGCAAACTAAAAATAATAATAATAATAATAATAATAATAATAATAATAATAAACAACACCTGAATCAGACCTATAAATACAGTAAACTGATGGTTGCCAGAGAGAGGGAGAATGAGGGATAGGCAAAATGCAAAATGGGGGAAGGGTAGTGGGAGATACAGGCTTCCAATTATTGAATAAGTTACAGAAATAAAAGGCACAGCATAGGAAATGTAGTCAATGGTATTGTAATAGTATTGTACAGTGACAGCTACACTTACGGTGAGCATAGAATAATATATGGAGATGTTGATTCAATATGTTGTACACCTAAAAGGAATATAAAATTGTCTGTCAAAAAATTGTATACTCAAAAAATTTTTCAGAAAAAAGGATGGCATGGCACATGCACACACATAATGCAATATTACTCAGCTATAAAAAAGAATGAGATCTTGACATTTTCAGTAACATAGATGGATATAGAGGGTATTATGCTAAGTGAAAGATATCATAGAAAGATACTACCATATGATTTCACTTATATATGAAATCTAAAAACAAATGAGCAAATAAAAAACAACCAAACAAAATCGTTGTGGGTTCCAGAGGGGTGGGGGTTTAGGCGAAGGGCAAAATAGGTGAAGGCTATTAAGAACTACAAACTTCCCATTATAAAATAGTAAGTAACATGGATAAAAAGTACAGCATAGGGAATATAGTCAATACTATTGTAATAACTTTGTATGGTGACAGAGGCTAACTACATTTATCATGGTAAGCATAGAATAATATATAGAATTATTGAATCATATTGTAAACCTGATACTAATATAACATTATGTCATTATAGTTCAATAAAAATCAATGTTAAAAACATGAATTCCTTCCCTTTTCCCTTTATCCTTATATAACCTTATTATTATGGAATCTCTGAATTACAAATAAAATTTTCCCAATGAACCTCTCCTGATATCTTTCTCTAAATTTAGAACACTTTAAATGATAGAAAAGCCATTTTAACATAAATCAGCTTTTTGGAGCCCAAACTGGTCTCTCTGTAATCCCCAAACCTTGGCTTCCTCTCTGAAGTCATGCAAATGTAGCATATATTTTCTTATTTCCTTCTAAAAACATCTTAAGAATAATACGTAAATGGCTACAGTAAGCATGGCAGAGAACCCGTGATAACCCTCTTTTTGGTCTCTGAAATTTCATAAAATATCATCATCCTGTTTGGATCTTTTTCATATACAGTGATATGAAATGACACTTTCTTGTGTTTTCACATTTTTAGGTCAGTGACATCCTATCTCCTAATTAGTGTTCTGTTGCAGTTGTATAAATGTAGACACATTCCCTTGGTATCTTAATAATGCTTTACTGAGATTACTCTAAAATATTTAAAAGAAAACATTCCAGTTTTCCTCTTTATCCTTTTTTTCAATTTTTATTAAATTAATACAAGAAATTAAATGTAGCACTAAGAGTACGATACATCTACATCTCCATTAAAGAGAAAAGGACTACAGAGGTTTTAAAGCACTTCCACAAAATATTTGCTACCATTCTCATTAAGATGTGGAATCTAATTCCCTTTTCTTTGAATGGAGGTAGAATGCAGTGGAAGTGATACTACACAATTCTGTGACCAGATCCTAAAAGGCAGTGCTCCTTCAAACTAGCTCTCTTGAGACATTAACTCTTGCACCCCTGACACCATACACTAAGCTGTCATATAAACTTTCTGAGACATAGCTGCTAATTTAGGTCCTAGGCAGCAATAAGCCTTAAACACAAGATGCACAAGAAGTCTGTAGATGGCTCCAACCCCAAGCACCATTTGACTGAAACTTTTTGAGAAATGCCTAGGTGAGGATGAACAAGCTGAGACCAGTCAATCCCCAGAACTCAGAGACAGCATCATAGAAAAGCAATCATTTATTAGTACTAAGTCTGGGATGGTTTGTTTTGACACCGTGGATAACCAGAAAATATTTTAATGCCACATAGAGAGCTAGAAAATATTTGATGTCATAGCCAAACTTAAAGTGTGGGGTCTTCACTTTGGAACTAAGATGGGAGCAGTAGCTCGAGGAGACTAGTTTGTTAAAAAAAAAAAAATTGTGTTCATGAAGAGTTTGTTAGTGAGAACATAAATAAAAGTGAGTAAACAGTCAGTTGTCAAAAGTTGGAGGAAAGAAAACTCTAGTTATGTAGTTGTGTGAAGTTTGGCAACAGCATCAGCCATAGAAATTTGGCCAATAAATATACCTAATGAACTGGATGATCTGCCTAAGGAAATTTCCAGGCATAGTTTTGAATATTCCACCTGATTTCTTTAGCTGCTTGTAATAATATGGACAAGAACTGAAGAAATAGGAGCTCTTAAAAAGTAAATATAAAGAATCCAGGACTTGAGTTTAAAAATAAGATGGTTTCTCATTTCAATTTCCTCTAGATAGTAATCTATTCTCAAATTAGGAAATAGCTTTCAGGCAAAGATCAGATCCAGGGCACTGCCAGGAAAACATGATCTAAAAATGACTTTAAAGCAGTTTGTAAGATTTCAGAAGGATTTAAGGTGGTGTCTCATATACCTTTTTCAAGCAGATAGAAAGCCATCTGAGAATCTTAAGAGCATACTTTACATTTTATCTCAAGTAAAAATTAGGGCTTCTAATAATGTCTTAGGGCATTATTCCACAGAAATTTTAGTGGTAGCTGAAGGTAAAGACTTTGCCTCAAAATTCTTTATGTGAGTGGCTTTTAATAAAGTGAAACTTAAAAATATTTTTTGAAAAATTCATAAAATTTTAAGACAATCATACTAACAGAAACTGCCAGATTGGACTAAAAGGGATAGTAATTGTGTGAAATGAAAAGTATTCTCAGTATATCCAAACTTCAGGAAGAAAGCAGGCACAGAAGAGTATTCAGCTATAGTCATGGGTTACATTTTAGGCAGATGAATTAAAATTCAAAGAGAAGAACCATGGACAATTATGCAAATAGCAGGAGTGTGCCCTTGTCAAAGAAATGGTAACATATGTTTGTCTGGATTTCAGATTTATAACAGAATAATTATTTTCTATGTCTCCTATTTGCTTTTCCTTTTTGCTCCTCCCCATATAAGAATATCTAATTTATGTTTCTCTTACCACTGTATTTTGGGTGACAGGCAGATCATTCATTTCTTTCACATGTATTCAGATCTAGAGTACATTCAAGATGCTATTCTTAGAAAACATACCCAAGGTCAACTGGATTCCATTTAAATGATCACATCCTAGACTTTCAACCTGAGACTGAAGATCGACTAGGTAACATTTTAGGAGATACTGCAGAAGTAAGCAAGTATTTGTCATATGTGAAAAGAAAGTAAATAATTTGGACCCAATGAATGGGTCTACAATCCTTCTATCAAGAGGTATAATTTAATTTCTCTGTTAAATATGTTTAGCCTTTTTGACTCACCTTTAGTAAAGAGAATCTGGAAGGGGTGAGCTGCATGATTTCCAAAGATAAATCCGAGGAGACTCCGTAGTCCCAAGTCTCTTTTAAGAATACTTGCTTTTGGAATCCAGCTCCCATGCTGTGAGGTGATCCAAAGCCACTCAGTTGTAGATGTTTAAGCAGACCGCCAGAGCTGAGATCTCAGCTTACAATCAGAATCAACCATGTTAGGAGGAAGCTTTCAAGGTGACTCATGGTTACTATCTGACAGCAACCTAAGACAACCCAAGAGCCAACTTCAGTCAACTTCCAGAGCTGAAAGAGATAAAAGCAATAAAATTATTTTTGTTTTATGCCATTAAGTGTGATGTAACTTCCTTATGTCTTTAAGTAACTGGACAGGGGAACACACACACACTGATCTGGAATAGTCTTCAATGCATATTAAAAATAAAAAGGAGAAGGGATACATAATATATAACAATTGTTGTGTTTTATTTCCTAAGTATGTTTGTTCCTTGAGACTTTTCTTTTGTCTCAGAGTGGGTGACTAGGATGTAAAGCTGAGGAACAAAAAGGGATATTTATTATTTCACATTCAGAATAGGGCTGACAACAACTGGGGTCATATCCATCTTAGGGCTTATCTAGTAACAGCTGAATGGCTCTGCTATGCTAGCCACCTCTTCCATATATGTCAGTGATTGGGAGGGTTTGGGCAGGTATCCAAAAAGTAATCTGAGTCCTAGATTATAGTTAGAAATGGAATATTAGACCTTTTTCCTCCCTGTCCAAAGGGGAAATGAGAGGGTCTCTTCTTAAATCCCTTTCCCAATCCAGGTGAGAAGATCTCATACTTGTAAATGTTGAGTGGCCAGCAAGAAGGGATGATTAGCATATTTCCTCAAACTGGGCAATCTGCTTTTGCAATGGAGTTTTCAATATTCTTTCTATAACTATTTCAACAAGTAGTTCTCTCAACAAGAAGGTAAGCATTTTAGAGAGGAACAGAGGACAGGGGAAAGGGAATGGCAGTACATGAGTCTTTATTTTGGTGAGGATGTGTAAATATTCCATGGGTTATATGGACATGTGGGAGGTTTAACCATCTTGCTGATACCCTATCACTGAAGGCAGGAACTCCAGTACCAAACAAATGAGATATAATAAGATCTATTTGTGGGAAATAAAGGAGATCTGGAAAAATTCATATTGAGGCCATATCAACACTATGAAAGCAGAGGTAAAATATTGTCATTTCTACTTACAGAACATGCAACCTGTGCCCCCCGACACACACACCCCACTGGCAAATGCATTTGCCATACAGAGGACTTATCCACTGAAACCAAAGAAACAGTAATAGCCCCAAATATTTATTATTGGTCCTTAACAGAAAAGGTTGTTGAAATTGGTCTAAAAAAATTGATACACCCCTGCTAATAGTAAAAAAAAAAATTGGAATGGCTACACTAATATCATACAAATATGTTTCAGAACAGAATACTGCCAGGGATAAGAAGGATCATTTAATAATGATAAGTGGGTCAATTTACAAAGAGTACATAAAAATCCTAATAGGTTATATATGTAACAGAGTTTCAAAACACATGAAGAAAATCTGGTAGAACTACAAAGTAAAATAGGCAAATCTGCAATTACAGCTGGAGATACAAAATCTTTCTCTCAACATTGGATAGAATACATAGAGAGAAAATTAGTAAAGATATTGAAAATATGAACAGCACTAACAATCAACCTGATCTAATTGACATTTATAGAACACTCCACCCAGCAGCAGGAAAATACACTTTTTTTCCCAAATGCAGACACTTCTTTAAAAAAAATAGATATACCATGCTCTGGGTCATAAAACAAATGCTTTAAAATAGCTTTAAAGTAAAGGTAAAGGTTTAAAAAAATGCTTTAAAGTAGTCCAGTGTGCTCTCCAGTAACAATGGAACTATAAATCAGTAAGAGAATGACACCTAGAAAACTTAAATGTTTGAGAACTGAACACACTTCTAAATAATCCCAAAAGTAGAAGGGAAAAAAGAAAATCAGAAATGATTTTAAATTAAAAGTGAAAATATGACATACTGAATGTGTAGGTTGTATATAAAACAGTACTTAGAGGAAATTTTTATAACATTTTATGCCTACGTTAGAAAAGAAGGACAGTGTTAACTCAAAACCGAAGCTTGTACTGAAAGAAACTAGAAGAAAAATCTGATCCTAAATAAACATAATAAAGGGAATTTTTACAAGAGATGAAATCAGTAAAATGGAAAACAAAAAAATAAAATAATATCACAAGCTAATTTTCTGAAAGAAACCAAATTTAATAAATGCCCTACCCAAACTAACAGATGAAAAAGAATTGCCAAGATGAGCAATCAGATAGTAATAGTCTTTACACATTCTACATAAATTTAAAAAATAAAGAAATTCCAGACAACTTTATGCTTATAAGTTCAGTAACTTAGATGAATAGACATTTATCTTGAAGGGCAAGTATCACCAAAGCTCATTCAAAATGAAATAGGAAATTTGAATAGCCCTATGCCTATTAAGATAATTAAGTTTCCTTGGTAAAAATATTATCCAAATAATATTCCAAACCTAGATGACTTCACTAGTGAATAATACTGAACATTTAATAAAGAAATAATACCAATTCTATACACTTTTAGAAAACTAGAGATGAAGAAATTCTTCTTAGCTATCAGTCTAGCATTATCTTGATTAAAAAAAAAAAACACAAAAAGACGTAAGAACAGAATATCCCTTCAGAGCACAAATGAATAAATTCTTTTTTAAAAATTATTTGTTTAAGAGAGAACGTGAGGGTGAGCATGGGGAGGGGCAAAGGGAGAAGGAGAGAATTGTAAGGAGACTCCCTGCTAAACATGGGGCCCGATTTGGGGCTCCATCCCAGCACACTGATATCATGACCTGAGCTGAAATTAAGAGTTGGACGCTTAACCAACTGAGCCACCCAGATATTCCTAATGAATATATTCTTAACAAAATTTTAGCAAATCAAATCCAACATTATATAAAAATGATAATACATCATGATCAAATGGAATTTATTTTATGAAGTTTGGTTTAATATTTGAAAAAATCAGTATAATTCATATTAACAGACTAAAGAATAAAAACCATATAATCATCTAAATGTTGCAGAAAAGCATTTCAGAAAATGCATCATCCATTCATGAAAAAAGAGTCATAAAAGAACAGCAAGGAACTCCCTCAATCTGACAAAGACTGTTTATGAAAACTCCATAGATAACATCATTGTGTTGAAACAGAAGTGTTTTTCCTCTAAGATTAAGAACAAGGCAAGGATATATACTCTCAACACTTCTATTCAATACGATGATAGAGGACTTTTTTTATTTTTTCAGTGTTCCAAGATTCACTGTAATAAGGCAAGGAAAAGAAAAAGAAAAGAAAAAGAGAAAGAAAGAAAGAGAAAGAAAGAAAGAGAAAGAAACAAAGAAAGAAAGAAAGAAAGAAAGAAAGAAAGAGAAAAAAATAAGGCAAGGAAAAGAAATCCAGATTGAAAAGGAATAAAGTCATTTTTATTCTCAGGTTACATAATAGTCTATACAGCAAATCTCATGTAATTTACCAAAAATAGAATAAGGTTAGGATTACAGAATACTAGGCCATTATAGAAAAATCTATTTTCTGTATGCTAGTGAAAAGCAATTAAAAATTGACATTAAAAATACCATTGACAGGGAGCGCCTGGGTGGCTCAGTGGGTTAAAGCCTCTGCCTTCAGCTCAGGTCATGATCTCAGGGTCCTGGGATCGAGCCCCACATCGGGCTCTCTGCTCAGCGGGGAGCCTGCTTCTCCCTCTCTCGCTGCCTGCTTCTCTGCCTACTTGTGATCTCTCTCTGTCAAATAAATAAATAAAATCTTTAAAAAAAAAATACCATTGATAGTAGCACTAAGAATAGGAAATACTTAGGTATAAATTTGGCAAAAAAGATGTGAAAAAATTCTACACTAAGAACTATAAAACATTTCTGAGAGATTACAGATGACTTAAATTAGTAAGGAGATATAACTTGTTCATTGATGAGGAGACTCAATACTGCTAATATAGCAATTTTATTTAAATTGATCCACAGATTCAATACAAACCCAATGAAAATCAAATCAGGCTCTTTTTTTGTAGGAACCAGAAAACAGATTACAAATTACAAAATATGTATTAAAATACATAAGACTCAGAATAGCCAAAAAAAAAACTTTGAAGAAGAACAAAGTAAGATAATTTATACTATCTAACTTCAGGACTTACAAGCTATAGTAACTATGGAAATGTAGGCATGTGTAGGATGTTCAAAACAGACAGACACACACACACACAGTCTTTTTTTTTTTTTTTAAACAAAGATGCCAAAGCAATTTAACTGGGGAAATTATTATTTTCAACAAACTGGAATGATTTGGAAAGAAAAATATAAATACGTACATAAATAAAACTTTGACCCTTACTTACATGACATACCATATCGTGATTACCTTGAAATGGATCATATACCTAAATCTAAGAGCTAAGTTTATAAAACTTCTGGTAGAAAACACTGGCTAATATCTTAGAAACTTTGGATTTGATAAGGGTTTCTTAAATAAGACTTAAAAAGTATGAATTATTAAAGAATATAATCAAGAATTTGCTCTTCAGCAGGAGAAAATACACTCTTCTAATGCTACTATTGTAGGGAACTAACTGGCTGGGAAGATATCAGAGTAGGAGGATTCTAAGCCCATACTCTTCCACTGATACAACTAGATAACGCTCACATCAGCATAAATAACACAGAAAGTGGCCCAAAGACTGGCAGAATAAACTCCACATTGAAGGAAGTAGTTAGGATGAAGATGCTGTTTGAGAGCAAGACAGACCTTGGCCATCTGTAGTAGGACAGGATCTAATGGTTCTACGGAGAAGGGCAAAAACAAGACTATCTCACAGGAAGCTTGCACAATGAAGATGAATCCCCATAACATTTGGCTTTGAAAGCAAAAAGGTCTGAATCTCATGAGTTCTTACAAACAGTGGGACTTAAAGCTTGGAATTTTGAAAATTGGCAGGCCCAGCTCTGGGTGAAGTCAGAGGGCATTAAGAACAAGACTCCTCACCCTTAAGAGGATAGCATGACAAACAGCCAGCAGAGATACGGCATGGAAGTTTCAGTTTGAAAAACGCTAGGGGCAGATGGGAGAGAGATTTTTTTCATCTCAGAGCATGATCCAGAGAGGTAGGGATCACAGTGAGACCTCTCCATGAACAAAGCAGCAGACAGACACCATTTATCTCACTTAGGCCTCAGTATCAAACCACAGCACCTGCAGGAAGCAGCACAGTGCCAATGCTGGCCACCTAACATGCTTATGCCAAGCCCTGAACTCCTTTGCTTTGTTGATCCACCTTCCCAGTCATGCTTAGCCTCAGTTCTAGTGCTGTGGCTCACACACTCAGATGATCAGCAAAAAACTTACCAACCTGGATTTAGGGGGGCAAGATGGCGGAGAAGTAAGAGATCCTGCAGCAACCGGTCCCCAAAAGTGAGCTGGAAATCTACCAGAACACGCTGAACACCCATGAAATCACTGTGAGGAGAAAGATTTCCCACCCCGGGATCTCTCCCAGAGCAGAAGACAGCAGTGGAGAGGTAAAAGCAAAGTGGGATCACTCGAGCTGATATCGGAGGATAAATAAAAGGGGGAGGGAGCCACCAGAAGCTAACCAAGGACAGTAATACCCCAAAGGAAAGTGCCCGGTGGTGGGGGACCAGCACTAACGTAGAGACCGTTAAAAACACTTAAAAAGGGCAAAAAGTTCAGAGGAGTAATTAGTGGAAGGGGGTGGTCGCGGGCACCAGTGCTTGGACCCACTCTCCCAGGAAGGAGCGCCCCAAAGTGGAACTGGTGGGGGATCCAGTCCGCGATTCCTGAACCTGCAGATTTCCGCTCTCTGCAACAACCTGTGGGCCGGGCGGGCACCTGCGAGCGCCTTTTTTGAGAGTCTGTGGTGATTCAGGAGCCACAGTTTTTCCCGGTGTGCGCCCGCCACCGCGACATTCCCGGCACACTGCAGAGCCTCAGCGATCGCCGCCGGCCGCGGAGAGAACACGGGCAAGCGGCCTGACCTCCCGGGCACCCCTCACGGAGCCGCAGAAAGGCAGCTGGGGTCGCGACTTTCCCAGCCCGCCGCAAGCCTCCCAGTCCGCGCTTGAGAGCCGCAGAAAGGCAAGGCGGCTGGGGTCGCGCGCCACCTCGGACAGGCTGCGCTGGGAGCAGAAATTTCGCGGAGGGGAGTGTGTGTTCTGAACCACACAGAGGGGAGCAGAGACTCGGGCTTCCTGCAACTCAGAGGTCTGAGTGCTTCTGGGCATATTCATTGATTAGACTCCCTGAAAAGGTGAAAAGGCTATAAAAGGCCAAAAACCTTCAGAGAGCGAGAGATTGAGAAACC
>CM052810.1:99802404-99860969 GCA_028533885.1 Nasua narica | reverse complement strand
ACCCTCCTCCACTGTTGGTGGGGATGCAAGTCGGTGCAGCCACTTTGGAAAACAGTATGGAGATTCCTCAGGAAATTAAATATACAGCTACTCTATGACCCTGCAATTGCACTACTTGGTGTTTACCCCAAAGAAGCAGATCCAGTACAAAGAAGGGCCACATGTACCCCGATGTTCATAGCCGCAATGGCCACAATAGCCAAACTGTGGAAAGAACCAAAATGCCCTTCAACAGATGAATGGATAAGGAAGATGTGGTACATCTATACAATGGAATATTATGCCTCCATCAGAAAGGATGAATATCCAACTTTTGTATCAACATGGACAGGACTAGAAGAGATTATGCAGAATGAAATAAGTCAAGCGGAGAGAGGCAATTATCTTATGGTGTCACTTATGTGTGGAGTATAAAGAAAATCATGGAGGGCATCGTGAGAAGGAGGGGTGGGTCGAATGGGGGGAAATCGGAGGGTGTGATGAACCAGGAGAGACTGTGGACTCTGAGCAACAAACTGAGGGTTTTGGAGGGGAGGGGGTGGGCGGGTGGGTCAGCCTGGTGGTGGATATCGAGAGGGGTACGTACTGCATGGAGCACTGGGTGTGGTGCATGAACAATCAATCTTGTAACACTGAAGGATTAAAATAAACAGATTTGGGGGAAAAAAAAAACTTACCAGCCTGCATCTATACCCACAACTTTTGTGGGTCCATGGGTCCAGTGGCAGTGGTGGCAGGTCATGTTTTGCAAGCAGACCAGCACGCACCTTGTTATAAAGTGCCCCACATAGTAAGGCATCAAAGATGCCCACAATAGGCAAAGGGAACCTCTGCAGACAACTGGGCTGAAAGAAAAGCAGCCAGGACTCAACAGCAGTGCACATGCATAGGAGACACTCCCTGAAGCACCTGCTCCTGGGAAATGAGACACCGCACTGCTGGGCACTATAGAATACCTTCTTCATAAAGCTATTACCTTCAAGAGGAGGAGACATGACTGACTTTCCTAACACAGAGAAACAGAGAAACAAAATGAAGAGATAGAGGAATATGTGCAAATTAAAGAAGAGGACAAAACTACACCAAGAGACCCAAGTGAAATGGATATAAGTAATATGCCAGATGGAGAATTTAAAGTAATGATCATAAAAATACTTACTGGACTTGAGAAAAGAGTGGAGGACATTAATGAGACCCTTAAAGAGATTTTTTTAAAAGTCAGAAATGAAGAATATGATAAATGAAATTTAACACTTTAAAATCTTTGAAAAACCCAGTAATAATATGCAAAAAATAGAGAAAGGAATCCAAGTGTATCACAAAAGAAAACAACAAACCATGAAAGAGAGCAAGGATCAGAGAAAAACTAAAAAACCACAAATAACAAAATGGCAATGAATATATCATATGTACGTATCTGTCAATAATTCATTTGTTTGCTTAAAGATTTTATTTATTTATTTGTCAGAGAGAAAGAGAGAACACAAGCAGGGGTTGTGGCAGCCAAAGCAGGCATAGGGAAAAGCAGGCTCCCTTTTGAGCAAGGAGCCCAATGTGGGACTCAATCCCAAAATCATGACCTGAGCTAAAGGCAGATGCTTAACTGACTGAACCACTCAGACGTCCTTCAGTAATTACTTTGAATGTGAACAGACCAAATCCTCCAATCAAAAGATATAAAGTGACAGAGTAGACCAAAAACTCCAAGAGCCATTATATACTGCTTATAAGAGATTCATTTCAGACCTAAAGACACCTGTAGATTTTAAGTAAGGGAATGAACAAATATTTATCTTGCAAATGGATGACAAAACGAAGCTGAGGGAATGGTAACTTCTATCAGACAAAATAGGCTTTAAAACAAAGGCTGTAACAAGAGACAAAGGAGGACACTATATAATAATAAAGGGGACAACCCAACAAGAAGGTATAACAATTGTAAATATTTATGCACCCAACATGGGAACACCCAAATGAATAAAACGGTTAATAGTAAACATAAAGGAATTAATTGGTAGTAATACAGTGATAGTAGGGGACTTTAACACCCCACTTACTTCAATGGGCAGATCGGCCAAACAGAAAATCAACAAGAAAACAGTGGCTTGGAATGATACACTGGACCAGATGGACTTAACAGATATATTCAGAACATTCCATCTTAAAACAGCAGAATACACATTCTTTTCAAGTGCACATGAAACATTCTCCAGAATAGACCACATATTGGGCCACAAAACAAATCTTAACAGATTCAAAAACACTGAAGTCATACCGTGCATTTTTTCCTGACTACAACACTAGGAAACTAGAAATCAACCGCAAGTAAGTATCTGGAAAGAGCACGAATCCATGGAGGTTAAATAACATGCTACTAAACAATAAACAGATCGACCAAGAAATCAAAGAAGAACCTAAAAATTACATGGAGACAAATGAAAATGAAAAGACAATGACCCAAAATCATTGGGATACTGCAAAAGGTATTCAAAGGGAAGTTTACAGGAATAGATACCTACCTTCATGATGCAAGAAAATTTTCAGATAAACAACCTAAGGAGCTACAATAAGGACCAAATGAAACCAAAAACCAGCAGAAAAAAGGAAACAATAAAGATTAGAGCAGAAATAAATGACAGAAATTTAAAAAAACAATAGAACAGATCAATGAAACCAGGAACCATTTCTTTGAAAAGATCAACAAAACTGATAAACCTCTTGTCAGACTCACAAAAGAAAGAAAGAAAGAAAAAGAAGAAAAAAGAAAAAAGGAGGGCTCAAAAAAAATCACAAAATACAAATTGTATGAGAATTATGAAAAATTATATAACAAAAAATTGGACAAAATAGAAGACATCTATAAATTCTTAGACATATATAACTTATCAAAACTGAAGCAGAAAGAAATAGAAAATTTGGACAGACTGATTATCAGCCATGAACTGAATCAGTAATCAAACTCCCAACAAACAAAAGTCCAGGACCAGACAGGTTCACAAATTTTACCAAATGTCTAAAGAGTTAGCACCTATTCTCAAACTATTTCAAAAATTGGAAGAGGAGGGAAAATTTCCAAATTATTCTATGAGTCAGTTTTACCCTGATACCAAAGCCAAATAAAGACATCACAAAAAGGAGAACTACAGGTCAATATCCCTGATGAACAAAATTACAAAAATGTTCAACAAAAATCTAGAGAACACAGGCAGTGACCTCTTCCACCTTGAGCACAGGAACTTCTTGCAAAACGCATCTCTGAAGGCAAAGGAAACAAAACCAAAAATGAACTATTGGGACTTCATCAAGGTAAAAATCTTCCGCATTCCTTTTTTAGATTTATTTATTTATTTGACAGAGAAAGACACAGCGAGAGAGGGAACACAAGCAGGGGGAGTGGGAGAAGGAGAAGCAGGCTTCCTGTCGAGGAGGGAGCCCGATGCGGGGCTCGATCCCAGGACTCTGGGATCATGACCCGAGCCGAAGGCAGACACTTAACGACTGAGCCACTCAGGTGCCCCAAAAATCTTCCGCATTCCTAGGGAAACAGTCAACAAAACCTAAAGGCAACCCACAGAATGGGAGACAGTATTTTCAAATGATATAACAGATAAAGGGATTCAACACCCAAAAAATAAATAATCCAAGTCAAGAAATGGGCAGAAGCTATGAACAGACACTTCTCCAAAGACAACATACACATGGCCAACAGACACATGAAAAAATGCTCCACATCACTTGTCATCAGGGAAATACAAATCAAATCCACAATGAGATACCACCTTACGCTAGTCAGAATGGCTAAAATTAACAAGACAGGAAACAACAAATGTTGGCAAGGATGTGAAGAAAGGGGAACCCTTCTACACAGTTGGTGGGAATGCAAGCTGGTACAGCCACTCTGGAAAACAGTATGTAGGTTTCTCAGGAAGTTAAAAATAGAGCTACCCTATGACCCAGGAATTGCACTACTGGGTGTATACCCCAAAGATACAGATGTAGTGAAAAGAAGGGGCACCTGCTACCCCAGTGTTCATAGCAGCAATGTCCACAATAATCTAACTGTGGAAGGAACTGCGATATCCCTCAACAGATGAACAGATAAAGAAGATGTGGTCCATATATACAATGGAATATTACTCAGCCATCAGAAAGGATGAATACCCACCTTTTATACTGACATGGATGGAACTGGAGGGATTACACTAAGTGAAATAAGACAATCAGAGAAAGACAATTATCATAAGGTTTCACTCATGTGGAATATAAGAAATAGTGCATAGGATCATAGGGGAGGGAGGGAAAACTGAATGGGAAGAAATCAAAGAGGGAGCCAAACCATGAGAGACTCTTGACTCTGGGAAACAAACTGAAGGTTGTGGAAGGGGAGGTGGGTGGGCAGATTGAGTAACTGGGTAATGGGCATTAAGGAGGGCAAGTGATCCAATGAGCACTGGGTGTTATACACAACTAATGAATCACTTAACACTACACCAAAACTAACAGTATGCTATAGTTGGCTAATCGAATTTAAATTAAAAAAAAAAAAAGGAAAAACAAACAAATCCAACAACACATTAAAAAAAAAATCATTCACTGTCATCAAATGGGATTTGTTCCTGGGATGCAAGGATAGTTCAATATCTTAATCAACGTCATACATTACATCAATAAGACAAAGGGTAAAAACCATATGATCATTTCAACAGGTGCAGAAAATATCATTTGACAAAATACAAAATCTATTCATGATAAAAACCCTCAAGAAAGTGGGATTAGAAGGAACATATGACAACATAATAAAGGCCTTTTATGAAAAACCCACAGAAAACATCATACTCAATAGGGAAAAAACTGACAGCTTTTCCCCTAAGATCAGGAACAAGACAAGGATGTCCAATCTCATCACTTTCATTCAACATAGTACTGGAAGTCCTAGACACAACAATGAGACAATAAAAAGAAAAGGCATCCACATTGGTAAGGAAGAAGTAAAACTTACTATATGCAGATGACATGATACTACACATCAGAAACCCTAAAGACTCCACCAAAAAATACCAGAACTGATAAATGAATCCAGTAAATTCGAAGGATATAAAAATCATTGTACTGAAATCTGAGGGAGGGAGGGAGAGAGAAAGATAAGCCAAGAAAACAGACTCTTAACTATTGAGAACAAACTGATGGTTACCGGAGGGAAATGGGATGAGTGAAGTAGGTGATGGAGATTAAGTGTATACTTATCATGATGAACACCAAGTAATATATAGAATTGCTGAATTACTATATTGTATACCTGAAACTAATATAACACTGGATGCTAATTATACTTGAAATAAACAAAAATACATTTTAAAAATAAGGGATGCCTGGGTGGCTCAGTTGGTTAAGCGTCTGCCTTCGGCTCAGGTCATGATCTCAGAGTCCTGGGATGGAGTCCCGCACCCGCTCAGGGTGGGGAGCCTCCTTCTTCCTCTCCTTCCCGTTTATGCTCTTTCTCTCAAATAAAATCTTTTAAAAATTTTTTTAAATAAAAATAACAAAATAAAGCTACAATTGTGAAAATGAAACAGCAGGCAACCAACTAGGATAAAATACTTGCAAATTATATCTCTGACAAAGAGCTTATATGTAGAATTTAAAAGAATTCTTTAAAGAACCCTTAAAATTCTTGTAAGACAAGATCACACATAGCCCAACTAAAAATGGACAGAAAATTTGAAGACATTTCATTAAAAGAAACTAACACATGGCAAATAAGCACATGAAATACATTTAACACCAATTGATTTAGGGAATGCAAATTAAGCCCTGCTATGACATCCCTTGACACTCCTTAGAATGGCTAGAATTTTAAAAGGATTGATCATATTAGGTGAATAAAATTCACCAGTAAAGCAACTAGAACAGTCATATAGTAGATATTGGAAAATAAAATGGCACAACTCCTTTGGAAAACAGATCAGCAGTTAAAAAAATTAAATATATACCTCCCCTAAACCTCAGCCATTTCACTCCTACTCACTCATAATAAATACGAGCTTCATTCTGTAACAGAGTTTATTCATAATTATTCACAGCACCTCTATAATAGTTAACATTGGATACAAAATATCTAACAGATGAATGGTTAAACAAATTGTGGAATACGGCAGAATACTACTCAGAAATAAAAAGGAAAGAACTAGTAATAATATGTAAGAACATGTAATAATATGGCTGAATCTTAAAGTAACTGTATTAGGTCAAAGAAAACAAATATAAAGTACATACTCCACAAATTCCTTTTATATAAAATTCTAGAAGATGCAAACTAATACATAGCAAGAGAAAGCATGTCAGTTGTGGCCTGTGGACATGGGTAAAGGGAGGGAAGAATTGATTTTAATGAGTATAAAGGAAATTTTGGGGGTGATTAATTTGTTTGTCATTTACATTGTAGTTATGGCTTTATGGTTGTTAACATCTCTTAAAGTTTATCAGTTGTACATTTCAGATTTACAGATTATTGTACTTCAATAAGTATTTAAAAGGAAATTACCAAGACTTGTTTATCAAAGAACAACACTGAGAGTTAAAGGAAAACTGCAGACTGGGTGAATACATTTGCCACATATATATTTTTACCATGGACTTGTAAGTAAAATATATAATGTGTTCATAAAAATAAACAGTAAAGACAATCCATTTTTAAATGGGCAAATATTTAAATAGGCACCCCATAAAAGATACCAACTTTCCAATAAGCATTTAAAAAGATACTTAGCGTAATTAGTAATGAGGGAAATGCAAATTAAAACTACACAAGACCCATCAATACAGGTAAAATTGAAGGAACCAACACCACCAAATCTTCCCAAGCATGTAGGATAACAGAAACATGCAGTGTTGATTTAATGTTTATTGTTACAATCACATTGGTAAACTAGCAGTATATACTAAAGGTAAACATAAATATACCCTATGGCCCAGTAATTTCAATCTTGAATATCAAGCAATGGAAATGAGTGTTAATGTCTAAGAAAAGACATGAAAAATAATGTTCATAATTTTATTCATCATAGCCCTAGTCTGTAAACAACCAAATGCCAAATAATTTTAGGAAAGGCATGGAATATTAGACAAGAAAAATGAATGAGCTCCCTAACTAGGTATGAACTTAGGATGGTTATAATTGCTATGTCACTGTAGATTCATCAATTGTGACAACTATCAATGTGGCAGGGCATGTTGATAATGGGGGAGGCCAGACACAGGTGGGGACAGGAAGTATACAGGAAATCTCTGTACCTTTCTTTCAATTCTGTTGTGAACCTGAAACTACTCTAAAAAAAAAAAAAGTCTTTAGAAAAAAATGAACTACTATTTTTACAACAGCATCAATAAATTCACACGCATGTTGAATGAAAGAATATGGATAAAAATATGTTTATTGGGCCCCTGGGTGGCGCAGTTGGTTGAGCGACTGCCTTCGGCTCAGGTCATGATCCCGGAGTCCCCGGATCGAGTCCCACATCGGGCTCCCAGCTCCATGGGGAGTCCGCTTCTCACTCTGACCTGCTCTCTCTCACTCTCTCTTTCCTAATAAATAAATAAATAAAATCTTTAAAAAAAAAAAAAAAAAAAAAAAAAAAAATATGTTTATTATTCCATTCATATGAATTTTTTATAGCTACCCATTAGGAGGCTACAAAGGGAATCTTCTGAAGTTCTGGAAATAATCTAGTTATTTGGCTGTATGTTATGTAAAATATCATGAAATTGTACAAATTTTTTGCCCTTTAAGTTATATTTTGTTTAAAAAAAAGAAAAACTAAGTGTAAATCTCTACAAATGTAAACCCGAAGAACTGAATTTAGATATATACTTACATGAAAGCATACACAAACTCATAGATACTAAATACAAAGATGGATACATGCAAGTATACTAATGGACTATTTCTGAAAAGATACACAAGCAACTAATTACTGGAAGGAATGGGAGCTATACTTATTATATTCTTTTGCATCTTTTGGAAGTTGTACCCTCTACACGTATTTCCTATTTTAAAAAATAAAGGGAGTGTAAGGAGAAAACATTAACAAAATATTACATCTCTGCTCTGGAGTCTGTTTAACTTATATTAATTTTTTGGTTCTATAACCTGGGACACAATGTTTAAAAAAAACAGTTTGAAATAACCTAAATTAACATGTAGAAAGTTGTACAGAATTTGGTTTAGAATTAGAATCCTAAATTCTGGTTTTTAATCCTTAATATTCATGAATTTAAGAATATAATCAAAATTTTCTAATAGAACTGTTTTTCAATGAATTAATTACACAATTGAAAGTCCATTGCTTCTCATCCAAAGACATCAAGACATCAAGAACATTGTGGGCAGGAATAAGGAAACTTCAGACTATAGGTTCTATTGTTCTATTGTTATAAGACTGAGCTTTTCAGTACAAATTGGAATAACTTTTGTTATTGTATCAATTTTTTGTGCTTTCTTCACTTCTTGCAGAGGTATAATTTGGGACATCATTCAGCCAAAAACTTAAGTAGCACTAAGAACCCCAAGGCTTAAGAGGGCCTACACAACTTTATAAAAGTTTGGAGAACTGAAATCATTGATGGATGTTAAGAAACTGAAGTACATTGTCCTTAGATTGATTCTCCAGAGAAGTTTTGATCAAACTGAAGAAAAGCATGTGAGTTTCCTTGCATTGGCTCCAATTTAGAGACTCATGTCGATATGGCCTTTCCAGGGATGTTAGGCGCCAATGTTGAAACTGTACTTTAAAGAGCACCAAAGTTAAAATTCACAAGCTAAGGAACAACTTGTTTTCACAGCAATGAGAGTTGGCATGGCAAACACTTCTCAGTGGTGACTTACATACTTATTCAGTGATTTAGACTGCTTCTCTGGCACGGGTCAAATGGCATATTAACATGGGATATAATCCTTTCTCACTCTGTAGGCAATGGCTCAGTGTGATATTGGCACCATATTAAGCTTCATTAACCCTACAACACGTTGCCTTCTTACTCTTGGCACTCTCCTGCAGGCTGCAGGCAGTAACCCATGAGTAATCTGATTACCTACAACCGACTGTAGCCGCATGGAATGGAGGCTGACTACAGAGTGGAACACAATTACAGTCTTTTGAGATTCAATTAGAAAGCTGTTGGTAGAGCTTCATTTCTGTAACTGGCTCCAATAACCCCTTGTGAACTGCACGTTTCTTTAAGAGCTCATAGTAAATAATGAACTTAAAAAGCTTCACCTTTTCTTCATATGCCTTTTAGAATTTTCCTGAAGTGCATAACAAACCAGGTTTTCAGTTCGAAACAATAACTATTTCCATAGACTATGTGGGATTATTATTTGTTTTTGCCTTCTCCAAAGGGGAAATGTTATTCATCTCTTCCACAGAATTATTCTGATTTTAGTCTTCTTTGTAAACGGACATTAAAAATAATACTGCTTAGCATGGAACTGAACATTATTGTTCAGTTCAAAGGCTAACTGTCCTTTAAATAAAACCAGAGGTTAAGAAAAATTGAGGTGTGCATGTGAAAAACTAAAATTAAAACAAGGATGTTCTAGACTGGATTATGTCATTCTGTGACTTCTTGAACATCAGTTATACTAGGTACACATATCCATAAGGTGTCATTCTTTGCTCACTGGTGGTCTGAATTTCTAATTGCACATTTAAAATGAAATGGTTTTAAAATGCATACTTGGAAGAAACATATTAATTAGAAGATATTTCATGTATATTAGAATATATTTGGTAATGGAGTGTTTATATACTGAATTATTTTTGCTCCTGAAGTGCCTCATCTTGCTTATTTATCGTGGGATTTGCTTTTTCTATTCTGAGAATTCTAGAATTAATATGAATTTTAGAGGCAGACTTGAGCTTTGAATCCCAGCTTTGCTATAATCTATGAGATCTTTAGATTTAATTTTTTTGAACCTAAGTTTTCACTATTTTGAAAAAGGGAATAAAAATACCTTATGACAGTGTTGTTGCAATGATTAACAACACACAATGAAGGGAATGGCACAGGGCATGGTATATAGTAAACGCTCAACACATATGCTTTTCTTTCTTACTAAATTCCTAGATCCCACTGGAATTGTCACTGGCGTATGTGAAATCATCTTTGTTTTTACTACTATGTATAACAATTATCTTGTTTAATGAAATAAGCATCTATTTTTATGCCATGAAACTAAAGAATCATCACTAATTATTGAAATGCATTACTTATAGGCATTTATTTGAATCCCTGAGTTTCAGTAAGTGGTATCTGAGTATGAGTGAATAGAATATTTTCCTCTTATTCCCATTGTTCTTTTTTCAAAGAAAATTTGAATACACAATCAGTTCATTAAATTCAACCAATATCCAAAAAACTCAAGCTAACACTCCAGACTAATAATGCCAGTTCCTTGACCTCTGTGAGGTGAATGCATGGAGTCTGAAAATGAAAGCATTTTCATATCAGAAAGCTGGATGTTTATAAAGGCACAGAGCATATGAAGATCTCTCCACTTGACTCTGCAAGTAAACAGCTAGTAAACTGCTGAATGCTAAACACTTTCTTCAAAATAGTGAAAGGTATGACTGAGGACATCACTTTCCTCCCTTGCATCTGTATATTACCATGTGTCCGATGAATACACACTGTAACTGCAGAAGCAGTTTGTATTTGATAGCCACTAGTGTGGGAAGCCATGTTACCTATTAGCATCCATGAGTCAGACGGCTTAGTTAAGTCTAGTCATCACTTACAATAATTTAATCAGACTACCATTTACCCATTTTGTGGTCTAACATGACATAGCTCACTTTATCATTATCCATAATGAGTCACTCCATGTCAAGAGAACTGGTCAAGCTTAGCATTTGTTATTAATCACCAAGATTTTAGGGACAATTTTTCAAAGTTTCACTAATACACATTGCTAGATTTCTATTATTTTAACTATAGCTGGCTCATTAATACAGGAAAGCCCAATGGAACTCTGAATTCCAAAGTGTCTTGTCTTAATCTGAACTACTTTTCAAAGAATAACCTAAAGGCAGCACTGGCTACATCACCAGGCATGGATACATCTGGAAAAATAGAAAGCCAGTATATGTTGGTTTATTCTTCTACTCTTGCTTTTCATTTAACCCTTAGGCATGTCCATATCACCAGTGGGAAATCTGGATCGATAATAGTTCAGATTAAAGAAATGGAAGGTTTTATGGAGTTGGTTTCAACTTTTCAAGCATCAGATAAAATAAGCTCTTTTTAAAAAGTACAGAAACTCAATTTGTAGATTGTTTGGTCAATACTGTTCATAACTTTCATGAAAGCATTCCAAGTCTTTTCCTTTTTGGAGCTAAGCCTAGAGTAAGATAATCAACAAAACAAAGCTCGGCAACAAATTGTTATTTTATTTGTTCTCACATGCCCTCCCCCATGCTTTTCTTTTTTTTTTAGTCTATTCCTTCATCTGTAGCTAAGATTCTATTACCCTTGCCTAGACTAGCAGACTAACAGATTTCATACTTTTCTGCCTCCAGAATTTGTACTTCCTACCCATCATGATTTCTCCTATCCACGTATTTCTCTTTTCATATTGATCTTCTTTGAAAATGCCACCAACAGCTTTCACTTGTCTGTTCTTGTTCTTAGGCCAACCTTAGTTGATCCTTATGTTTCTTTCGCCCCATATACAAACTTTAAAAATATTAATAAATCAGATTTTACTGAAGCTTTTCATAAAGAGAGAGAGTGTAAAGTTACAGGGTATACATAGTCAAATAGCACCCAAATGCCCTCTAAACATGTCTGCTCTTCTTCCAAAATTCCTCTTCTCCCAGGCACTACTACCTCATCCTTTCCTTTTTTAGGAAACTTTATCTCTTCTCCCATTGCATCTTTACTTCTTAATCTGGCTCAGAAAAACAAAGGATCCGCCTCGGCATCTGGGTGGGCATAGGGTTAAGAGTAGTGATATAAATAACTTATTTCACTATGAGTCACACATGCATTATTTCATTTAATCTTCAAAACACTCCAAATGAGAAAAATTGAGCATCAGAAAAGCTCAGTACCCAACACCAAATTTAAGGGGCAGAGTTCAGAGATGGACCAGGTCAAGCTAGCTCTGAAAGCTTTGTCATTGCTACCAAACTACTATGAGGTAATTTTAGGTGATAGTTAAGCTTTTAAATATTTGGTAATTATGTACTTATTGTAATATACATTTTAAAATATGATAAAACAAACATGATTTTATAGATACTATTATTTAATAACAAAAACAAGCAGGTTGATTCAAATTTATTTTCATATAAATTATTAATTGATAGCATAGGTAGCCTCCAGATGTGGGAAAGAACTAATTAAAGTTGTGGAAATACTATATGACTGTACACTTTCTAGTTCTGCCACCTGCTCTCTATGAATCTCCATACAGTATTAATTTGGTCTCTATGCTTCTTCATTACCTTCTCTATCTAAAACGTCCAGCTTGCCTCATGTTTTCTCACTAAGATCCTGCTTAAATGCATTCCATTCATACAACCTTCTCTAGCTGACCTGACCTCTCCTGAAGACCTGCATCCATACACTGACATGGCACTGAGTGTAGTATATACTTTTTTTTGTAGTATATACTTTTTTGAGGATATTTATTCATGTGTTTGTTCCATTCTATTTACCTATTTCGGTCTGGGACTTCCTAACATATAACCCTACAGCTCTCCTTCCCACAGCACTAGGCTTAAACATAGGCACCCAGTATAAGGTGCTAAAGAGGTAAAAAAAAAAAAAAAAAAAGAAAAGAAAAAAAAGGACTGAGCTCAAATCCCACCACCTGTAACTTATTAACTCTGGGATTAAGGACAAACAAAATTTGAGTCTCTGTGAAGATTATATAACTAGTGTATTTAACATGAATATAGTATCTTACCAGATAGCGAATATACATTAGTGTTTTCTGTTTCTACCTCCAATGTTAATCTGCAGAAAGAATTGACATAATTTAAGCTTCACCCCTAATTGTTACATGCTCTTACACGTAACTTAGGTATTATTCAGATAATATTCAGCAAAGTATACATTTTCCCAAATGCTCATAAGATTTATATGAGGATTTATCTGGATGCATGTGACTGGACAACACTACTCAAACTAGTATATGAAAAAGAAGTCTTAAAATTGAGAAAAAGAATGTGAATGAATGAATAATCATGGCCTCAAGAAACTACAAAGTCCCAGGGTTAGGATTTGGTTCAGACCTAGCTCGATCTAGGGTATACAAGTAATGTCACCAAAGTTCTGTTTCCCTCCATCTCTCCTTTCCCTGTGTTAGATTTATGAGGTAGAATGAACACAAGCATTCTAGGACTGGTGTAACACACATCATTGGTACTTCACTCACATTCTTTCAGTATACGCTGTTCCAGTAACATGCTAACAGCATCCTGTAGCCCTTACCTTTGCCTCCACCCTAGGATATTCTTTTGGCCCTGCTAATCCACAGGGCAAGAAGGCAGTAAGGAGGATTGCCCCTGGTAGCATCCCTCAAACAATGTTTCAGGAAAAGAGGGTACAGACTTCAGCTCCCTCTCTCCTCTGTAAAGATATCTTGGAGGCATGGTTTTCACTATCTCTCAGAACTCCCTAGTAAGATTGGATACTAGTTGCCATAGTAGAAACCCATTTGGTAACATACCATTTATTGGCTTCTCTCCCTTCCCTGGCTCACTTCTCCATTTTTCTTCTCCCTAAGACAAGCTTTCACATTAATTACTTATGCAAAACTCCTGATCTTGGGGTCTGCTTCTGGGAGGAATCCAGTCCTCCTCACCCCTCCAAAAAACTGGTAATATCTAGTCATTTCCAAACTTTCCTGAATAGAATTTTCTCATTGCAATTAGTTTCATGAAGACTAAATAGTTACATTGGGATGGTCATGATATGTGAATATAAGAAAAAATCCTCTAGATGAGTGAACATAATGGCTGAGAACACACTGGCTGGGATGCAGGTGAGGGGCATACTTCTTCCTGCCACCCCCCACCTTTTCTTCCTACTGAAAATTTCTTCTTTTGCTATCATGTCAAGGGTATCTAAGACTCATGAAAGAATTTTAAACCAGGTTTAAAAACACTTGAAAAAGAACAAATCTGGAGGTATAACAATCTCAGACTTCAAGATATTCCACAAAGCTGTAGTAATCAAAACAGTATAGTACTAGCACAAAACAGACACATAGCTAGATCAATGGAACAGAAAAGAGTCCAGAAATAAACCCACACTTACATGGTCAATTAATCTATGACTAAGGAGGAAAGAATATCCAATAGGTAAAAGTGGTGTTGGGAAAACTGGACCACTTTCTTACACCACCCACAAAAATAAACTCAAAATCGATTAAAGACATAAATAGGAGACCTGAAACCATGAAATTCCTAGAAGAAAATATAGGCATTAATTTTTTTGAAATAAGCTGTAGAAATATTTTTTTTAGATATGTCTTCTGGCAAGGGGAAACAAAAGCAAAAATAAACTATTGACAACATCAAAATAATCTTTTGCACAGAGAAGGAAACCATCAACATGAATGGGAGAAGATTTTTGCAGATGATATATCCAATAAGGTGTTAATATCCAAAACATATAAAGAACTTATACAACTTAACAAGAACAAAAAATAGGGGCCCCTGGGTGGCTCGGTGGGTTGAGGCCTCTGCCTTCGGCTCAGGTCATGATCTCAGGGTCCTGGGATCGAGCCCTGCATTGGGCTCTCTGCTCAGCGGGGAGCCTGCTTCCCCCTCTCTCTCTGCCTGCCTCTCTGCCTACTTGTGATCTCTGTGTCAAATAAATAAAATCTTTAAAAAAAAAAAACAGGA
Organism: Nasua narica; assembly: GCA_028533885.1. NCBI lineage: Eukaryota > Metazoa > Chordata > Mammalia > Carnivora > Procyonidae > Nasua > Nasua narica. The sequence continues at coordinate 99,846,057 of CM052810.1, read as the reverse complement.
ACAAAAAATAAAACAAAAAACCTCCAAATAATTGATTTCTTAAAAAAAAAATGGGTGGAGGACAGAAGTAGACATTTCCAAAGAAAACAGTCAACGGATATATGAAAGACCATTAACAATCAGGGCAATGCAAATTAAAACCACAATGAGATATCACTTTACCCTTGTCAGACTTGCTAAAATAATAAAAAAAAAAAAAACACAAGAAAGAACAAGTGTTGGTGAGGATCTAGAGAAAAAGGAACCCTCATGCACTATTGGTGGAAGTGCAAATTGGTGCAGCCACTGTGAAAAACAGATTGGAGTTTCCTCAAAAAATTAAAAATAGAATTGCCATAAGATCCAGTAATTCCACTCTTGGGTATTTACCCAAAGACCATGAAAACACTAATTTGAAAAGATATATGCCAACGTATTTTATTGCAGCATTATTTATAATAGTAAGATATGGAAGCAACCCAAGTGTCCATCAATAATGAATGGATAAAACACACACACACAATTGGAATACTGCTCAACCATAAAAGAATGAAATCTTTCCATTGCAACAACATGGATGGAACACAACACTAAGTGAAAAGTGCGAAAGAGACAAATGCCATGTGATTTCACTCTGTGGAAGAAACAAAACAAATGACAAAGGAAAAAAAAAAAGAGACAACAATCAAAGACTCTTAGAGAACAAACTGGTGTTTGGTAGAAGGGAGGTGGGTGGAGAGAGAGGGATGAGGAATGGGTAAAATAGATAAAGGGGATTAAGAGTATACTTATTTCCATGAGCACTGAGAAATGTACACAACTTTTGAATCATGTTACACCTCAAACTAACGTAAGACATGTTATGTATGTTATGTACAAGTATGTTAATTATACTTCAGGGAAAAAAAAGAGAAACACTTAGCTCAAATGTAAGCTCAGATTTCACATCTGATGCAAGAAAAACACAATCACTTTTATCATTCTAATCTGTCACTAGACAGCACAGTTTACCCTTTGATCCAATAAATTTCTATAAATGAGATATGTGGAAAAACAAAGAAGATAAAATCATACTTATATATTCAATAAATATAGTGAAATTCTTGTTATCAACTATAAGTAGAGAACAGTCTCAATTCTCAAGGAAACTTTAATCTAGTGGCAAGAGAAGATTGGATGAAAAATAGAGTATAGGGAATCTGAAAATATCTGTGAAGGTTGTATAAGCAAACACTTTGGAGTTTGGAAAATGGAAAACAAAGGTGATCAAGAAAGAACCAATGTGAACAGGGACAAAATGATGTCAAAAATATATGTTCAGGCAAACATTAAATTGATTGATTTAGCCAATAGGGCTTCAGAATGACCTTTTTCAGATATCCCTTACACATGCAGTTTGTATATTGGAGATTTTGAAATGTTGCTTTTCCATCATTTGCATTTGGGTGCTGGGAAAGGATGAAGGGGGAGTGAAGTTGAAAGGAAGAATATGAAGTTGGTGACCTCACTTGTAGTTCCTTCTAGATCTCCTTTGTAAGTTTTTCTTCTCAAGCCTCTTAACTTGGAGTATTTCCTACTTCTAGCTTTTTATTATTATTATTATTATTATTATTATTGAATTACAGCCTTGATGATCCATATATCCCAGTATCTTTATTATCTATATGCTGGTGACTCACCAGTTAGCTTCTCAGTTCAAAGCACTCTCACATAAGCTACAAGACTGAATTTATACAACTTATCAAAATCTCTACTTATATGTCTAATAAATACCTCAAACTTAACATGTCTAAGACTGCAATTATCTTCTTTCCCATAAAATTTGATCTATAATAGCCTTTCTCAGCTCCATTGATGGCAACTCATCCTTTCATTTACTTAGCCCAATAAACCTTGAAAGTCATTCTAAAATATTTTCTTTCATAACTGCACATCCAATCCAATGTGAAATCCTGTTGGCTTTACCTTCTAGATATATACAGATTACTTCACACCTACCTTCATTGTTACCTTCCAGGGCCCAACTGTCATCATTTTCACCTGGATATTGCATTTGCCTTCTACTGGTTTGCAGTCTTTTATCCTTCTTTTACTTGAGATTATTGGTAATCCTCAAGTCATTCCTCTGCTCAAAACACTGCTGTCCCATTTATCGCAGAATAAAAAAAAGGCTTAGAGTGGATTAGAAGGCCTTATGTGATTTGGCTTCCTGTCACCTTTCTGAGCACTCTTCTACTGAACTTTCCTTGATCAGTCTACTCCAGAGCACGGCCTCCTTGACATTCCTGAAGGCTGACTATCTCTGTCCTGCTTTAGGACCTTATTTGTGCTATTTGTTATGCCTTCCATTTTCTTGCTCTAGCTAGTTGTTTGACTCAGTGTCTTACCTCTTCCAGCTCTATGCTCAAATACAACTGTCTCAACAAGGCCCTAAGCATCCATTAAAACCTGCTGCAATCTAGGCAGAGTTCTCTCCCCATCTTATTCCCTGACACTTCCTATATTATTTCTCTATGCTGAGTAAAAAATTGCCAACAAATATAGTGGCTTAAAACTGTTTGAATTTATTAGCTCAGAGTTCTCTATAGGTCAGAAGCCTGGCATAGTTTAGCTGAGTTCTCTGCCTAGGATCTCACAAGGCTGACATAAAGGTTAGGCTCTTATCTGGACACCATAGGGAAGAATCCACTTCCAAGCTCATTCACCTTGTTGGCAGAATTCACTTCTTTGTGGTTGTAGAGCTGAGGTCTCCATTCTTCACTGGCTGTCAGCCAGAATCCTTGTTTTCAGTTCCTAAACACCCAAAAGACTTCCTGCAATCTTTTTCACACATGGCCCTGCATCTTTTAACCCACAATGGCACATTGCATCCTTACTATCCTTCAAGTCCCTCTGACTTTCCCTCTCCCCTTGCTTCTGTTTTTAAGAGCTCATGTGATTTCATTGAGCTCAGTGGAACAATCTAAAATAATCCCCGTTTTAAGGTCAACTGACTAGTAATCTTAAGTGTATCTGCAAAGTCCCTTTTGCCATGTAATGTAACATATTCACAAGAACAATAACAGGGAGTAAAGGTGATGGGGGACAAAATTCTGCCTACTACAACTCTTAAGCACCAAGAACAATGTCTTCCTGGCACATAGTACAGATGAATGATTATGTGGCAGCAGATACCTGAATTAGAGATTTTATTTGTAGAAAGTTGGGTTTGGCATATTGCACTGGAAGAACAGCTTCTGAATCCTTCCAATTTGGATGTACTGGAATGTGAAAAATCACTTTTGTTTGTTTTGATCTTTGAAGAAGGAAAAATCAGGAAATGAGAGAGGAGAGAGGAAAAATGATAAATTGGAAGGATCAAGATTGGGAGAGAGTAAGAGAATACCCAAGGCCATATGCATGAGAGCCTTTGACTTTGTTTCACACAAAGTAGAGATTTTTCACCTTTGTTAATATTGTCAGTCCCACGACTCTCACTCTTGTGTGCCAGATGTATTTTTCCATGCTCTTAGAACTGTAATTGTTTAACAAACCAGATACCCTTAGAGGTTTGCTTGTACCTATAGACACATATTCTGCCTGTAATATGAAATCTGGTAGATCCAGCAAGTCCACAAGGGTGGCCAGGAACTGGGAGGCTTGGGATGGAATTCATGGCTTTTTCTCCTTGGCAGTAACACATTATCATTTTATCTTTATTATATTAAAACATAGGACATTTGAACTTAAATATGAGAAATTACTTCATTTCCTACATGAATGCTTAAACTCCATAGGGAAATTGATTTGGTAATTATGATAATGTTTGAATATCAGAAAATTTTAGATTAATTAAAAATGATAAATTAGTCATTTTTCAGCCTTGTGTCTGGCTTCACTCAACCATGAATATGTTGCCAATTTAGAATTTTTCTTTTTTCTTCAGAGTGAATTCCCAGAGTTCACATACAAAGTACAGGGGTTCAGCAGGCCAATCTTTTCCTTTACTATCCACACTTAGCTCTTTCAATTGGCAAGCTAGTAGAATCCTTTCCCTGAGATGACAGCTTGGGTGCCCTTTCTGCACCCAATTCTGCATGGCCCTTTCACTTTCCAAGGAAATTATACTAGCAAAAAGAAATTATGTTAGAAAAAAATTCCTTAACTTATAGAATAAAAAATTTTCCTTCTAAATTGGTCATTACTTCTACTAGTTCTTCTTCTTTCAGTCATAAAACAAATCTACGTGGAATATTCTCTTATATGACAGACATGGACTATGTATCAGAAAGACAGGATTTGGGAATGGGTTCAAATAGTTTGAATTTATTGACTGAATTCTGGTGGAGAATCAGTCAATTATGGGAGAGAGAATGAATGTTTTTGGGAGATAGTAGGGAAACTGTGTGACCTCCAGTTGGAGAGGGAAAACAATAGTCTGTATACAGACTGCAAGTTAGGAATGGTTTTGCATTGAGAATCTGAGAAGACTGTAAAGTAGAAGGATCCTAAGCTCACCTTGTCCTGTGGACACGCTGAAGCAACAACTACATGTATTGTACTCACTCTGAAAATGATCTGAAGACTGGTACAAGAGATCTTCCATAGCTGGTCATAGAGAGAAGCCCATATCCAAAAGGATAGGAGAGGCAAAGACATGGTTGGTAACAAAACCCTCAGCATGACTAACCACAAATGAAAGAGTCATAACATTCTGGGAAGAGGAAGGAGATCATACTCCACATTGGGCACCCTCAAACCTGTATACCCACACTGGGAAGACAAGTACCCATAACTTTTGGCTTTGAAAATCAGCAGGGCTTAATGTTATGAAAGCCAAAGGGTTATAGGAAATTGAATCTCTGTCTTTAAAGAGCCAGCATGCTAAATAACTTGACAAAAATAGCACAAAAGCAGTCACAGCAGTTTGAAAAGTACCTGGGAAATACATGAAGGAAATTTATTGACTAATTTTAGGATGTGTGCCAGAGGGGCAGGAAACTGCAGGAGATTTTTCCAGGAACAAAACTGGTAGGTGTCATTTTTCTTGCCTTTCCCCAGCCCAGATAGCCAGATGCTCATGAAAGCCAACATTTTTCATCTATCTTGCTAGAACCATTTGTCCCACCCTAGTATTCCCTGTGGACCTTCCCACCAAACATATCTGCTTAAGGCTGCCCTCCAAAGTGACTCATGCCCTGAAGGGAGTAGGGGGAGGGGATGTAGATAACCACACACACCAAAGAACCTACAGTTTCTGCAGCTGGGCTTCTTTGCTGGCTTTGTAGAAAGCAAGACCTTTCTTACTTTAGGCAAGAAAGGTCTTGCTTGTGCCTTGGTTGTGCCTTGGTTGTGCCTAAAGCTATCTCAGGCTTGTGCCTTGGTTGTGCCTAAAGCTATCCCAGCAGCTAAATGCAGACAGCCAGGGCGCCTGGGTGGCTCAGTTGGTTGAGCAACTGTCTTTGGCTCAGGTCATGATCCTTGAGTTCCAGGTTCGAGTCCCACATCGGGCTCCCAGCTCCACGGGGAGTCTGCTTCTTCCTCTGACCTTCTCTCCTCTCATGCTCTCTCTCACTTTCTCTGTCTCTCAAATAAATAAATAAAATCATAAATGCAGCCAGCCAGGTTGAGGGATGGCGCCGACCCCTACATCCCATTATGTCCACAGAAATTGTGGTTTAGCCACAAAAGGAGGATGCATATAGCCCACAAAGGGAACACACTGGAGCACCATATTCTGCTGACCAGGGGAGATCGTGCTAGAGGACACTACAGGACCTCCTCTGCACAAGGCCACTGTTTTCAATACTAGGAGATGTAGCTGACCTACCTAATATATAAAAACGGAAAGTTAGACAAGTGAGGAGACAAAGGAACATGTCCCAGATGTCAGAAGACAAAAATCATACAAAAAGAGCTATATGAGATGAAGATAAGCAATATACCTGATAAAGATTTCAAGGTAATGGTCATAAAGATACTCATCTTAATAGAAGAATGGATTTATTCAGTGAGGACATAAATAAAAAAAAATATAAAAATGATTAATCAGGTGGCGCCTAGGTGGCTCAGGGGTTAAAGCCTCTGCCTTCCGCTCAGATCACGATCTCAGGGTCCTGGGATTGAGCCCTGCATCAGGCTCTCTGCTCAGCAGGGAGCCTCCTTCCCCCTTTCTCTCTGCCTTCCTCTCTGCCTGCTTGTGATCTCTCTCTCTGTGTCAAAAAATATATATATATATATATATATATATAGACTGCTATACACCTAAGACATTATATATGAACTCCATGATAACCACAAGCCAAAAACCCGTAAAGCATTACACACAAACAAGACAAAAGAATATAAGCATAATACTAAAGAAAGCCATCAACCACAAGGGAAGAGAGCAGAGGAAGAAGAAACGATCAGAGAACTACAAAACAAAAACAACCAGAAAACAGTTACCAAAAGGGCAGCAAGTCCACACCTATAATAATTACTTTAAAAGTAAACGGCCTAACTGCTCCAATTAAAAGACATAATGCAGAGTAGCCTGGGTGGCTCAGTGGGTTGAGGCCTCTGCCTTCGGCTCAGGTCAAGGTCTCGGGGTCCTGGGATCGAGCCCCGCATCGGGCTCTCTGCTCGGCGGGGAGCCTGCTTCCCCCTCTCTCTCTCTGCCTGCTTCTCTGCCTACTTGTGATCTCTGTCAAATAAATAAATAAAATCTTAAAAAATAAAAAATAAATAAAAGACATAGTGCGGCAGAATGAGTTAATAGTAATAATAACATGCTGCCTATAAGAGACTCCTCCTAGATTAAAGGCATATAACAGACAGAATAAAAGTGAAGTGATTGAAAAAACTTCAATCTTGTTTGAAGTTTTCAAATCTTCAATTTTGTTTGCAAATGAAGCAAACAAAAAAACCCAGGGTAGCCATACTTCTTTCAGAAAAAGTAGACTTTAAAACAAATACTCTAGCAAGATACAAGGAAGGGTATTATGTAATGATAAAGTGATCAATCCAACAAGATATACAAGTTGTAAATATTTGTGTATCCAACATACAAACAACTATATAAAGAAAACACTAGTAGAAATAAAGGGAGAAATTATCTGTATTTGTAAGGGACATTAATACCCTACTTACATCAATGCATAGATCACCCAGGAAAAAGTAAAGGGACATTAATACCCTACTTACATCAATGCATAGATCACCCAGGAAAAAGTAAAAAACTAAAGACAAACAAAAACATAAAACAGTGGCCTGAACAATATATTAGGCCAGATGGACTTAACGCATATAGAACAGTCAGTCCAAAAACAGGATACACATTCTTTTCAACTGCACATGGCACATTCTCCAGAATAAATCATATGTCAAACCACAAAACAAGTCTCAAAATTTAAGAAACGTGATACCGTACCAAGCACATTTTTCAACCACTATGGTATGAAACTAGAAATCAGTTATAGGAAAAAATATGGAGAAAGCCACAAACACATGCTATTTAACAAATCAAAGAGGAAATTTCAAAATACACGGAGACCAGTGAAAATGACAACAGTCCAAAATCTCTGGAAAGCATCAAAAGCAGTTCTAGGAGGGAAGTATATATGACTATCTCAAGAAACTAGAAAAATTTCAACCCAAACTTATACCTAACAGAAACAGAAGAAGAACAAAATCCAAAGTTAGTAGAAGGAAAGAAATGATAAGATCAAAGTAGAAATAAAGTTGAGACTAAAAAAAAATAGATTTATGAAACCAAGAACTAGTTCTTTGAAAAGATAAAATTGATAAACTTTTAGCCAGACTCATCAAGAGAACAAAGATCAAATAAAATCAGAAATGGAGGAGAAATAACAATTGACACCACAGAAATATAATGGGTTATAAGAGAACACTAAAAAATTGTATGTTAACAAATTGAACAAGAAATGGATAAATTCCTAGAAACACACAATCTTCCAAAACTGAGTAGAGAAGGACCAAAAATATGAACAACCCATTACTAAAAATGAAAGTCAGCAATCAAAAAAACTCTCAATTAACAAAAGTCCAGGACCAGATGTCTTCACAGTTGAATTCTATCAAACATTCAAAGAAAAAGTAATACCTATTCTTCTCAAACTATTCCAAAAAATTGGAAAGGAAAAACTCAAAATGTATTCTGAGGCCAGCACTATTTTGATGCTATAATCAGCCACTGTGGGGGGGGGGGGGGAAGAAAACAAAGAAAAATATAGGCCAATCTCCCTTATAAACATATGCAAAAATCCTCATCAAAATATTAGCAAACTGAATTCAACAACACATTAAAAATTCATTCAATAAGATCAAGTGTAACTTATTCCAGTGATGCAAGGATGGGTCAATATTTGCAAATCAATCAACATGATACATTACATTAACAAGAAAAAGAAAACTGTATGATAATCTTAATAGATGTGGAGAAAACATTTGACAGAAACTCAACATCCGTTCATGACAAAAACTCTCAACAAAGTATGTTTAGAGGGAATGTACTGCAACATAATAAAGGCCATGTACGGTAAACCCACAAAAAAATACTAAGTGGTGAAAAACTGAGACAGCTTTTCTTATAAGATCAGAGGCAAGACAAGGATGTCACTTTCACCACTTTTATTTAATATAGTACTGGAAAGCCTAGCCACAGCACTCAGACAAGAAAATACATCCAAATTGGTAAGGAAAAAGTAAAACTGTTGCTATCTATAGGTGACATGATACTATATATAGGAAGCCTTAAAGACTCTCCTCCAAAACTGTTAGAATAAATTAATTCAATAAAGTTCAAGGATACTAAATTAATATACAGATATCTGTCGTGTTTCTCTATACTAACAATTAGATAACACAGATTAAGAAAACAGTTTTGTTTAAAATTGCACCACAAAAATAATAAAATATTTAGGAATAAATTCAACCAAGGAAGTGAAAGACCTGTACTCTGAAAACTATAAAACACTGATGAAAGAAATTGAAGATGATATAGTCAAAGGTAAAGATATACCATGATGATGAACTGGAAAAAAAATGTTATATGTCTATATTATCCAAAGCAATCTACAGATTCAATGCAATCCCTATTAAAATACCCATAGCATTTTTCACAGAACTAGAACAAATAATCTTACATTTATACTACAAAGCTATAGTAGTGAAAATAGTATGGTACTGGCACAAAAATAGATATCAATAGAACAGGATAGATGGGCCAGAAGTAACCCATGCTAATATGATTGATCTATGACAAAGGAGGAATGAATATCTAATGGGGAAAAGAATCTTCAATAAATGGTGTTGGGAAAACTGGACAACTATAAGCAAAAGAATGAAACTCGACCACTTGCTTATACCATACACAAAAGTAAACTCAAAATGGATTAAAGACCAAAATGTGAGACTTGAAATCATAAAACTCCTAAGAGATTACTTTTAGATTACAAACTGAACGAGAAATGAAACAATGTTTCAAACGTACAATCTTCCAAAACTGAATAAAGAAGGACCAAAAATATGAACAACTCATTACTAGTAATGAAACCCAGCAATCAAAAAAACTCTCAATGTTTTTTGATCGATCAAATAAAAAATACTCTCAATGTTTAAGAGATCATAGATAGTAATCTCTTAAAGATAGTAATCTCTTAAACATTGCCCTTAGCAACAAATTTATGGATACAGCTCTTCGGGAAAGAAAAACAAAAGCAAAAATAAACTATCGAGACTGCACCAAAATTACAAACTGAGGGTTGCTGGAGTGGAGGGGGGTGGGAGGATTGGAGTGGCTGGGTGATGTACACTGGGGAGGGTATGTGATGTGGTGAGAGCTGTGTATTATGTAAGACTGATGAATCCCAGACCTGTACCCCTGAAATAAATAATACATTATATGTTAATAATAAAAATAAATAAATAAACAACAACAACTAAAGCTTTTGTGGGCACTTGGGTGGCTCAAGCGGTTAATCGTCTGCCTTTGGCACAGGTTTTGATCCCAGGGTCATGGGGTTGAGCCCCATATCAGGCTCCCTGATCAGCAAGGAGTCTGCTTCTCACTCTGCCCCTTCCTCTCTTCCCTGCTCATGTCCTCTCTCTCTCCCCCAAATACATCTTGGGGGAATAAAAAAGCTCTTACACAGCAAAGGAAACCATCAACAAAACAAAAAGGAAAACTACAAAGTGGGAGAAGATATTTGCAAATAATATACCCAATAAGGGGTTAATATCCAAAATATATAAAACACTTATACAATTCAACACCAAAAAACAAATAATTGTATTTAAAAATGGGAAGAGGACCTAAATAGACATTTTTTTTCAAAGAAGACATACAGATGGCCAAATAAAAAATGCCAACATCACTAATCAGAGAAAGGCAAATCAAAGCCACAATGAAATATCACTTCACGAGTCAAAATGGCTAGAATAAAAAAAAAAATAACAAGTGTATGTGAAAATGTAGAGAAATAAGAACACTTATTCACTGACAGAGGGTGTGTAAATTGGTGCAGTCACTGGAAAAGAATATGTGGCTCCTCAGAAAACTGAAAATAGAAACACTGTAGGATCCAGTAATTCCACTACTGAGTACCCAAAGAAAACAAACATTAATTTTGGAAGATATAGGTTTATTACAGCATTATTTACAATAGCCAAGATATGGAAGCAACCTAAGTTACTAAGTGTCCATCCTAGATGAAATGATAAAGATGGGATGTACATACACACAATAGAATATCACTTAGCCATAAAAAAATGAGATCTTGCCATTTGCAATAACACAGATGAATCAGGAGAGTATTATGCTAGCTGAAATAATTCAGATGGAGAAAGATAAATACCATATTATTTCACTTGTATGTAGAATCTAAAAACAAAATAAACACACACACACAAACTGACTCAAATACCAAGAACAAATCGGTAGTTCCCAAAAGGCAGGCAGGTGAAGGGATGAGCTAAATAGGAGAAGGGGATTAAGAGTTACAAATTTTCAACTATAAATTAAATGTCATGGAGATGAAAAGTACAGCATGGGGAATATAAACAATAATATTGTAAAAAGATTATGGTGACAGATGGCGACTACACTTATTGGGATAAGCACTGAGTAATGCATAGAATTGTTGCATTACTGCGTTATACACCTAAAACTAACATAACATTGTATGTCAACTATACTTTGATAATAAAAAAAATGAATGGTTTTGCATTTAAAATTGCCGGGGGGGGGAATAAAGTAAAATAAAATTGCTGGGGGGGAAAAATCAAGGGAATAAAATTCTCGTGACACAAGAAAATTACATTAAATTCAAATTTCAGAGTCCATTAATAAAGTTTTATTGGAAGACAGTAAATCTTATTAATTTCATATTATCTATATCTACACTGCTAGAGTAGTTCTGACAAAGTGTGGCCTGCAAAGCATTAAAATATTATCTTGCCCTTCATAGTTTAAATTTTCTGAATCTAGCTTCTACAGAATTATTAAGTTAGACAATGGAAATACCCATTCATTCTCTAGGAACTGAAACAAAACAAGCCCTACCATTCACCTGACTGTGGTGGATGACTGGTAGCTAAGACTCAAGAGTTGTAGATTGGATTTTAGGGGGTAAGAAGGGAGGAAATGGCACATCTGGCAATGGAAGTAGAGGAGATGAAGCATTCCACGGGGCCAGTCCTGGCAATTCATCAATGTCACCTGCTCGAGTGACAAACAATCCAGGGTCTATGCTAAAATTGTTTTAGAAGTTATTGAAATTCTCATGGTTACAAGTGACAGATATCCTACTTGAATTTAAACCACAAGGAAACTTACTGGCTTATGCGTCAGGTTCCAGGGGCTCTAGCTCATTCTCTAAACTCTGCTGATCTGTGTAACTTCACTTCACAAGCATGCTGTTTCCATTTCTGAAGTAAGATGGTGGCCAGCCCCAGAATGATAACCTTTTAGTTTAAAATAAAGGGCTCTGATTTGCTTGGTATAGCTCACTTACTCATTCCTGAAGCACTTCCTGAACAGAAGAGGAGATTAGAGAATTTTGATTAGCAAATCTGGGTCACCACAGGAATGAGTTTTGAACTGGAAAAGAATTTCTGTTACCAGAATAGTAGACAAGGTTCTGGACAGAGACAACAGATGTCTACTTTGGGGAAGCAGTGGTAGAGAAGCAGCATCAGCATGGGTTAGAAAACCAATGAATGTGGCATCTCTGGGCAGCATCAGAAGCACTGAAAATTCAGTCATTGGCATCATTGAGCAGTACCACAGTAGCTAGGTGGGCCAAGAAGCTGACTATAAGGAGACATTGTCTGGCTGGATGGGGCTGTTTCTGAGATCATGGACACACACTAAGATTAGACAAGGGGCCTTAGACAGTTTCCAGGGATCCCAAGTTACAAAGTTAGATTTGTGATTATCAGACCTTTGCACATAGCCCCAGGATAAGATGGTGCAGAGAAGTACCTAGTACATAGAGATGAATGTCACTTAGACCCTTACAGTAAACCATCTGTTTTTTTGATCCAAAGGGTAAAAAGCAGCTATAGTTGAATAAAGTTTAAGTGCTACAATAGAATTTTGATGTGAGGCCTTGAATGTATACCAGAGAAGACTGTGTTTGAGTTGGGTCTTCTGGAAAAGTTAGCTAAAAGGCAATTAGGAAAACATCGTTGGACAGGTAGAACCATATACACAAAGGGATGTAGACTGGAGAGAGCAAGTAGCTCAGTGTAACTGGGATGGAGAAGTCAGAACTAACATTTATTAGAACACATAATCTGTGCAGGCATTAAGCTAGGTGCTTTCAATTTTCTACTTGATGCATAACATAATCCATATAACACTAGTTATGGTGAAGGCAGAAGACAAGTCCATGTAATCAAAGGAGTGTAGGATTAAGGCTTCTTCTTGGGGCAAATGGATGGAGACTGATATTTTCAACAAAGGCAAAGATCTAAAGAGTAGGTGTCTGATTAGCAGGGAAGGTAATGAGTTTCAGATTTGGAAAATTTGAGTTCACCACAAGTAAGTGATAATCGGGTAGCAGTGTGTTTAATTGGCAGCTGGAAATATGGATCTAGAGCTCAAAGAAATAGTTCAGGAATTTTCCATTTACATTTATCCTGGTATCCATGGGAGCTTAATAAAACCACTGTAATTATTCATTATGAAGTTTGAGTATTTCACTAGATGAACTCCCTCTGACTACTGGCACCCTTCATTTTTTATTCATTAGTTGTCTTGCTACTCATGCACCTCTAATTTTGTATGGAAAGTATCTGGACGATAATCTTCCATACTGAATCTGCACAGCAGCTTTTGCATTAGGTTCTTGATGTATTAGTTGCAATTCCTTGCTAACTTCCAGGACTTACAAACCTAGTCTTTTGATTGTAACCAACCCCCACTTCACTCCACTCCAATTGGTCCTTGTTTGGTCTTCCTAAATTTCTGTTCTTAGAATCTGCTCAGTGGCTCCAATCTCCACAAAGAGGAGAGCTATTCTGCTTACCCTCATCCCACATTTTTGCTAGACTTTTAACTATAAGGAAACAAAAGCTAATATTGTATATTGAGAAGAATAATTAAACTCCCATGATGTTTCTAGTTTGATACATGGGTCCTGTCCTGCATCAGAACCAATAGGACAGCTTATTAAAAAATGCAGACCTCTGTGCTAGAAGATCCAAAAAAAAAAAAAAAATCAGAATTTCTAGGGGGCGAAGCCCAGAATCAGTTTTTCCTTTTTTTTTAATACACTATGATGATTCTTATGCACATTTTTAAATTTGTGAACCACAGATTTAAAACAAGAAGAAATGAAACACACAATTTGAAACTTGAATATTTATAACATGGTAGGTTGAAAAGTTTAAGAACTTTATTTCCTTTATAAAATATATTTCTGAAAACAATGTTAATATAAATTCCTGGAAAATACTTGAAATAACTTAAAAATAAAAATTTTGAAATATAAACCTTGAAAACAAGGTTACCTAGAGTTCCAAAAAAAGAGTTAACATTTTGATGAATGATCTTCAAGTTTTTTATTTTCTAGAGGCGTATTTTTTCTACTATATATGTATATAGGCTCAAACTTCACATATAGTGTATAGGGCATCTTTCTTACTCAACCTGTCACATGTATTTTTAAATTTAACTCCTTTAAATTATTTGAATATATATCCAATTTCTTATCTTCTAGATATGTTACATTTTATGTAGCTCTATGTATTCTTTCAGTATCAGCCAGTGTTTACATTTGTGTCTGGTTTACTTTGTTAATCTTACTAGTACAATCCCAGAAGAGGGCTCCCTGTCTTCTCTAGCTTTGTGTTTCTGAGGACCAAGCCAGCCTGAGATCCCACCTGATCTTAAACTATTGGCATTATCTGGAGCAACTTAAATAGCACTAAAGTGAGAACAGAAACCAAGCTGAAGAATAAATGGAAAATAATGAAGTAAAGGTCGAGAATATAAACTGCTCCTTCAAAAAATACTCTTTTGAGAAGAAAGGGAAAGGAAAGAAAAAGAACATGACTGCTTAAAAGGGAAAAAAATGAAGAAATTGTCCTGGGGGTGAGACATACCTTAATATGTTTGTTGACTGAAGAGAAAGAGAGGGTGAAGAAGGAAAGATCGGAACTACAAAAAAAGAATTATTGAAACCCAAGTTTTCAGATGATATGCAGGGCTTGAAATCTTGAGTACAGATGGAAGTGTCAGCCTTGGGAAGGAGCAGACAAGATTTTCTCTGAGCTAGAAGAAGCAAATATGCAGATGAGTGGAATGGGGTGAATAGGAGGGACCATGATGCAGCTCATGCATAACATTGTATCATTGGTTGTAGGAAGCAAGAACTTCTGCCAAGACTGATGAGGCAGGAATGCAGAAGGGCATTGGCAGGGAGTGGTAATAAAGCCTGCATGTAGTAATGGGAAAGCCAGGGACCAAGTGAAAGGAAAAGGAGCCTCTGAAGAGGACAGTCGCATAATCATAACAACTCCAAACAGGATAAGCTTGTAATTTTCTTCAGTGATACCAGGCAGGCAAAGAGCAATTCAAAACCAAAAGGTTATGTTAATCTAGGGTTAACCAGGCGATGTGCGGAAAAACAAGGTCACTATTCTCTATTTCTATCCACTAGATTATTCTAGTGAGAGAATCTAAATTTAGAGACCTGTCCTTAAAGTCAGTTTTGTTAGTTACCCACCCACCCACACATCTATGGCAGAGAACCGATTCTCAGTATCGTCATGAAACGTATGCAATTTGTTTACTCTACCTTTCCATGTCCTCACCTAAACTCGTACCCCAACTTCCAAATGCACGTGCATTCACAATTGAGGATGCCTATATGGCCTATCATCTCAACATACCCCATTCTGTAGGCATTTCTCACTTTCCTATTTTCTGACATTGCTACTGAAACCAACCTATTTATCAAGTATCATTGGGTTGAGTGGCCGGCTATTCTG
The DNA here is from genome assembly GCA_028533885.1 of Nasua narica. NCBI lineage: Eukaryota > Metazoa > Chordata > Mammalia > Carnivora > Procyonidae > Nasua > Nasua narica. The sequence goes on along the minus strand of CM052810.1, from coordinate 99,830,601 downwards.
AAAAAGGAGATGACATGAAGTAGAGTTTAGAGAGCAGGGTTGCATAAGAAACAGGAAACTAGAAATAATGGAGGGACAAGGTCAGAAAGAAATTCTTCATGGAACAGTGATGTCTCACATTGAGCTATTTCTTTTCTTTCACTATAGCAATGATCCATATAGCAATCAGTAATAGTTGTTGGACACACAAAACAAAGAATGAAGAAAGGGAAGATGGATTAAGGCTTTTTCATTTACTAACTAGTTGCTTTACTTGAGTAAATTAGATTTTTTCTCAGTTCCCACATTTGTAAAATCAAAAGAATGATATTTACCTTGCAAGATTATTATAGGCGCCTCAGTAGATATTATTCTGTGCTTCTTGCCCTCAAGGCATGGTATGTGATAGATTATACCAGAAAAACGAAAGTGGTATGTAGATACTGGCAGATGTACTTTTGGTAATAATTATTCATATCAATTTTCCTGCTGGGAAATATTTTCAATTTGATTAGGGGTCTTGAGTACCTGAGTTTGGAAGACTTCTCATTCATGTTGAGAGATTTTTATTTGTATTTGTCTTAGAGTCTGTGTCATATCTTGTGCCCTAGCAGGCCATGACTAGCTGGAAAGGAGGAAGTTAAAACACAAGAGAGTCAAAGACCTGGAAGCAGACCTAGCGGATGGAGTGAAGCAGGTTATGAGAATAAACCCACTTTGAGGTCCAGAAGGTAGAACGATATTTGAGATGCTCACCAAAAGACTGTTAGAAAGCAGCCCAGATCACAGAAATCCAACAGGAAGTACATGGTTGCTTTGACAAGTGGGTAGAACATAGTTATGATCAGTATCAGAAATCTTAGGTCAATATTTGGCATTTAATTAAATGACTCAGTGGCTGTTTTCAAGGATATTCATCAGCAGAAAACAACTTTTTTGGCCTGAATGGCTTAAGCACTAAGACCCCAAAATTCCTAGAGGTTATGAACTGCAAACTACATATAGACAGAATGAGAATCTGGGCATGAGAAATCAGATTAAAGGAGTCAGGGCAGGGAGGATAGGATTTTATCACAGATATAACTGGAACTGAAGATAGAGCTGACTTAGTAACACGAGCTACATGATGCTGAACACAGAGTTAGAGGTCTTAAGAGCTTATCTTTCCCCTCACCTCCCCCAACCTCCACATACACATACAAACTGACAGTGAAAATTGACCTTAGAATGCCTGCTATTAGCACATGGAAACCTTGCAAACAGAAGGCAAGTAATCCATCGGAGAGAGAAAGCTCCAGAATTTGTAGCAAGACTGGCCCTAAAAGGCTACTTATACCCTCATACACGTTGATGGAATGGCAAACTTGGGAATGATTCATTAACAATATCAGATCTGTAGCTGGCTAATCCAGGCAATAAACAGACATCTGTGCTATTACCTGTTTGTGTCCAAACTCCTTAGCATGACATGAAATGTACTTCCCAGCCCAATCTTCCCAGCCCCATCTCCTTTCTCCTCCCTGCTTGCTGTCTGGGAAACACCTACACATCCTTCAAGACCCAGCTAAAATATCACCTTCTCTGTGGAATGCACCTAACTCCCTTAGGCAACATGAATCACTCCTCCTCCATTCTTTCCAAGCAGAATGCCTAGTGTCCTTTATCATCCATCACATTACATCATCTTCATTTCTTTACTCCTCCATCTCTCCCATTGGAGGTGAACTTCTCCAGGGCCAAGACTGTCTTATACACTCTAGATCGCCAGCTCCTCATTCTGTTCTTGCCATGATCTCATGTGGTTGCCCAATGAGGGCACAATGGCACAGAACGTTAAAATGTCTTTCCCAAAGATATCCAGCTAGTTAGGAGCAGAGCTGATGACAGTAGAACCAGGTCACCCGATTTTTAATTCAGTGCTTTTCCTGACATACTATTCTGCCTTCCATCTAATGTTTAATCTTTTAAATTCTGTAGCACCTTTAGTAACATTCAAACATTTATTTGCTTATTTCATGCTTATATCATTCATCGGAAGTAGGTCAAGGGGCTTACTGCCTCCTTCTAGAGATTCCTGAATTGAGGCAGTTAGTGCATTGTTCAAAGTCTCAAAGCCAGTCATTGAAAGATACTCTAACTTGTGCTTATGCTTCACTACCAGACTGCCCTGTCATATAGCAGCACATACTGTCAGCTATTTGACATGGTTATCAAAATAAGAAGGAGAAACCAATGTAGACTGTGCTGGTCACTGCTTGAGCTATTATTTATTCCTCCTGCAGTTTTAGAAAAAAGTTAGAACTCTCCCTAGAGGGACTCTACTAATGTGGGTGATTTATCACTGTCCTTTTTCCACGTATATGTTTTAGGAGTTAAAAGTAGGGAAGCTGGAAACAGGAGACCACCTGGGGCATTGTGAATTCTTTCTCTCAATCAGAGTCTTTGTCTAACTGGCAGAGCTATTTTCTTGCCATACATAAAAAAACCTTTTTACTATAGTATATCTTAAAGAAAGGTACTTTCTGTTAACACTCATTTCCCTAAAGGAACACTTTATTGGGAATCTTGGATAAAACACTATTCTTAAGGAACATACCCAATGCGGATAGATCACATTTCATTCTTGTTTACAGGAAGAAGGATCTGTGTAAGACCATATGGCACCATGTGGGTATTTTAAAGGCAACACTTGTTTCATAGGTTACTCTGTAGTTTACTAAATAGGAGCTGCAGTGATTTGAAAGATTATGTCTTTCTCAATTACAGTGTAAGTGGGATACTCTATTCCTGGTCCCCAGTGAAAGGTTTTCTTGTCAAGGAGCATGTTCGTTAGCAACAAATGATGTTTACTCAATACTATCTTGATTCCAAATATTCATATAGCTTATGTCAGAGATAAAATATTTCTAGTCTATTAGCCTCATACAGGTTTTTTAAAAAGGCCAAGAAGCCGAATCTAATCAGTTTCATATGTAGGACTCTGTAATTTTAAGATTTTTGTGTACTTTTCATAATGAGAATAGGAATAGAGTATCTCAATAGGGTACAAGAAGGAGTAGGGGTCTTTGAGTCAGCAATTATGTAGTAGCCTCAGAGTTTATGAGCAAATAGAACTATGTGGTGATTTTCAGGGCTCACTGAAAGCCGAGATAGGCTTAGGTATAACAAGGTTTGCTCAGAAATAAAACAATTAAACTACCTTCTAAGAAAGAACATTTTTCTTATCCCTACTTGACAATATTGCTACATTAGCTTCAAAAACAAATAATCAAGGCACAAATAGATGCATTTCTCTTGTGCAAAAAAATAACTAATTGGTTGAACATCAACCAATTGCTTTTGAAAGTTATTTATATTTGAAGAAGAGAGAAAACTGGGCTAGCATTGTCCATGAAACAGGACCCACTGACATATTTATTGTGCTTTTTTTTTAGTTTCCACAAATTATTTGAATTAAATCTTTATTTGATATGATAAAGTAAAAGGTATTTGAATTGCTTCAAGAGTGTTGGTCTATCACAAGATTGGTGTAAGAGATGGATTGCAAAAATGCCCTCAATTGTTCCCCTCATCCCTGTATCTTCACTTCTTTCAATGTGACTTTACAGCTCCTCCCATCAAAAGATGTAATCTCTTCCTCTACCTCTTGAATTGGGATGGCCTTGTAATTTGCTTGGGCTAATAGGACACAGCACAAATAACGATGTGCCAGTTCTGTTCTTAGGCCTCAAAAAGCCTTGTTTGCTTGTTATTTCTCCTTGGACATTTGCATCCACCATGAGAATCAGCCCAGGCCTGCCGATTTTAGGACACGAGACGAAGTAGAAGAAGGTTAAATCAACCCAGCTAAAGCCTTCAATGACTGGCCAGCTCCTAGCCAAATTGCAACTGATTACAAACACATGAGCAAGTTCAGCTTGGATAAGCCAATTTAGAAGCAGCCAATTTTGGACACCTGAGCAAACTGAATACTGAATTTTGTATTTGCTTATTCTGTAATATTGTTGTGGCAAAGATAAATGATAAAGTTGATAAATATTTACTTATATCGACACTTTGAATCGTAATACCAAAGCCCCTCTAGTTATGAAACTTTCACGTAAAAATGTACATGTTAAACAAAATGCTACAATCAAAAGGAAAAAAAGCATCAACTTTGCATCCCACCAAAAAATATGCTATGCCTAGTGGCTAGGTCTTGTGACCTACCAACACATGCACTTACAGATAGCCTTTCACAGTCTAATCTGTTTGTCAGTGGAGAATCTTCTGCAGAGGGGGTAGTCCTAAATTAGCCAAGATTTTTTTTCATAGTTGAAATGTAACCCAAATTAATTTATAATTTGCTAATGTTTTTCCTGCTGTTATGTTTATCTGTCCCGTTTTTGTGACATTCATTTCTTTCCCTCCTTAAGGCATATTTTATCTGCCTGCATCTGGAATATAATTTTGCTTTAAGGAACTATATTTTGGAAAGAGATATCTAATACATCTGATAAACCATGCAGTTTTTTCTATTGCAAACCCAAACAAGTAAGCCACTTTTATGCAAGAGTTTGGTTTCTAGAGGAAAGTGAATGCTTACTGAACAGTCTGGAAGACAAGTGATAAAACTAACTGAACAGGGTTGGGCCATGGTTTAGCTGGATAAAGCAGAAGCCAAGAGAGTCCAGAGGAGGAACTCAAATCCAGTAGACATTCAAAAGATATGAATTCGTAATAAGTGCTTGAGTTCTCTAATTCATTGCAAAGAACCGGAAATCATAACTTGATGATCTTGTCTTATGAATAAAAGATGCAAAATCCCAGGTACAACCTTATTAGAACTATGACTTCTGTGACTCAGTTTCCTCACCTGTAAAAATGGGGGTAATAATACCTGCTCCATGGGGTTGGTGGGATTAAATGACTGAATGTTTGTAAAAACAGGACCTGAAGTGTGGCAAATGTTTGTTAAATGAAAAATCACAAACTAGAAGCTGAAGACTTCAGTTTCTAATCTGGCATATTAGAAGCTAGGAGTCATAACTTGATCCTAACAAATAAAAAGCTGAATTTAAAAAAAATCAACAACCCATGGGGCACCTGGGTGGCTCAGTCGTTAAGCGTCTGCCTTTGGCTCAGGTTGTGATTCCGGCCCGAGTCCTAGGATTGAGCCCCACATCGGGCTTCCTGCTCAGCAGCGAGCCTGTTTCTCCCTCTCCCTCTGCCCCAGCTTGTGTTCCCTCTCTAGCCGCGTTTCTGTCTGTCAAAGAAATAAACAAAATCTTTAACAACAACAAAAAAACCAACAACCCTTTTTAGATTCATCAGAGAAGTGAGATCTTAGGGCAAACCACTACCTGCCCCCCAAACTGGAGAGACAGACAATCGAATACAGAAAATCGCAAGTTACCAGGGCAGAAACTCAGCAACGTATCACCCCAGGGGGAACCAGTGCCAAAGCAGGAAAACCTGAAGTATAACTAACGAATTCCTGGAGGCTCAGAATAGACAAGTCTGAGAGCTAAAAGCTCCACGGGGATGCAGTCATGGGGGTCTCTCACACTTTTGCAAATTTTACCTCGAGAAGGTTGATCGAGTTCTCACGGTATACAACGAAGAAAAACCCCTTCATGCTTCCTGTAGGACTGAGGTGAAAGGAGCCATTTTGAAATACTTCAGAGCATCTGTTCTTCTTAATAAGGCCTGCCTTCAGGAGAAACTAGTTAACTAGAGCACAGCATGCAACGTGCTGGAGCTTTATCAGAGCCTAATTGACTGCAGGAAAGGGAAACACCGACCTTCAGCTGACCCCAACCTTCGCGCTCTGCCTGGGGGAGGGGAAGCCAACTGAGAAGCACATTCAAGAGGTTCAGAGTCACTAAAAGATTGAAGCTACTCCTAGGACTGTAGATAGAATACTTCCCCTCTCACCACATCACCACTGCATTACTAAAGCTCTATTTATGGCAGTTCCTTTTACCCAGTGCATCATGTCTAGCTATCAAGAAAAAATTATAAGACAAATCAAAAAGCAAAAAACACAGTTTGAAGAGACAGAGCAAGCACTAGAACCAGACTGAGATAAGGCAAAGTTGTTAGAATTACCAGATTGTGAATTTTTTAAAAACATGAAAAGAATCATGATCAAACCAATAGCATTAATTGGCGATCACTAGGAATATGAAATGTGTTCTCTGTATCTGTGCCTATTGTGATTCGATTGGGAAGATGGAACCCATTGGCACAGGTGAGATGAAAAACTTGATCAAATAACTCAGCTAGACAGGTACGTAAATACCGAGAAAACATAATCCAGGAGACTCTGGACTAGAGGAGTTTTCAGTATGGGATGGTATCAGGAAGCAGTTTCTAAAAAACCTAAGTTCTTGTGTGGGTCCAGACAAGGCCTAAGAAAATGAAAGTCAAAGATTAAAAAAGAGGTTGTCAATCTTTTTCACTGTGGAACTAACTCAAATCCCTAGAATTACCCGTAGTGAGCTAAAGAAACAATTTACACTCAGTCTCTTAGCCTGTGGAAGGAGTTTATGCAGCTTTCAAAAGTAAATAATTTAGACCCAGAGGAAAGCGTTTACCCTGAGAGGATCTGGTATGATATTTGAGATGCTTCTGAGAACATCATTTTCTGAAACAGCAGAATACTAAGAAGTCAACTGTGAGAAAGTGAAAATTAACTTATAAGCAACACTGGAATTGTCAACTACTTCTTTTAATTTTTTTTTTTTTTTTTGTCTTCCTGAAAAAGACGGATTTGGTACATGGTAATTAGCTGCTCTGCTTTGCTTCCTCTTTGCAACCTGATGGGCCCTACCTTATGAAACAATTGGAGTTCTGCACTGTAGACATTTCTTAACAAATGGTGAAAGTGTGTGCTCACCCAGATAGATGAAAACACCACTTGAAGTGACAGGAAGCTGTGTTAGAGGGCAAGATTGCTGTGGATGTGCAGTTCCTCCATCTAAGGTGTTGGGGACGTTCATTCTTTTTCAAATCTTTTGGGAAGGTGGATACAGCAGTTCAAGAAAAGAGATGCCACTATTCTGACAAGTTAATTAAGCTTTCACTTCTGAGTATTATATGTATAGCAAAGAAGAAAAACCTTAATTTTCTTTGTGCTGTCTGACAAAAAAGAAACACAAGATAAATGCAGGAAGATTCTTTCAAAGTTGTTCTTATTACTGATTCCTAGTCTGCAGAACAGAGGTTTTTAAGCCTAAATCAGAACAAATGAAACGTCTCAGCATCTTTTATCTTTCTGTAATTTACATATGTATGTACATATATCAATAGATAGGATGTTATTCACCAAAATGTGAAAGCTGCAGAACCCATACTTGGGTTCTTCTCTATATGTGCTTCCTGCACTTTCATTTCTTTTCACTGGTGTAGAAAATGAAACATCCATCATGGGAAGCAGAATTTTGTACTCCCCACCACCCGATTTTTACTCTATGATGTCCCATCTGGTTATATTACATGGCAAAAAGAGGTTTGCAAATGCAATTAAGTTTACTTTAAGGAGAGTAGCCTAAATTATCCATGTGGGCCCAATATAATCATGAGCCCTTAAGAGCAGAAAAAGAAAGCACAGAGATTCAAAGTATAAGATGAATTCGACATACCTCTGTTAGCTTCAAGATGAAAGGGCCACATGGCAAGGAAATGGGAACCTCAGTCCTACAACAGAAAGGAACTGAATTCTGTCAACAACGAATGAGCTTGAAAGAATATCCTAAGTTCCAAATGAAAACGACCACCTTGACCAACACCTTAATTTTATGATGATGAGGTCCTAGATAATCCAACAAAACGGTGCCAGAATTCTGACCTATAGAGACTATGAGCTAATAAGTGGGTATTGTTCTAAGTTGCTAAGATCGTGATAATTTGTTAAGGCAGCAATAAAAAAAATAATGCATCCAGATTTTAACCAATGTATTGTCTTACATTTAAAGTGATCATATTATAATTATCCATTTTTAGATATCATATACTACATTTTTGATAAACACACCTGACTATACCTGTTATATATACACATATGAGTATGTAGGCAAATTAGTTTCTAAAGAATTTTTCCCCTTCAATGGTGTGTCTTCAGGTAAGTTTTCAAGTGATTTCCAAGCTATTTCTGAATTAAGCCAATTTATGTGAATCAAGAAGCTAACTAAATATAAGGTCTTATGAAATAGGGTTGTGGTTAAGTATTTGAGGTCAAGGACTAAGGATCTAGGAAGGAAGTGCTATAATAGACACCCTGGTTTGCTGGCTGACATTGGTTCTCCTCTTTCCTGGTACAGAGACTATGTTTCTCTGAGCAACACCCCCCGAACACACACATGTACACAACCTACCCTCACTATTAGCCATCTTGTTTGAGTTGAACTAAACCCACTCCTACTTCCAGAGTCGGACCCTGATTGCATTAGGGCAATCTGAACGCATCAGCCTTATGACCCTGGTAAATGGTTTAAGAATGGGTGCAGTATTCAGACATAATTCGATCAGCTCCTTGCATTACATGGCCCTCATCCAAGGATATTGGATGGTGTTCTAAGTTGGTCCAATCAGAATGAACGCAGAAGATTTTGCTAAGAATGCCAAGACACAAAACTCCTCCCTTCCTTGACAGACACAAACAAGGAAGCATGAAGCCCCAGTTGTTCCTGGAAGCAGTCTTAAATGTACAACATGAGAACCTACTTGAGATTAAAACCAACATTAAGGAAGTGGAATGGAGGCGACAAAAATACAGAAATAGCCTCATGAACACTGTTAGGCCCCAGTGAATTCTATTCTGCCCCCAGACTCCTGTTAGATGAGCCAGTAAGTTTCCTTTCTTTGAAAAAGAGCTAGTCTTGGTTGGGCTTTCTCTTGTAATTAAAATATCTCTAAATTGGTTCCCCTGGGTGGTTCAGTGGGTTAAAGCCTCAGGTCATGATCTCAGGGTCCTGGGATCAAGCCCCGCATAGGCCTCTCTGCTCAGCGGGGAGCCTGCTTCCTTCCCCGCCCCCCCCCCAGCCTGCCTGCCTCTCTGCCTACTTGTGATCTCTCTTTCCGTATCAAATAAATAAAATCTTTAAAAAAATATATCCCTAAATTGTACATGAAGGGAAAAACAAGAGTAGAAAGACAAACCGTACACTTCACCATGTTGCCCAGGGCTACGTAGGCCTACAGTTAGCCTTGACCAACTTGCTTCCCCCAGGTATGAATCTGGGTTATAAATTTCCCCTGAGTGCAGTTTTCCCAAACAATGCCGTGGGATAGTGAGTATCCCACAGGTTTCTTTTGCTCATTCTTTTTAGTACCTGCCTTCACCTTTGATCATAATTTTTGTCTCCAAGTAACATGACTTTTTCTTTACATGGAACATCTCATGTGATTATTTAGAAAGAGTCAATGAGAGATGAAAGTGAATAATCATTATAGGGAACGAACTGTTGGAAGACTTCTAATTTGGGGGCTACATTTCTATTTGGGGATTTTTGTGTTCTAGACCATTCAATTCATCCACTGTCCTTGCATTTGTATTGCATCCATCTTTCCATCAGATATATTTCTTTCTGTCACATTCTGAGCAGATTTTGAAAAAATGGTGAATGAAAAATGTCAAGAATATTAGTGCTAGCTTAAAGTAAAAACAAAAGATAATTGTGGTCTCCTGTTGCATATCCACCTGACAATTTGCCCTGAAGCAATCCAGTGAAGCAAATTGAGAAATCTGTGTCACTCATATACATATTTGAACAGAACTGCCAAAGCTTGTCGAGGCAAGTTTTCTCACTAGGCAAAATCTATTTATGTCGAAACCTTATTCATTTATTTTCAATATTACTTTATGATACTATATATATTTACACATATGAACTTTATACACCCAACACTGAAAATCCTTAACCATGGGATAAATCTATTTTTTTAGATTATAAATTATAAGAAATAACATTTAGCTGAACTTTATATTAAGAGGAAATTATAAAATAAAAGTGGATAAAATTAGTAGCAAACCCATGTATGGTTTTTAGTTTTGTTTTTCATGTATTGGTCCAATTTTGGTATGGTTTAATTTTAAGTTTTTATTTTAATTACAGTTAACATACAGTGTTATATTCATTTCTGTTGTAAAATATAGTAATTTAACACTTCCGTACATCACCCTGTGCCCATCACAAGTGTACTCCTTAATCCCCATAACCAATTTCACCCAGCCCCCACCCAACTCTCCTCTGTTTATTATAGTTAAGAATCTGTTTGTTTATTATAGTTAAGAATCTGTTTCTCCTGGGGCACCTGGGTGGCTCAGTTGGTTAACTATCTGACTTTGACTCACGTGATCCCAGGGTCCTGAGGTAAAGCCCTGCATCAGGCTCTCTGCTCAGCAGGGAGCCCACTTCTCCCTCTCCCTCTGCCTTCTGCACCCACTGCTTGTTCTCTCTCTCTCTGATAAATGAATAAGCAAACAAACAAACAAATAAATAAATAAATAAAACTTTAAAAAAAAAGGAATCTGTTTCTTGGTTTGCCTGTCTCTTTTTTCCTTTGCTTGTCTGTTTTGTTTCTTAAATTCCACATATAAGTGAAATCATATGGTATTTGTCTCTCTCTGACCGACTTATTTCACTTAGAATAGTAACTTGCTAGCTCTATCCACATCATTGCAAATGGCAAGATTTCATTCTTTTTTATGACTGTGTGATATTTATTATATATTTTATATATACGTACATATATGTATACATATATATTTACATGTATATAATATACGCATAGATACATTGTATATATAATATATATACAAATATATATTATACATACATATATGTATATATTACATCTTCTTTATCCATTCATCAATAGATGGACACTTGTGTCGTTTCCACAATTTGGCTATTTCAGATAATGCTGCTGTAAACATTGAGGTGCATATATTCCTTTGAATTAGTGTTTTTTTATTCTTTGGGTAAATACCCAGTAGTGCAATTGCTGAATTGTAGGGTGGTTCTATTTTTAACATTTTGAGGAATCTCCATACTGTTTTCCAGAGTAGTTGTACCAGTTTGCATTCCCACCAACAGTGCAAGAGGGTTCCTCTTCCTCTACATCTTTGCCAATATCTGTTGTTTCTCATATTGTTGATTTTAGCCATTCTGGCAGGTGTGAGGTGATATCTCATTGTGGTTTTAATTCATATTTCCCTGATGATGAGTGACATGGAGCATCATTTTCATGTCTGTTGGCCATCTGTATATATATTTTTTGGAAAAATGTCTATCCATGTTTTCTGCCTATTTTTTTTAAAGATTATGTATTTATTTGAGAGAGAGAGATAGCACACATGAGCGAGAACACATGAGTGGGGGGAGGGGCAGAGGGAGAGGGAGACAGAATCTTCAGACTCCCTGCTGAGCACAGAGCCTGATGTGGGGCTCAATCTCATGACACATGAGATCATGACCTGAGCCAAAACCAAGAGTCAAAGTTTCAGTCGACTGAGCCACCCATGTACCCCTCTTCTGCCTATTTTTAATTGGATTGTTTTTTGGATGTTGAGTTTTGTTGTTTTTTGAAGAGATAAAACTTTATTAAATACACTACTGGAAAGTAGAGGACATGACAGCAAAGGAGAGACTGTCTATGATGAGGTGGTGATGAGAGGCCATAGTTATAGAGAGAAGTGAGGGAGTATGAGGACATATGGAATTTTTCCTTTTTTGTTAATCTTCAGAAATGTGCCTGTTTGTAATTGGCTAGGGCCTATAGCTATTTCAAGGTGGGTTTTTCAAATTCATTCAGTGATTGTTGTGGGCCCATTTGCCTTGGGTGCTGAGTTTTATAAGTTCTTTGTATATTTTGGATACTAACCCTTTATCAGATATGTCACTTGCAAATATCTTCTGTTCTGTAGGTTACCTTTTAGTTTTGTTGATTGTTCCTTTCACTCTGCAGAAATTTTTATTTTGATGAAGTCCCAATAGTTTATTTTTACTTTTGTTTCCTTTGCCTCAGGAGACATATCTAGAAAAAAGTTGCGATGGCTGATGTCAAAGAGGTTACTACTTGTGTTTTCTTCTAGGATTTTTATGATTTCAGGTCTCATATTTAGGTCTTTAATCCATTTTAAATTTATTTTTGTCTTTAGTGTAAAAGTGGTCCGGTTTCTTTCTTTTGCATGTTGCTGTCCAGTTTTTCCCTCACCATTTGTTGAAGAGGCTGTCTTTTTCCCACTGGATATTCTTTCCAGCTTTGTCAAGGATTAATTAACCATATAGTTGTGGATTCACTTCTGAATTTTCTATTCTGTTCTGTTAATCTGTGTCTATTTTTGTGTGCCAGTACTGTGCTGTTTTTATCACTACAGCTTTGTATTATAACTTGAAGTCTGGAATAGTGATGCATCCTTGTTTTTGTTTTTCAAGATTGCTTTGGCTATTTGGGGTCTTTTGTGGTTCCATACAAATTTTGGGTTTGTTGGTCTGGTTCTGTGAAAAATGCCGTTGGTATGTTGATATGGATCGCATTAAATGTCTAGATTGTTTTGGGTAAGTATAGATATTTTAACATTATCTCTTCTTCAAATCCATGAGCATGGAATGTCTTTCTATTTCTTTATGTCATCTTCAATTTCTTTCATCAGCGTTTTAGAGTTTTCAGAGTACAGGTCATTCACCCCTTTGGTTAGGTTTAGTCATCAGTATCTTAGCCGTGTTCTGAGGTATTATCCTAGGTATCCTAGGTAACTGTATTGTTTTTGATGCAACTATAAATGGGATTGATTTCTTTTTTGGGGGGGATTTCTTAATTTCTCTCTCTGTTGCTTTATTATTGACGTATAGAAATGCAACAGATTTCTGTAAGTTTATCTTGTATACTGTGACTTTACTGAATTTATGTATCAGTTCTAGCAGTTTTCTGATAGAATCTTTTGGGTTTTCTATATAGACTATCATGTCATCTGCAAATAGTGAAAGTTTTAGTTCTAATGAAACCCAGGTATATTTTAATTATCTACTTCAAGACCCTTCTCTAAGTTTTGATGGCTGCCAAAAATTCCTTTAATATGTATAGAATTTTTTTTATTTTACAATAATTGGTGAAAGGCTTAATGTAAGAGTATAAATTTTTTCACACTAAAGTTTAATGTCAGTTAAACCTTTCCTATAAAGAAGGTTTAATAATGGATATGATAGTGGAGACCCATAGAAAGAAGTTTAAAAGTATGAAAAAGGGAATTTAAGAAGTTGGAGAGAAATTTCAGTTTTTATAATAAAATTACTTTTTGTACTTTAGCCTAGAAAGCAAATTTACTATTTTTTCCAACTAAAATCATTTGTCAAGGACCTGAGAAAATAACCATATCAGTTTCCTCTATTTTGCTTTAATTGCTATATGCTCTTAAGTATTGCCTATTGGAAGATTAGAACTGATGGAAAGAAAGTAGACTTTTTTTTAGAACCAGTTTACCTTTGGGAGGCTGAAAAATCTTTCTTTATATTATTAACTTTTAACACTATCATTTTAACATCTTCTATATCCCCCTCAAGCCAGTTTGCTAAAAACTCATGTTACATATTGATATTGGTCAATTACATTTGAAACATTCTCATAACCATGGTTCTTTGGAGCATCCTTTCTCAGGATTTTTACTATGTTAAAGTACATTGTGAATCTCCAATAGGGATAGTGTATCCAACAATTTTTGAACTCATGGTATCTTTTTATTTTTTTTTAATTTTTATTATTTTTTTAAAGATTTTATTTATTTATTTGACAGAGATCACAAGTAGGCAGAGAGGCAGGCAGAGAGAGAGGGGGAAGCAGGCTCCCTGCTGAGCAGGGAGCCCAATGTGGGGCTCGATCCCAGAACCCTGAGATCATGACCTGAGCCAAAGGCAGAGGCTTAACCCACTGAGCCACCCCGGCACCCCACTTTTTATTTTTTTAAAAAGATTTTATTTATTTATTTATTTATTTATTTATTTATTTATTTATTTATTTGACACAGAGAGAGAGAGAGAGTGCAGGAGAGAGCAGGAACACAAGCAGGGGAAGTGGGAGAGGAAGAAGCAGCCTTCCCGAGGAGCAGGGAGCCTGATGCGGGGCTCCATCCCAGGACTCTGGGATCACGACTTGAGCCAAAGGCAGATGCTTAACAACTGAGCCACCCAAGAGCCCCTTATTTTCTTCCATAACACCCACTTATACCTCATATGATACAGATACTTCTCAGAAAAATATATATTTATTAAAAAGGAAACTGTGCTGTTATTATTACTTCAGGGTCAGTTTTTCAGTCCTTATCTGGACCAGTTAATTTTGCTTTTCTTCAATACTTGAGTTTTTGTCTAGCTCCTTTTCACTTTTCTACCAGGTTCACAAGTGAGATTGAAAGTGATGGTGCCATCACTATTAGTTCAAACTTATCCTAGTATTAGATAAGACAATTTACAGCATACATCCATCTTAATATAGGTTAATAACACTGTCTTTTACATCCAAAATAGTTTCACCACTCAAGAGAAAGGTTGACCTTTCTCCCAAATTTCTCCTTCCACAGTTATATTCTCTACTCAGAATCTGCTAAAGAATTTAGAGTGGGAGATATAGAGTGATATCTGATTTTGTTGATCCAACCAAATGCCTTCTTTTCAGATTTGAACAAAGAATAACAAAACAACTAAAAGTGAAATTAGAGTAAGTCTTCCAATTACTAAATAATCATGTAATTTCAAATTTTCCCACTCTTATCTTATTGTATTGGTATTCATGTCTTTTTGCTTTTTGCTCATTTCTTTAAAAGTCCGTATTTTTATTTTTTGAAATATTATTGTATTATATTGATATTAATACTTATTTCATATCATCAAGATTACATCTTTTATTATTTATAAGTAAACATGAGTTATTCAGATTTGAAAAAATATATGTGCTCAAAAGTATGCAATTATAATGTTCAAGCATTTTTGAAATAAAAAATTAGAAAATCAAAGAATTTTAGAAAGAGGAATCCACGGGGCACCTGGATGGCTCAGTCTTTAAATGTCTGGCTTTGGCTCAGGTCATGATCCCAGGGTCCTGGGATCGAGTCCCACATCAGGCTCCCTGCTTGGTGGGAAGCCTGCTTCTCCCTCTCTCTGCTTGTGTTCCCTCTCTTGCTGTGTCTCTCTCTGTTAAATAAATAAATAAAATCAAAAAAAAAAAAAAGAGGAATCCAGAATATCCATGCTATACAAGAGAAATGAGTTCTCAGAAAGCTTAGGATTTCAAGGTATGTGTGAGTGTGTGTGTGTGTCTGTGTGTGTGTGTGTGTGTATCTGTGTGTGTGATGGATCTGAAGGATTCAATATAACCAAAAAAATGCTGATTGCTTCCTAAGGGCATAAAAGACACCATACTGTGTGCCTGTTCCTATAGCTGTACATGTGACTATAAACAGAACCAATAAAAGGAAGATTTATGAGATGAATTGTAACTCAGTATAAGTAAGAATAAAGACTAAGCCTAGATTCTCTGATGCCCTGTTGAGTACTCAAGAAGAATGTCATAATGTTCTCCTAATCCTTGTTTTTATATCTTTAGTGTTAAGTTTTTAGTTCTTTCACATTGGTCAGCTATGCTAATTGTGCCATTAGCATCATCATAAAAAAGTCCTAATATTCACAGGTTTACACTAAGAGAGAGTTCATGGAATTCATTCCTTCTATTTTTCCAGCTTTATGTGAGGCAGCTCAGTTAAGCTTGCAATCCTCTTATTTCTAATTGTTCTGTATCCAAGACATCCTCTGAAACAATGACTCATTGTTCACTGTACTATTTTTCCAAGGTGTGCAGATTTTACCTTGAGTCCTTAATTCACCTTAGAACCATTTCATTTCTATTGAAATGGGACTACCTATTATATAAATAATAACTTCACACTCTTCATCACTGACAGGCTACATTAAGGAGGATGGAAAAGACGCAGAATGAAATGTACCCTTTCTGCTATTATTTCCTTATAATCTCCTTTTGCTTTCTGTGCTTACTTCTCTACTGAGAGATGGTTGA
This sequence comes from Nasua narica, assembly GCA_028533885.1. Classification (NCBI taxonomy): domain Eukaryota; kingdom Metazoa; phylum Chordata; class Mammalia; order Carnivora; family Procyonidae; genus Nasua; species Nasua narica. Next base: position 99,814,572 of record CM052810.1, on the reverse strand, counting down.
AGCAGGCCAGTTTTCAGCACTATCAGTATGTCTCTGTGTTAAGTTTGAGCTGTGATTTTCCAAGAGGGCCTGACTTTGAAACATCAGTGTGTAGTCTACTGAATGAAAGAGGATAATTGGAATGAGCGACTGAAGGAAGCAGTTGGACTAATTACAGGACATTAGATAACAAGGGCCATTTACCAATATTGTGTACTTTTACTAAAAGCTCAACAGATTTTGGTTCAAGTGTGCTGAGGTGCTCTTATCTGATAGAAAAGTTTCTTCCTATTTATATAAAACACCGAGTTGCATTTTGGCTAGTGTGTGAAGTCTTGTGGGACTTCTCTAAGTCTTTCAACACATGCAAAATGAAGAATTAAAGATATGCAAGCCAGGTCAATAGACAGCTTAGTGGTTCAGACTCAAATTCTTTCTCTCCATCCACATATGGATCAAAATCAAGTGCAGGGCTCAGTTGGATGTTTTAATTTCCAATGAAATTAGCACGAGGTACTTTGTTTTGAATTAAAAGAAATGCCGAAGGCTCTCCAGGACCTCAAGAAACCCTGAAAGTCACAAATGAGGGTGTGTAATGATCGGAATGGCATTTAGAGCAATAAGAACTTAGATATGACTAAGTTCAAGTCTATCCAAAATATTGAAAACCATTTCCTAACCTAAATTATCAAAAGGAAAAAAAATAGTGTTTGTGGGAGTGAGAAGACTCAAAGGGCATTTAGACAAAAATGACTATAAATGGCATGATAGCAACCTCTGGTAATTATACACAGCTGGGAAGTTTTTAGAAATTTTGATTAGTATCTTATGGGCTTTTTAGCTTTGGCATTTGCTCCCTGTTGTGTAAAAGTGTCCTTTTTTTTTCCCCCATATCTTTTGCAATACTTGGTATAACTATTTATTTTCCTCACGTTTGATAAGGAATAGGTCTATAAACCAAGGAATAAGAGAGTTCAATTACAAGGCAAATGGTCTTATACCTTACTAGTGTAGTTAGGAGAAAATGGTTCCTCAGTTACAAAATAACTCCTCCCTAGAAATACTTTAAATTAGATTCTTGCTATATGCTACAAAGATGTGCTGGAACTGAAATTCCATACCTGATCATACACAGAACTCTTCAATGCTCCTGTTTGTTTGGGACCTCAAAAATCTTCCACGCCATCTAATGGAAACAATGCAAACTGCAGCTTGCTTTGATGGTCAATACTCAAATTCTTTAGCACAGATCAATGCAGAGTGGATGAAAGCTATAGAAACTTAATAGATCAAATACCAGCCGCTAAATGTAATGGCGTAGGGGAACTGGCCCTCAGTTTTATAGTGTGCACTAATTCAAACATGCCCAGGGTAGTATGATTTCAACATGCAAATGAATTAAAATATAATGTATCCATTCACAGCAGCAGACAATGGAGTTAACTCACATGATTTACCCAACCAAGAACCAGAATATCCCAGGTTTTATTTTTTTAACTAAAGTGTTCATTTGCAAGTTAGTGCTGTATTTCTTTTTCACATCTATGCCACGAGTACAATGTCATTTAATTTTCAAGGTGTTTATCACTTTAAAAAACCGTGAATTTCATGAATGTCATGTCAGAGTCTACACCTAGAATTGCAAACTCAAATGCAAACAGATAAGGAAATAATTTAAATTAAAAGTGAAGACAATAGAGGGTATGGTGCACTTACGTAGGGGGTTTTGGCAAAGTGAAATCACACTCCCTGTCTGAAAGGAATGAGTGCTACTTGGCAACAGGTGATCATTGTCCAGTGACAATGTCCAGCAGAAGTCAGAAATCTGTACTTTTATGTATATTTCCTTAGTTTTTAAACACTTGTTCACGCCAAGCGCATCTGTGGTTCAAATATGACCTCAACCTAAGACCCACCATTTGTGGTTGCTGGTTTACCATAATGCAAGGTAACATAATGAGAATAGAGTTATAAGTTCCAGTTACGGGAATCATTTAGGATACAAATTCTTTGAGAAATAAGTGCCCTTATACTTTAATTAATATGCATAGATTTGTCTTAACTCTACACAGTGATAGGGAGTATCAAATCACACATATTGTACCATCTTTCTATTATTCTTGGCCAAGTAGTTCTAAGTCTAAAATGCACGGCATCCATAGCCAGACTGTCGCCTTCACAGCCCTGGGATAAAAGGCAGCTGTCCAATTTTGTCAAACCACAATTTTTATTACTCCCAACCCTTGAGTTGGAGACAAGCTCACACGAATGAAAAGTGGATTTCAGCATTTGAAAGGTGTTTTCATGTAATTATCAATACACTTTTATATTTCTTGGGTGAATAATGAAGTGACTAGCAATTAGTTAAAATTCAAACATGTAGAAAATATAAAGAATGATGAAAGATATGAGGTGTTGAATATGAATGAACCCAACCAAAGATGTGTTTTCCCCTTAAAAATATTTTAGATTTGAGGATTTTTTTTTTAATCCTTCCCTTCTACTTTCCAGACTGTTGTTACTACCTCACTATTTTGAATTATTTCTGAAAATGTAAACCCTTTAAATAGAATGTGTGTTTCCCCCTCTCACAGACTCATAGGGCCTGCAGGAACCTCTTTCACCAGCCTTAAGACTGGTGAGTACACAATCCACACATTTTCTAGTAGTACCCTTGACAACAGATTAGCATCTTATAGATTAAAATGTGCCATCTTACTAGCCAGTATTGACCTGCCTCTTCATTGGCCAATTGTTCTGTCCCAAAACTGGATCCTGAGTTCAGGAAACACAGTACAATGTACATTAAGTAATTAGCACATCAGTGGGCATGTACAAATGTAAGTAATCATTATTTTCACTCAAGGACTGCCAGAAGAGCTACTCCTTTTTACTTTATAAGAAGCAGGTAGGGATTCTATGGCGACAAGCTAGGAAGGGTTGAATCTCCTTCCTGTGTGCTTCCTTTTGCATAGTATATTCGGTGTTTTGCATGGTGGAGGTGGAGGGAGTAAACTTCATCAGCAGTGAGGAAAGAAGGTAATTTCAACTGAAATGACTTGTCCAACGATTACTATTATCATCATTAAAATATTTCAAAAAAAAATCACATTCATTTTTGTCCATCACATTTCAAGTTTCTTAAAGGCAAGAACCATCTCCTTTCCTTTGCAATCTTATTTTCTACCTTAACATCCAGTTATACATAGACTAGGTTTTAAAAAAATGAGTGAAAAATGAAAATATGAGTAAGATACCACTTATTTTTGTTTCATTATAAATATTGTCCTTGGGATCTCAGATGGTTAACAACTTAATTGCAAACAGAAGTTTAGATGTTGTACATTTCTATTAATCCTCCTTTATGGAGGTTAGGTTTCACTGATAACAATGCATTACAATCTTAGTAAGGTATAAAAATAAATGAGTTAATATTTACCAAATAAAATGATTTTTATACTTGTGTTAACCATTTAGTGAGACTTAGTATTGCTTATTGGGTAGCATATTGAATTAGTGGCCAAGAAGCTTAAATAAAGTTAAATCATTAACTTTCTTCTTTAATACTTAAATGAGAAATTTGGGTAGATTTTAAAGCAAGATTAATTATATTTAGAAATGGGTATCTTCAAGGTGCAAACTACTAAGGGATTCTCTAAATGGTCCATGAATGACACATTGTACACTCGAGTCCTTTAATCTTATCTGACTTCTCACTTTTGCTATCTCAAATGAAGGCTACTACACCAGCTATTTTTTAAACTATGACCCAGTAATACTGATTCACTATTCCCTCTATGAAATATTTTTGCTTTAATCTCAACTTCACCTTGTTCTGGACTCTTAAATCTACTGACCCTGAATTCATTCTGCTTTTAGCTTTTCTCAGTCTCGTTATTAAGTTCCTCAGCTTTTGAAACTGAAATATTCATTTTCTCCGTACAAGCCTATCTCATTATATCCCAAATGTCCCCAGTTCTTTTCTTCTTTCTTTTTCTTCTTTTTTTCTCTTCTTCTTCTTTTTTTTTTTTTTTTTAATATTCTTGGTTTTCTCCTCCCCACCACCTTGACCCCTGTGAGAACCCAGCTACTATTCCTGGCCTAAGAAATAGTCACACAAAAGAACTTTTCTGTTCCACCCTGTTAATAGAATGAAACAAAAAATTATAAGACTTGAAAAACTGTCATCTTGTTTTGTGCAAGGAACCCTAGGCAGTTCAATGTTGGGAATTCAGTAAATTTTAGATTTAGAAAATCCATTTACTCTAATATATTTTAAATGCCAAAATATTATGGGAAGATCGTTCCCAAGAGTTAGTGATCTGGTTTGAAAGCATAAGTGGCAGAGGTTGCTGGAAAGAGAACTAGAAAAGTCCATTTCTCTCAGCTGAATCATGAACACTAGGGATTGGCTGAGAATATTTGAGGGGAATAAAGTAATTCCTATGGAATGAGCCTTGGCCAGGAAAACACATGGCTGTTGGACAGAGGGGATGCAATATCTATGGTTTCAGCTTGTTGGAGCAAAATCTTAATTAACCTGATTCTCTCCTTTTGGTTTTCACTGTCATTTAGATTTGCAAGGAAAGGGGTTAGAATATATGAGTACCTGAAAAGCATTCTCTCCTCTTCAGGGTTTAATGGCATCTTCTTTTGTGCAGAGGATTAAGTAATAATTCACATTTATTCTCATATTAACACTGTGTATTTTCTCAGTTTTAAAAATAATATATGCCCATCATACAAATTGGAAAATTTCAAAAGTATAAGGGAGATAATTTTAGTTCACAATCTAGATAAAACAATTGTTAAATTTTGCTATGTTTTCTTTTCAGTACTTTCTCCAAGTATTTATTATCATGCCATTCTGCCTTTTGTTAATTAAAAATTCATTTAAAATTTTCTCCTATTCATTTAAAAATTCCTTTTGAGGAGTGCCTCTGTGGCTCAGTGGGTTAAAGCCTCTGCCTTCCGTTCAGGTCATGATCTCAAGGTCCTGGGATCAAGCCCCACATCTGGTTCTCTGCTCAGCAGGGAGCCTGCTTCCCCCTTTCTCTCTGCCAACCTCTCTGCCTACTTGTGATCTCTCTCCCTCTGTCAAATAAATAAAATCTTTAAACAAACAAACAAACAAACAAATAAATAAATAAATATGCCTTTTGAGTATATTTCAAATATCCTTATGTTTAGGACTTTGCTTATATAAATAGATTATAATTTATTTCACCATCCTCCTTTATTACCCAATGTGGTTGTGATCATTTGCAGTTATGCTTTATTTTCTCCTCCTTATATAAATGAAGTTTAACTTTTAAGCTAAAGGTAGATTCTCTCATTCTGTGAGGTCATTAACTCGGAATGAAAATGATGTAGGGGGAATTGAGACAACAAATTTTTGTCTGTCCATAATATAGTTCAAAGTTAGACAATAAACTGCTTAGCTATTAAATCAAATGTCTGTTGTCAAATCTAATGTCTGAAAAATCACTTCGAAAATCATCTTTCTTTACATATTTTGCCAAGAGGAAGTTCGGGAATTGGAGAGGTTTATTATCTGAAGTTAACCCTGTATTTCATTTGCAGGGTCTATGTTAAGTTGTGTAATGTCTTCTTACAGAGTTTCATTAGGCCAGAACTCTGGTGCTCTTCATTTACGTTTATTTACATTTTTGTTTTAAGATACTCTTAACAAATAATCCTTTTATATGTACAATATAAATCCAATCCAATGTTTATAAAGAAGCAATAGGCATTTTTGTATTTTGTGTTCAATATATTGTTCATATTGAATTCTCCATAGACAGTAATAAGCAAACAATATAAACCCATCAATATTAAATATGAAATCTTAATCACAAATGAGTTGTAATTGGATTCAATTGCAAATGGGTTTTTTTCCCTCACAGCACAATTAAAATCTACTCACAGATTTTTTCATTAGAAAATAAAATCAGCTGCTTAGTTCTAAAAATGTACTGTGACAAGAGCAAGGACATTTTCTCTCTGCTGGTTTTGCTTCTTGAAGGCGATAGTACTCTGACTTTTAGTACTCAGTGTCCATAACCTATTCTGCAGGGGCAAGAACTCTTTTAAGATAAAAGAAAGTATAAGACAACATGAAGTAACAGCATCATAAACTACTAAACTTCAGTTGCCCAGAAGTCCAAGGCATGTTTACTCCAAATATATCCTGGGCTTATATATGTTAAGATTAAATCAAAAGCACATTTCTGTGGAAGTTCATGCTAGCCTCATCCAGTCTTCCAGTGTGGATTTTGTCTTTGCCATGGACAGAAAAGTATCAAAACAATGTATCCCCCTTCATTTCTGCTCTCACAAAAAAACAAAAATAGAAAAATAAAACTTCAGAATTAAACCAAGATCCACTTCTCAAACAATTTGGTTGAAACCAGAATGGAGGCACATGATAGAGAAAGACTGAAGTTTGGCAAAAGTGAGACCAAAATTTTTCCACTTCTGGTAAGAAGCCTCCTTTCCCTCTTTCTAGAGGTTTTGTCTAGACACTGATAAATGTAGTCCTGGATGATTAACTGGTTAGAAATATTTCTGGGAGACACTGCCAGATTTGGGGCAACCAAGAAATTTGGCTAAGCTAAGCCATTCAAAATGTGGCTACCATTTTTATTCAAAACACACAGTTACATCTACATCTTTAAACTAGAGTTTATTAACTCACCATTTTTGCAGTTATGTCTTTCCATTTTGTCCTTTAGCTTCTGTCATTATGTCCTTCTCGATAGAATCCAGATACTGAGAAGAGATTGACTCTTGAGCTCTGTAAATGTTAAATAAACTTCCATAGATTATGAATGTCAGGGACACAAAAGACAAAGTACATGTATGTGTGCATATGTACACACTCATGTGTAGATCGCTAATCCCTTTTTAAGCAAGTATGAAAATGACAAAGGAAGAATTATGTCACTGTTTTGACATTCTTTTTTCTTCCCTTTTAACTACAAGTCTGCATGTGTTCCACCATTTTTTTAATGAAAAAGGCAAGATTCTAATAATAAATGTGAAATGAGATGAAGATTAGCTCTGAAATATAAGTATTATAAAGGTGAGCTATCAGGGCTCTAGGCCAATCTTTTGATCTGCTTTAAAAATACTATCCTCAAATAAAAAATAATTTTTTTAGGTTTTAAAATAGTATGATATTTAAGGAGAATATTTAGTTCTTTAGTGCTATGTTTGAGGCAAAGTTCTCAAAAGCTTGAGAAGAAACTAGTGAATATCTTACTGAACTCTGAAAAGAGGAAAGATTCTAAGCTTTAAAAGAGAAGAGAATAAGTTTTCATCTTTCCCCAAATATTATATTCTCTGTTATAAATGAGAGCAGATTTGATTTCTAAGTATAATATTCCTCTCCTCCCCATTCTCTTCTTTCCTGCTAGCCTTTGTTAGGTCTGCTTTCCAACTGAACCCGTTAGTGAAGGATAGGCCAAGGATTAGAGTAGCCTAGGAAAAAAAATAGCTGGAACATCATTTGTTCTCAAGATAAGCTACAAGTCTTAAAACCCTGTGCCTGGTTACAGCAAAAATTCCATTCCAGGTGCAGAGAAATCTGTCATGTCACATCAGTGAGAGCTTGGTGTCTTTCAGACCAGGTTTGAATGTATCTAATTAGGTGGTTTATGGTAATTATAGACTTCAGAATGCAAAGTGAGAGGTTGATATTATGCTTAGTGGTCAAGCCATGTGGCTGCCTATACCTGGAGAAATCTACTCATGGATCCTAATTGTATCAACAACTCATTTGCACATAGAACTTTCCTGGGTTTATCATCTCTAGAGAAAGCATTCAAAGATTTTATTTTTTCAAATGAAGAATGAATTTATACTGATTCAGTCCAGTTTTGATTGGTTTCCTTTGGCTGGTGACTATTGGTATGCAGTTTGTGATGTCTGTTAAGAGACCCACAAGTAGTTTGTTGCGATGGAACTCAAGGATCTGCCATGACTGGGTTAGATGATGACTATATGATACTCTTAGTAAAGACGAAATCTACCATATAGACCTGTAGGAGATCTAGGTAGGGTTAACAATGTGGATAGACAAAAGGAGATTCTGGCTAGCTGAACCATAAGTAAGAAGAAGGACTCTCACACTGCTTTGGTCGTGATTGCAGAGGCAGACCAGAACATTTGGGTGCTGATGTCAATGATATTTGATATATGAGAATATGGAACAAAGTAATATGACTCAATTTCAAAGATGGGACATATCTAACAACTTTCTTTGTCTCTTGGTCCCTCCAAAAGGATAAATGTTATAATAAAATCATTGCCTGAGAGAAAAACAAACTCAAAGGAGAACCAATAAAAATAGTTTAACTTAATCCCAATCTAAATTGTTTTGACCTTCCTCTTTGCCATTGCTTCTTATGATCAGAAGATGCTACCTATTGAAAAGGACATTAGATAATGTGCTGGAATAGCTCCTTGGTGAATACATCTATTAAAACTTATCCTCTAAACTCATCTGCCACATGGTATCTGTTGCTGCACTGGCAATAAATCCTCAGGGATAGAAGATGAAAAACTCAGGGGGATCTGGCAAAGTCTGGAAATAGAAATAGACCATCTGCCTCATGGAGAAATTGACAAGAGACTCAGAACAGATGCAGGCACCCCTTCACCATGAGGCAGATGGATAAAGAGAGCAAATAGAACCCAAAGCTGATTCTGGGAGACAAATAAGTAAAAGGCATGGGAGAAGGCTGGTTATGAAGGATAAAGTACAAATTTATCAGTCTGAGCTTAAAGCCTTTCATAGTATGGCTCCACTCTGGTTTTCCACACCTATCCTTTACTACTCTCCCTAAACACATCTTTCCATCCAGAAATACTAATTTGGCATCATCCAGACATGACTTTTACATTCATGACACTCCTGCCTCCTTTTTGGCAATGAATATTTTACCCACACTTTAAGGCTCTTTTCTCTGCAAAATCATCCCTAACACAACTCATAATGATCTCTTTCCTTCATAAATGTTCAGCATATATTGTTTGTGCTTCCCATTTTACAAAGGCATGGTATTGTGCTTTGGATAAAAATTCAAATTTTTTCACAGCTGAACTATAAGGTTTTATCTAACTGAACTCGATTTCTTTAATTTATCTTGTGTAAATCTCTGCATGGCCATGCACAGCTACATTTGGCTTCTTAGAGGTTTTGAACGCATTATGTTGCTTTCCATCTCAAAACTTTGGCATAAGACTCTACTCAACTGAGTATCAGGAGAAAAGATCACTGGGATATTAAGGTGAAGGAAGCAGAGAGAAGTTAGGGGGGGCTGCATCTCACGCTGAGAGCAAATGTGACTGAGGGATGAAAGAAATGTGGGAGGAACACCTTCAGGGACAAGTAAGCAAAGGACGTGGTGGAGAGCACAGAATTTCCAAAAGCTAAAGAGAGAGCAGTCAGTGGAGATTCTGCCAGTTGATAATTGAATTGCTTGATCTTGAAGACCAGACATAATGTTTGAAGAGAAACAGCTGGGAGTAACAGAGGAGCTAGAGAAAGGGAACCATATTGATAGTGATGAACCTGGCATGTTTTGTTTCCTGATATTCGGGTCAGGCTGGGCAGGTTTTTTTCAGCCTTCATATTCTGCACTTATTTTATTCTATAGCTGAGGAATGTACCAAATATGAATAGGAAAACAATCATATTTAAGAAAAGTTTTTAAAAGGCAGAATTAAAACCAGGGGTTTTTATGTGTTTTATTCACAGACCCAATATCATTCAGTGGATGCTCAATCAGAAAAAAGATTAGCATGCACAAATCTGTGAGATCCTTAACTTCTCTCATTTTAAAATTCTTTTTCTATCACTAAACCTTGTTATATAAGTATCTCCTATAATACATCGTGTGTGCGTGGGTGTGTGGGTGTGTGTGAATGTGCGTGCATGCACGCACTTTGGGTATAGTTGGTTTTCAAATAATATTTATTGATTTTCTATATGCCACCAGTTTTCACCAGCCTGTGGATAGGAGTAAAATTGCAAATGACATTTATGCTACCCGTTATACCTCGAATTGGCATTCCAGTACATGTTCTATTGTTTCTATGAGACTTTGGCTCCCTCCACCTTTCCCCCAACCCCTTACGTTTTGGTGGTTCTCACAGTGCTTCCCATGTTTCCATGTAAGGATACTCCATTGGTCACAGCCACTCTCTTGGCCAGTGTAGGCTGTAGCTCTCTGGCACCTGCTGTCATGTTCTCTAGAGTTCTGTGGCTGTGGCTTATATAAATAACCTGGAGAAATGTACAGATAACCTGGAGAAAAAGAAAACTAAGGTGTCCTCTACTCAGCTACATAATTTCAATTTGGTCTCAGTTCATACCCTTGCCATATATGTGTACCAGTAGACTTCAAAGAAGTGGGAACATTGAATAGGGGATGACATTTCCTAGGAATATCCGAGATTGAGTTGTTTGTAAGAATACAGACGTATGTCCACTATGTTTGCAGCTCAATTTCAAGCATTTCTAGAAGACCAAGTTTTCTTTCGGACTTCATTAATAGAACATATGTTCCAGGAAATTGTGTATAAACCCCAAGGCAGCAGATTTAGGGCTCTATCCCACCTCTTTACTAGACAACCATTACTTTGCAAAAATTATACTGCACATTAATAGCATCTTAAAGCATGAACAAAATAACTGTAGTAGGAATTTAAGCAAAAGCTCTGACTCTACTATTTCTAATCAAGTGTTCTAAAAGAATAAGAACATTTCTATCATCTCTGTCAATGAAAAGAGAAAGAGCTTGATTATGTGCCACACTCTTGCATCATCTTGATTCCCCAGAATGGACTAAATCAATTGAAAGATAAACTCACTGTAGTCAGGCATATGCTGACATGTTGGCCCCTTCACAAAAGCTCATGGACAGATTTCCTCTAGACCCAAACAAACTATGTAAAGAGTCTGTTTTGATTCTTGTTAGCTTTGCACTCTCTCAGCAAGCTGCTAAGAAAATTCAAATATGGCTACTCTTTTGGAAAGAAATGGCATTCCAGAATCTTTCAGGTTTTTTTTTTTTTTTTTAATATAAGACAAAGTTATTTTTACAAAACAGTGCTACTCTACAAAGCGTTCCTAGGATGGCATACAGTTCTGACAGTTCAGTTAATTCAGAATTTGAGCTCAATGTGTGGTTTGAAAGGCTTAAACTAATGAACATTATATGTACAAATTGACCCTTGATGTCATGATAGTATTGACTCACTCTCTGTATCTGAGGAGCCACAGCATGTCACCAACAATGTGATCTATGTGGCTTAACTGCCACACTATTCTCAACATGTAAAATTCTCCCTAGTGATTAAGATTTAGAATTACACAGTTAGTACATATTTGTTAAATGAAAGAATAAACAAAATGTGCGTGTGTGTTAGAATATTAAAGGACTAATTTAATAATGTCAAGCCTCTCATTTCTCATATGAAAACATGTTTATACATTCCAGCCTTGGCCAAAGGAACTATGTGATAAAACTATACATGACTATTTTGTGAAGGACTGTTTATTTTATCTCATTAATTCTTACAACTCTGAGGTAGGTGTTAGCTTCCCCATCAGTAAAATCAGGATAATAAGACTTATTTTAAATGAATTTTTAAGAATACACGGTTGGTAAATGGCAAAACAAAGGCTCAAAATGAGTTTTCTAAATTTAAGGGATTTCTCCCCCTGAAATTCCATAATGTTTTCTAGATAAGGACTCTGAGTTTGAGAAAAGTGGAAAATGTTCTACATCTGGGTCCCAATTTAAGGGTTTAGCTGTATTTTCTGCTCTGATTTAGGCAAAGCATTGGCTGTAAATATTCCCCATAATGAGCCTTTAAAACAGAACATAGCCTTTGAGAGAAGGCTTTGTGCTGGCACAATGATATAAGAAATCAAGATCTGGATTATGTCTGGACACACCTCACATTACAAGTTGTGAAATAATTCAAGTATCTTTCTGAAGTGTACAGAAACATCATTCATTCTACTGTGGGGACGTTTTATTAACCAAAGTTGTTTCAGAGTGATAATTTTCTACTCTAAAAGAGTAGGAAAAAAGAAATCCTGAAATCTTAGTGCTTACCTGTTAGAAGGATCCCAACTTTGGAATAAATTAATAAAGCTTACATAGCTTCCTAGTT